>CM068842.1:667500-1267500 GCA_028554795.2 Sinohyriopsis cumingii | reverse complement strand
CTTCATTTATTTGCTCATCTTGCCGTAATTCTAAGTAAGTTAATGGTATGGCTCATTGTTTGTCATGCATCATGTGTCATCTCTCTGTCAACAGCTGTTTGTTACCACAGTGTCAGTCATATTACCAATTGATGTTTGATCGAACTTGAAATATGGATTAATATCATAAAAGTCTTAGAAAGTTTTGATAAAGAATGAGGTGATCTTGCATCTGATTAACTTAAGTTTTTTCTACTGATCTGATTTCTGTCAAACTTTGAGTATAAGCCTCCATCAAAAAGATACCAGACAAGTTCAGTAAAGAGCTTGATCCATGTATAATAATAAGGTGAGCATGCTACTGCACCAGAGGCCTCATTTCTTATCTGATTTTAATTTTAGTTAGAATGTTGCTTTTTATCGTCAAGATGACTTTGATAATGAGCAATGTCAATGCGTAGTATTGTGGCAATCTTGCATCTGATTGTGTTCACAATGAGCCAGAACCATGCATACTAATGAGGTGATCTTGAATCTGATTGGCTGAGCTTGCTACCAATTGGGAGGTATGTTTCTGGTCTTAAGATCTTAGCCAAGGTTCACAATGAGCCAGAACCATGCATAGTAATGAGGTGATCATGCGTCTAATTGGTTAAGCTTTATACAACTTGTGAGACTAATATCTGATCAGATTTTCAACCAACAATAAATGAGCTTATTGTCCATGCCTTGAGGAAAAGTGGGGGACACAGTATCAGATCATCCATCTGTCACTCTACTCAATGATTTTAAAGCTAAGATTAAGAGATGAAACTTGTTATACTTTTACATTACTAGAAGGTGAGTCATCTACCATGTTGTGGATTCTGTTAAGGTCAGGACTAGGATTTTATATTTTTCATCATACTTTCTCTCGCACTCTATAACTTGAAACTGATTCAGAATATGAGATGAAAATTTGTAAACTTGTACATCAGTACTACAGAGTGTCATATATCGCACTGGGGTTCTTTCTTCAGTAGTACTTATTTTCATCGCTCTTTCCCTTCTACATTGTAACTGTAAAGCCATTTGAGTTCTAGAGATGAAACTTGGTAAAGTTGTATATCATGACTAGTTGGTGTGACACACCACACTGGGGGATGTGTGTTATATCTTCAAGGTCAAAGTCATTGTTCATTATTATATTTTCGTAACACTTTCCATTCCAGACTATAATTTTAAAGTAATTTGGGATTAATGTACAAAACTTGTTGAAATTTTACATCATCAATAGAGGATGTATCAGGTACTTCATTGGAGTGATATCTTTAAGGATGAGGTGAATATTTTACATTTCTATGATTTTCCTTTCTGTTCCATAACTTTAAAGACATTTGAGAATATGGGATGAAACATACTCTTATACATAATGACTTAAAGGATTGTTGCATACCACATTTGGGTTATATCTTCAAGGTCAAGGTCACAGCTTAATGTTTTATGTTTTTAATCACACTTTCTTTTCCAGTATAATTTTAGAGCTGTTGGAGATTAAGGGATGCAGCTTGATGTATGCTGCTTGGTATGACTATACATCATCACTAAAACAACTGTTACATACCACTTTGGGATTTCCGTTTTCAAGGTCAAAGGTCAATATTTTAGGTTCAGTCACAGTTGCTTCAAGCTTAGCAGCAGTTTAAGATAAATGAGTGAAGCTTGCTGTACTTGTTTATTGTCACAGGAAGATGTTTTGCACTGCAATTTTGAGGTCTTTTACTTTTGTTAAAGGTCACAGATCCATATTTCAAGGTTTCTTTTCTTTCTGCTTTATATGCCTGCCCAGCAATTTTACAGCTCTGTCTTGCAGGTTAATGTCAAGTTTCATTATTGTGAACTTATGTGACTTCACCATGGCAAGTAGGGACAAAGCCCCCCACTAAATTTGCTTATTATATAAGGCTGTCCCATACACTTTAATTATGAGAAAGGCTTGTGCATGTTAATGAGCTCATCCTGCATCTGATTGGCTGAGCTCCTTCTCAAGCAAGTAATGGTACTTCTGACCTGGTTTTGATCAAACTTGGTTAATATATGAGTGGCTAAATTTGTGTCCACATTATAGAGTATATTTTGTTAGATTTTAATTAAATATGGTAAAGCTGTTGATGTGGTGTTACATGAATATTATAAT
The DNA here is from genome assembly GCA_028554795.2 of Sinohyriopsis cumingii. Taxonomy (NCBI): domain Eukaryota; kingdom Metazoa; phylum Mollusca; class Bivalvia; order Unionida; family Unionidae; genus Sinohyriopsis; species Sinohyriopsis cumingii. Next base: position 1,265,345 of record CM068842.1, on the reverse strand, counting down.
GAGCCAGATTAACACATGCGATAATCTTGCATTTAATTGCCTGAACTTGTGAACACTTTAGCAACTCCATCTTTGAGACTTGTTAAATTGTCTTGCATCATCAAGATGTTGGACAAGTTTGAACACAAGCAAGATCTATGCATACATATATTTTACTAGGTCATCTTGAATTTGATTGATTCAGTTTGTTATTAACCTGAAGACTGAATTTGATTGGTTCAGTTTGTTATTAATCTGAAGACTGAATTTGATTGGTTCAGTTTGTTATTAATCTGAAGACAGAATTTTGATCCGATTTTACTGAAGTCTTAGTCAGTAATCTAATAACATCATGGTCTTATGCTGGTTCTGTTATTAGTGAAATCCATACATTTTAATGAGGTGATATGAATTGAGATTGTTATATCTCTGGAGACAATATTCCTTTTGAATTTCAATAAACCTTGGTAAATAGATTTAAATGTCTAGATTGGTTTATTCATTAGTGAGAGGTTCATATATTTTTGTGACTTTATCTTAAAGAATTTATTTTTTTCCAACTAGAGTAAAATAGGTGAAAGAGGCATTGTATAAAGGTTGGGAGATAGCTTACACGATATTGTTTTCACAAAGTATTACAGAGCCTGCTTAGGGAAATAGTCATCTGTAAATTTCTGTAATCCAGTTGAGAGAAATAAAGCCCACTTGGGATCTTGTTATTATTTAAGCTTATTTATGATCGCTGTTATGATCAAACATTTTTTGCAAGTTTCCTGTCAGTAATAATTGATTTCCAGTGTTCATTGTTGTAGTTATATTAAGTGCTAATAAAACTGTTGTGGTTTGGATTTTTCCATCATTTGCATTTGGCTTAGGAAATATGTATAATCTTCTATTTCATTTTCCTTTGAACATTAGCATGTACATTTCTTAAGCCTGAGTAAAACTGAACCAGTTTAATTAAACTGTTAACAGAGTCAAGATGGTTTGATTTAGCATTTTAGCAGAGGTTCTTTGATGTGCTCTGAATTTACCTGCAATTTACCTGTGCTCGATATCACATTTTAAAACTAGCCAAGATATAAAGTTAGAAGATGGTTAAGAGTAAATGAATGCTGACAGTGTTGCATAAAAGCTGTATTTGATTATGATGATTGCAGTTGATATGTTCAGTGGAATGAAGATCAGGGCCTAGTTTCACTAATGCAGTAGTAAAATACAGCTGAAGAAATTTAATTTGTCAATGTTTAGTCTGACTTAAATTTCTGCCAATCAGATCATTGGAGTTGAGATTCATGTCAAACTTAAGTTCTGTTGGTGAAACACGAGCCTGTTTTGAGACAAATGCTCATTTTACCTGGAGTTTTCTGTGCTTATTGAGCACTGGTTTGTCAATAAAAAAATGATATTCTAAGCCTTGCATTTTATTGTTTTTAGAACCTTTTGTTTTGCAGAAGAATATAAGGGCTGTTCCCATAAAACATATACCCCCCCCCACCCCGGGGGGAAGGCACTTTCAAATTCAACCAACCCACAACAGAAGCAATTTAAAAAAAGTATGATCCACCGTCAGATGTGTTTTAATCGAAAAACACTGCCCCCTACAGAAGCATATTTTTTAACATAATTCCTGGCTGTGGGTTAGTGGGCGGTAGAAGCGATTTTAATATTGGGTTGGGGACAGAAGCGATTTAAATGACAGTTGGCTGGAGGTAATCTACTGAATTCTTATAGATCATATAATCTACTGCATCTTTTTATTTGTATTCATTCATTATAATCAATCTTTTGTCCTTTTGTTTGTCTGTCAGCCAAGTATGTCTCTGATACTGTGAAATCACAAATTTTCATGGTGGCTTATTATTTGTAGATGTCATTGATCAGTCCCTTAATACCTACTAATTTAACATCCATGAATACAGATTTTATAATAGATATTTCTATTCTAATACAGAAATCATGAATTTGTATCCTTACTAAACTCTGTGTTTCCTGAAGTGATCAATATGTCTTGCTATTTTTCTTTGTTCTCAGTCACGCTGCTTTTGATTAGAATAATAGTTTAATCTTGTATTGCTTTAAATGTGTGGTCAGATTCTAGGATTCGTTATTATTTTTTTCAATAAATGTTTTGGTAAACTTATAATACATGATTTGTCAGGGAAAAAACCCATTGATGCCTGTGAAAGTAATGTTTCATTATTTCTGTCTACATGTACTTTTACACTATATCATTTCTTGTAAGAACATCTTTTTCAGTTTCCAATGTCTTATTTTTATGCCTTGTTGCAAGACTAATATAAAGTTATTAAAAAATATAGCAAGTCAAACATTTTTATATTGTAAGTTAGATTTTAAAAAATGGATGAAAGTCAAGGAATCATTTTTCCCAGAGTACTCATAAAATCAATGTCATTGCAGTTAACTGTATTGTCAACAGCATCATCATCATCATCACTGATGGCCTAGCAGTAACATTCTGCACTTTCAATCCAGTTGTCACAGGTTCTATCTCCCACTTCTAGTCTTTCATATGAGACGTATACCTAAGGCCTCAGGGGCTTTCATGGCAGAGTGGTATAAGATGCTTGTCTTGTGATACAGATCTGAGGAGCTTCCATGGCAGTGGTACAAGATGCTTGTCATGTGATTACTTGCCTCCAACGGTAAATGAGAATGTTGCCAGTTACTTGTGGAAGGTCAGTGGTTCTACATAAGTGGTGTTTGGTGCCTCAAAAGGACTTGGATTTTCTTCAGCAGTAAAACTGGCTTCCAGATATAGATTCTCTTCATCTGAAAATGGTGTAAAGGCCATAATGATCTACCGAAACCCCGAGATCTCGTGTCTAAATGACTTCGGCTGTTGGAGATAAATGTCAAATCAACAGAGGCTCCATGTGCCCAAGTGTACTAAGGTGCTTGCTTTTACATCACTTGCACATCTCACAGAGTGAGTTTGTATCACAGATTGGTGGTCTTTCGGGGTTCTTCCTCCACCTAATATATTGTTAAAAAATAAATAAAAAAACAAATCAAGCCAAACTAAATCAACCAACAAATCAACTGGGGGAACAGCAGCAAAGGTACTAGTCAATCATTTTTGCCACAGCTGTATGAGTTTATAACTTTTGACTCGAGTAATGTTTGTAGACCTTTGAATATCGTCAATTATGCCTTTCTGACAGTTACCTAAACGTCATCATCAGTAGGTACAAATGGATTTTTCATGGTGAGCATATGAGATGGAAAAGTTTTGCGCAATCCTGCATCACACACTGCTGAAAAGTTTACGTTTTAGCTCACGTAAATTTTCTCTAACAGTGTTCATTGTTCCAGCTAGAACTGTTATAACTTATTCAAGCTACATTCACCAATATCTGGAGATATGCATCTGTAATAAATGTTTATAACAAAGTATGAGAATGCATCAATGTTTTTCAAAGATGCATTTGAAATGAGCAACAACATCAATCAACAAACCAAGAAATAAAATTATTCACATCTCTCAGGCAGAATTAGTGTATAATCATAATCTGCCAAAAGATTTTAAAATTTTAAAATTTGCCATTTTTCCAACCATACTGATTCAGTGGACATATCACCAGAATGGACAGAAACAGACCAGAAGGTTAAAATCGATTTGATACATCTTTATAGTAGCTAAATTGATATTGGTTTAGCTAACTGTACACCCTTTATTGTCTTCGTTTTGATGAAATTTCTTACTGAAGCTGAGAAAATAATGTTGCACACATAAAAAGAGGCACACTTCTACTCATTATTGTTTTTATTATACTTCTCCATTCCAGCCTGTTCTTATGATCTTCTCCCCCCACATACTGTTTGTCTTGTTTATGATATGTATCTAAATTTCTCACTTACTTTTCCTACTACTATACAAATGTTCTGTGAATATGCATATCAGTGTGAAACACAATGGGGAGACTAAATCCAAGATTGAAAACCTCTACATTTCTGGATGTATTCTGCTTGGATTCCATATTTCTACACAAAACTCAGTACTCTCTGTACTAATTCAGTTCCCACTGTAAACCTGTGCAAACACCATGATATTAAAATTCATTAACTTAAAATTTCGAGTGCTCATGATCAAATTTGTATCAGTATAGACACATCTATGATGACAGCTTTTGTGAAAAGAAAACCATAACAGCTGCACCATTTCCTGGATCTATACAAATTTGAAATGTGTGCTTTCAATACTGCACCAAAGAGTCATCTGCTGATTTCAGTAATGAGTCATCCAAACTCAGGTCTGTAAAGGGATGGAAATTATGTTAATAAAACAATGTCCCTCACTTTTTTCAGTTACAAGTAGGACAAGCTCTCAAAAGATTGTTTTTACTAAAATCTAACTTTCATTATCAACCAATCGGGGCAGTCAAACCTATATATACTCTATTTTATCTTCACTGATTTATAGTATGGTTCTCGTTCTTTCACATCTGTAGTAATGTGAGTCCTTTAACAACTCTCAATGATTGTAAGTCTTTTTCGACCAAGCTGACTGAACACACTGTAAGATAATGTTCAAGTAACAGAAATAGCATGGGATAAACAGATGCCAATAAAATCGAATAGTCAAGTTATCTCCCCTGCAGGGATGTTGCCAGGGTTTCAGGATTTACTCTAAGTTTTGTGTGTGTGATCTCCAATGAGGAAGTGGTTTTGAGAGGAATAGCCATTGTTAAATATCTCCCTAACACTTAAATATCTGTCACTCTTTTTTACTGTTCCACTCTGTTAAGGCTCTACTGAAATCAAAATTCTCGAAGAGATGTCATCTCTAGTTGAATAGCGATTATTACTGTGATCTCATTGGGTATGGTCACGTGGTTGTGTTGGGGTCTTGGTTGGGATGGCAGAAAGACCAAAAGCTTACCCCATATTTGACAGCTAATTACGATGTTGTCAAAAAAATGAAAAAATTTCTGACAATTCAGTTGGACTCTGATACTTGAAGTTGATTCATAGTCAATGAACAGGTTCTAAAATTGATGTGTTTATTTTGGAGCTATGTTCCTCCATCACATTCAAGATTTGGATATACCAAAGGTGAAATTAGTACAGTTGCATCCTAAACAACTACCGTGGCTACTTCAAATGTTATTTAATGTGAGACTTTAATGCAAGAACTCGTAGCTTCAGTGATTTTTGGGTTAAAAAAAATTAATTTTTTCTCAAACAACTCAATTTGGTGCAGATTACATTGTTTTTTAATGATACTGTGAGAATTCTTGATGTGTAAAAATTGTGCAAGAAATGAACATCAGATCAGAAAATTACTACCACTGGGAAAATACTGATAGGAATTTTCAGAAATAATGATATTATTATTTAAGTAGAATATGTGGTGACAATACAAGCGCTAGTTCTACAACTTTGCAAAATACATCTTGTACAACTATTGTTTCTAACAACACTAATATGGCAATAATTTCTGCTCACTTTTTACTTCAGTCCCTTGCTAATTAATAGTTTTAGATTTTACAACACTAAGTACATTTTACCTTTTGACAATAACACATCATTACAAATATTCAGATTGCAAGAAAATGGAAGTTACAATTTTATTAAAAGCACTGGTACCAGTAAGACTAAAGGATGAACAGATTAGTAGTGTAGTAAAGAATCCATATATCAGAATGACATCAAGTATTTTTTCATCAATTTCACCATTAGTTAATGACACTGCTTAAAAATGTAGTGTACTAGATATTAGACTTTTTTTAGTTATCCAATTTGTAATACAAATACCAAATGATGGCTTGGAACCAAGTGCCAAAAGGTCTGCAGAAAATACAACCATGATCAAAATATACATAGGAAGAACCGAACACAAACAGGACAAATTTTATCCATCTTGCTTTGAGTTTACACAGATCAGCCAGTCTCTTATGTTTACTGTCATTTAATTTTTGCACATAGAGAGCATGTACTTCATTTGGTCATACATCTGCATGATATAAAAGTTTGTCTATTCTTTTGTTGCCATAGTGGGTCTGCCAACTAGAGATCTACACACACTTAATTATGTTACATGTATATGGGGAGTCTCTGATGTTCCCTATGAGCATTAATCTGTTAATTGTTTCTGAATTTAATATGATCCTCCTCCTCTGTGTATGAATATTCTGTGCTGTGAACTCCTTTCATTGCCTGCTGTCTGAAACGCATATGCATAACTAGCTTGAACAAGTTGCTGTTCTTTATGGTTGTGCAATTTTCAACATCTCACAGATATGGCCCCATGGGTATTCTCTCTTGGATATCTCTGTTCCAAAAAGAAAAGTTTTGAACCAGAGGACTTGTTAGGATTTTAAAACTAAGAGTCCATGGCTCTCATTTTGGTAAAAATATGAGTCCCACCAGCAAAATTTGCAGTCCCCTCCCAGAAAATTATGCAAATTATAAGAACTATTGGTTGCCATAGAGTTTAATTTCTACATTCATTCACTGGCATAGCTCTTGTTTGTCCATCAGAGTTTGTATGAATTTTTTCGATCCAAGGAAGGTCTTATTCAAAGCACTAAGCTAGGCATCACACATTTTCTTATGCTTGGCTACTGTCCCTTCCAAACTATCTGTTCTAGCAACTTCAGCACTCTCCTGAATCTCATTACAATCTTCCTCAGTTCACCGTTGAACCCCAAAATACTCTTTCAAGTCTAAGTCTCAACATGTCATGATTAGCTAAAGTAGCAGCAGAGAGGGTGAACAGACCATAGAATTCCGACAAAACAAATAAAACAAACAAAATAAATCATCTCGTAGAAAGGTCAAGATTTTACAAATGAACTTTCCTTGAGATGTTTATTTTTGCAATGACTGATTGTGCTAATAAAACCTCAGTTTGAAATAGTATCTGAAAAAATAAAGTACTCTACGTGTTTATTTATTTCTTGTTTATTTTTTTGACGACCAACGTTGGTAGGTACCCTCTCTGCTGCTCCTCTTCTGCTGATATTAATTAAATTATTATGTTATAATAAAATGATACATCCAGAATCTCATACTGCAAGAACAGCACGAGAACGATTAGAAACAATTAAAAAATTTCTTCCTGTCAGAGACTCATTTAGAAAAAATCTGCAAGCGCAGCAAGAATCAAAAGTTGAGTACGAAGAAGACACTAAAAAACTATTTAAACCCGTCACTGCAGCTACTAAGAAAGCTGCATCGGCTGTTGAAAAAACTATATGGGGAGATATTGCGGAGGAAGATGAGAAGAGGAAAAAGGGTATTTTTCCGGTATTAGAACAAACTGCAGTGCAGGCTGAAAAAACAGCAAGAAGAACCAAACAAACAAAAAAGATTTTACGAGACCTTCCAACTGACATAGCTGCAGCTCAGCCTCCACCTGTTGGTGAGGAAATACTTGAAGGTATTGGAGAACTTCGTGCTGAAGTCGCCGATGTGAGAAAAAAACTTGCATCTGAACCCAAAACAGCAGAAGAGAGCTTAAGATTAATTGCAAGATTTAACGAAGGAGTTGTTGAGGAAATTAGAAACACTGAAAGAGAGAGATTACCTGAGTTGATATCAAAAAATATATCTAATAAATCTAATTTTTTAAAACCCGGTCATGAAAAAACAAGTGATGATAATTTCATTAAATGGATATATCGCGTATATTACAACAGAAAACAAGCTAGAGGTCAGGAATTTAAAAGACTTAAAGAAGAAGTAGAAAGACTTAGAGGGAGACGGGAACAACTAGAACAAGGAGAGTCCTTCCAGTATCAGCTTCCTCCACCTCTGCAACAAATAGAACAACAACAACAATCTTCTTCGCCACAGCAAGGGTTGATGTCGAAAATTAAAAAGGCTAAAAAGTCACTTAAATCACCCTTCTCGAAGAAAATTTCTGCACCGAAAATGACATTTACACCGACAGGTTCACCACATGGATTTCAAGAAGGTGACTCACCCCCGGCCACCACTGAAGTACTTGCTCCGGTAATGCAACCACCACCCCAAGATGAACCTAAAACAGGATCTGGTTTATGTCCTGATAATATCATCAATGACGTGTCACGGTTAGAAGTTCTCATAGGAGGAAAACGAGCTGGAAATAATTCACCAGAAATAACCAATGAAGCAGCTGATATTTGTCGGCGACTATTTCAAGGTGGTATCATGGATATCGGCGTTTACCGAGAACTTATTGATGAGCTCGTTGATGACTAGTTGTTAGATAAATGGTAAATAAAATAAGATGATTGTGCATGATAATCATCGTAAACCCACACAGGTTAGAGCGGTAAACTCACGATTACCAATCTATGAAGCAATTTACGGAAATGGACTTGGTGATGTCATTCGGGGATTATTTACAAGGATAGCTCCAAAAGTAGCACCTGTAGCAAAACAATTATCGATGAAGGCTATTGATATTGTTCGTGATAAAGCTCCTGGTGCAATTGTCAATGTTGCTGGTAAGGCGTTCTCGGCGATCAAAGAAAGACTAGCACGATTATTGCGACGAAAACAACAATCACCGGTGAAACTGGCAAGTACTGAGGTGATGCCCGCAGATGTCAGTAAAATAATAAATCAGGCTGCAAATCAAAAACTAGCGGCGATATCTGAAGAAGCAGAAAAAAATATAACAGCAAATTTAATAGCAGGAAGTGGTCTTCGTCGACGATGATTATCATTTGGAAAAATGGTAACTATAATAAAAATGTTCAGGCGCGAATCAGACCCAGCATTTGATATGGAGGCACCTGTCCTTAAGTACGAGTCAGTACGTGATTATCAGTTTTATTCTTATGACGCAAGACAACCAAATCATCCGGGGAGAATCGAATTACAGGTTCATGATACAAGTAGATATTTCTTGCCCGCTGAAGCGTTTATTGAAGTAGAAGGTAGACTTGTAACGAATGTTGTAGCTAATACGGCATATGCTGCTAATTTGCGTGTTGGTTTTGTCAACAACGGGATCATGGCGTTGTTTGATAGCGCCACATACATGATTGATGGAAAAAATATTGAATCAGTTCAGAAGGATGTTGATGTTGCTACAACAATAATTGGTCTGGCGAGATATTCTGACGACTTTACAAGATCAGCTGGTCCAACAATGATGTTTGCTAAGGATATTACTGACAACGCTGATCATGTTCAGTATACCAAAGCACTAATAACACGAGCTACTGCAGTTGATCCACAAACGGCTGATTTTGAGCACGCAGACAGACCAGGTGCTGATTATGATATTATAAAAAGCGTTAATGCGACTTACAACCTAGGATTTGCAACACGCCGGGCGGCGCTGTCGGGAAATGATAGAAATTTTTCGTGTGCAATTCCATTATCTCATATCTTTGGATTTTGCAGAAATGTTAGAAAAGTCATCTTTGGAGCTAAACACACAATTGTGCTCGTAAGAAAAGGTAATGATAATGATGCAATCTGGCGAGGTGCTGGTGTTGCCGAGGGTAAAGTAAATATATCAAAACTTTCATTGTGGATGCCAGTAATGACTCCATCTATTACTGAGGAACAAAAATTACTATCTTTTATGGATCAAGGCGGTAAATCATTGCTATCATGGTTAACAGTAACCACAGATGCTGCTCAAAGCAATATTAATGGTTTATTTACATGGCATATAGCATCACAACAGGGTGTTTCTGCACCACGACATATTTTTATTGCACTACAAGATAATGCTCGGACGAATAATCAACAACGTTCACATATGATATTTGACAACCTTGGAGTTAATGAAGTTTCCTTACGGATAAATGGACATCAAGAACCAGCCGAGGATATACAACTAAATTTTGATCAAAATCATGTAGCGCGCGCATATCATCGTTTAATGTCATTCATGGGACGTGATCAAAATATAGATACCGGGTTGCAAATATCACAACTAGATTTTACAGGTCTATATCCGATTTATTATTTTTCACTAGAACATCTTGATTTATCCAAACAATCTGTTGTTGATATACACTTTCGAGCTCATGTTACTAACCCTCCTCCTGATATAGCTGGTCCACCAATTGTTCCCGGCTTCTACAGAGCGATCGCGGTCATACTTAGCGACAAGGCCATGTTACTTGAAGGTGGCAGTGGTCGAATGAGGGTCGTTGATGCACCGGTGGAAAATCTTTAATCGTGTTATTTAGAAAAATATATTTTATATAAAAATGTCGTATAGTCATGTTAATGTTACTCTGACCCCGGGTCAGGTAAAAAAGCTTCAATCAAAAACCGCCAACAAATGCGGAACTAAAATATCACTAAAACGAGATCATATTAGTGGTGGTCCAAACAAATTATCGTTGACAAATAATCAGATTAAACATTTCAATAAAGCCCTAGAATCAAAAACTGGAGTTCAATTCCATCTCTCCCCGAGCGCCATCAAAGACATGGTTAAAACGGGTGGTATATTCCCACTACTTGCGGCCATTCCGGCATTAATAGCTGCAGCTGCTCCAGCCGTAGCAAAAGCGGCCGCGTTAGGTGCTGTTGGAACAGCCGCTGGAATGGCACTAAAGAAAGCAACAGGGCAGGGATACAAAAAAAAGGGACGCGGTCTAAGATTACCGGGATCTCGTTGGGGGAGAGGCCTAAGGCTTCCAGGATCATTTCGTTAGATGCTCCAGCATCAAATTTTGATTTACTTGATGCTGCTAAAAAATTAAAAATATCCGCCTTTAGAGGTGTTTTTATGCGAGATCAATTACCGAAACAACCAAACAAACTAGAAACAGGTATTATTAATCTTGACAAACGTTCCGGACCCGGTACTCATTGGGTATCATACGCGGTTGATCCGCGTGGAATTGTTTATTTTGATTCGTACGGGTTAGCTCCACCTGTTGAATTTATCAAGTATGTCGCACCACTCCACGCAACAACTAGAGGTTCCAAAGTTTGGTATTCAACGCTACCCACACAAACAATGACAGATCCGCCAATATGCGGCCGTGAAGTAATTAATGTACTCGATGCTATATCAAAATCATCCAGGCCACCACATAAAGTCGTGCACGATTATACAAGCAACCGATATGTTGCGCGTAAAGCATTTTAAACAACGGATCTTATTATAATGGTTGATATTTACGGAAGATCTTCTTCACGCGTTAAGAAAAAGCTCGGCGACGTTGATCTGTCGAAGTATGTGACTAAGGATGACCTCGCTGATATCATGAACCTGGCTGGAGTTGACCCAGATGAAGTTGTTATTTTTCAAGATCGATATGGTAAACTAAAAACCAGCAATATCAAATGGAATGATATAGTCCGGCGAGTACTCGGTGCAGTTACAGATAATATTCCCGTGTTTACTGACGGTGGTAGAATCAGAGATTCAAGTATGTCACTTAAAACCATCAGAGATGAAATTGCAAAAAGTGTTGCTAATCGCGTGAGAAACACCGGTGACACAATGATGGGTGAACTTAGCATGAACGGGAACAAAATAGTAGTTTTAAGAGATCCAACATCTGACGAAGACGCAGCAACAAAAAAATACGTCGACGTCAACTATGGCACCGTAGACGGTAAATTATCCACGTTACGGGCCGAATATGATGTTCACGTGGGCGCTTTTGGAAGATTTCGAAGAAATTTTCAAAAAACCGATGAATCTATAGATAAATTCTTCGGTACTCCACGCGCCATTGACATGAAACTCGTTGATATCAAAAATAACCTAGACACGATCAAACAAACACAGCAAGACGTCGTAGCGGGAATTCCTGAGATTGTCAGTAAAACCAATTTGATTAAAATTCCAGCTGGAATAACTCCCGGGCATATTACAAACATCGTATGCACGGTATCATCGGGATTTGCAACATGGTCAAAACAAAATAATACCATCAAATATACCGCAACAAACACTGGCGTGTACAGGTTGTCTGTGTTCAGTGCTGCAAAATTTGAAATATTTACAACGTTTCCATGGCGTCATTCCACAGACAGGTTTTCCGGGGTTGTATCTGTTGTATTAAATATCGGAACCGAAGAAATATTTATTCTGGAAGCAGCTGATAAGAAATTAACCGCAACATCCTTCTGGTGGTGTTTGGAATTTGTAGCTGAAACACCTCAATTGGTTACGGCATAAAAATATATATGGACGGTGCACAATACAGATACAATCAAGCGCGTGAATGGCAGGCGACGCTAAAAGATCAAGTCGATCAATATACAGTAAAAGTAAAAAAATATCGACGACGATTGGTTATCGTTGATGTGATTGTTTATTCAGTATCCGCTGTTGTTGCTGGAACCGGTGTAATATTATCAGCGTTGACAACGATGGCACCAGTAGCTGTAACTATCTGTATTTCAGCAGCAACAACTATTGCAGGTGTGCTTGGTATCATCACAAAAAAAATATGTACTTGTACGAACGAAAAATTATCCGATTACAAAATAAAATTACATACAGCGACGGTAGCATACTCGAAATTATCCTCGTTGTTATCAGCGAGTCTCAGTGATGGAATTATATCTGATTTCGAATTTTCAATGATGACCAAAATATACGATGAAGGTATTAAAGATACAAGTATCAATAATGACAGAATTACTCCAGCAGATCGTGACCAACACAACTCCGCCAAAGATAACGATGATCTCGGTAAGTTCAACTAATCCTGAATTTAGTGTTAATTTTCCTATTGCAATTCCAGTAAAAGAAATAGCACTAGCACAATTACGAGTATATTACAGCTGGCCAAATATCAGATCAAAATCATTTAATGGTACACCAGCAAATAATTCTCTCGTATTTACTAACAACAACAAACCCGATGGAACACCTGACTGGGTTGTTGTTGGAATACCAACCGGCAGTTACCAGATTGAAGAGATCGGTGAGGAATTTGCGCGTAGAATAAAATCAATAACAGGAAAGGAATCAAAAATATCAATAAACGTTCATGAGCCGACGTTGTCCTCGACGGTTGAAATAAACTCGCCTGATTATGCCGTTGATATTTATCAATCTTCAATCAGATCCGTGCTAGGATGGCCTGAAATATCACCATCGATAACACCGATACCACCAGAACCGAAAAAATCTGATTATGTCACGGATAGACAATTATATCATCAAATGTATCCATCATACGAGGTGTTACTAAGTATTTTAAAAAGTAAATCGATGCTTGGCGAGTTTTTCTTTCGCGAAGATATTGAGACATGGTCTTTTATAAATCAGGGGGAGTGGAAATATGATGTGAGGTTTGATCGGAGTGATATTATTGAATATTTTCGGGAAATCAATCAAGAATGTAAAAAACAACTAGATCAACTAAATCAATATTTTAACGAACATATTTTTGACATATCAGCGTCATCGCGTGAAAAAATCATCACGCGTGTGGAAAGATTAAATCGGCTTATATCAGACATGGAATATTTTAATAACCGAATAGTTCAGGCGATGGTTAGTCTTTTAAAATCACCTAAAAATTCTGATGCAAAGGCGTGGTTAGAAAAATATAAAATAACAGAAGCCGATGTACCAAATTATAAATTTCCCGGGTATAGTGTAACCGAGTTAAGAAAATCTGTCAGTGATGTCATTGATGAGTTTTTTCCTAAAATACTCGATGCATGGAGAAAATTAATTCCGCCTTCAACTATTCTCAGATATGATAATGATCCACACGGCGGTGGAAGGCACGTATCTCCGCGGATCGTTAATATAACACCGACGGTCGCGGTCAATCTGGTTTGTGACGTAATCGATGGCAGCTATCAAATAGATCTCGGAAGATCAAATCAGGCTCAACAAGGATACATCCTATACACGTTCACACCACAAGTTCCCCCTGGAAATTTAATCGTGCAAGAACCAACTAATCCCGTGTATTTGCGGTGTCACAATAATATGTTAACATGAATCAATTTTAAACTCACAGACCACCTTAATCGCTTGATTGACATACGTGAAGAAGAGCTTGTAATAAATCTGTATGTAAAGTCGTAAGGACTTCCGTCGTAAAGACTTCCGTCTTAAGGATTTCTGTCTAAGGACTTTTGTCGTAGATCTTCAGAATCAAATTCGATCAACTTAAAAAAATATTTTATTATTACTGGCACAAATTTGTGTTTGGTACAAATTAATCGACCCAGGCAACTAAAAAAGCTAGTCGATGAAAGTAAAATTAAAATTTCTATCACAAAAAAATAATATTTATTAATTTTCCTGATTTTTACTGAAATTGTACAAATTACTTGATTTTGACTACCAACTACCCCCTCAGAAACATAAAAATGCACGAACTACTTGATTTTGACTACCAACTACCCCCTCAGAAACATAAAAATGCACGAACTACTTGATTTTGACTACCAACTACCCCGTCAAAATCAAGAAAGTTCTAACCTTGTCAAATTGTTCCTAACAAATTTTATTTATTATAAATTAATTTTATTTATTAATAATATTATTTTTACTGAGATTTTTATTTTTTTTTTACTAAAATACAACGAAATTGCTCAATTTTCCTGATTTTGACTACCAACTACCCCGTCAGAAATCAAGTAATTTGTGCATTTTTCTTTGATTTTGACTACCAACTACCCCGTCAAAATCAAGTAGTTCGTGCATTTTTCTTGATTTTAGTAAAAAAAAAATAAATTAATTCAGTAAAAATAATATTATTAATAAATAAAATTTATTAGGAACAAATTTGACAAGGTTAGAACTTTCTTGATTTTGACTACCAATACACGTGGTCAGCGTTGACTTGGACCCCAGTTACCAAAACTTTCATTTTCATTATCATCAGTAACGAAGTTACCTTGGATCGTTTCACCAGTAACGAAGTTACCTTGGATCGTTTCACGATCTAACATTATTTTTCTTAATAGTCTTATGCGAGTACTAATCGTTTTCTTTGCCTCATACTCGTGGGATAATAACGACTTAATTCTTTCTACGGCGGTAGAAAGAGGAACGAACTCCTTCACATGATCATCTTCTACGGTAGCTAGCGACTGAAACATTGCCGATTGAATCCGTTTCATGAGCCTGTATTCAGATGATAGTGTGTGTGTCCCCATGGTTTTACGTTCTTGTAAAATCTCAAAGTCAGAAACTATTTTTTCAGGATTAAGTTCATCAGATATATTAATTCCATCTTTTTTTAAGTTTTTAATAGCGACAATTACATCATTGATATTTTCATGGTTCATTATATAATATATAAATCTTTAAAATAAAAAAAATATCCCTAGAACACCTATCGAGTGTATTAGCGAGTTCGTCGGGATGTTTCAGGGACAGCACAGCCAAGAACTCGTAGCTTGCCACCGCAATCTACCAAGTTCATTAGGCAAATATTCCCTCTACGAGAGCCCCTAACCCGCCAAACAACGGTCTAGAGGCCCAAGAGGGAGGACAGCACAACCCTCATTAAACTCGTAGCTTGCCACCGCAATCTACCAAGTTTAGAGGATATACATATAACATATAACTAACTAAGGACAGCACAAGGACAGCACAGTCCTCATTAAACTCGTAGCTTGCCACCGCAATCTACCAAGTTTATCGGACATACATATAACATATATACAATGAGATGGTTATATACAATGAATGAAGAGCCCCTATCGAGTGTATTAGCGAGCTCAGATTATGAATGAAACGGCACTAACTAAGGACAGCACAAGGACAGCACAGTCCTCATTAAACTCGTAGCTTGCCACCGCAATCTACCAAGTTTATCGGACATACATATAACATATATACAATGAATGAAGAGCCCCTATCGAGTGTATTAGCGAGCTCAGATTATGAATGAAACGGCACTAACTAAGGACAGTACAAACATATACGCTCAGCAAAATCACACCCACAATAATTAATCCAGTGGGTGATACGAAAATATGTATCAACCACAAGTCAATATTGTGGTTTGTGAATTTGCTGAGCGGAGGGGTTCTTGCGGTTCCCCCCACTATTATAAAAATCGCAATTATGCGCACCACCGACAAATTGTCAGCCATGGGGGTTTGATCCTGGACCGCGAGCGCCACAGTCCAATACCATACTGATCGAGCTATCAAACATTGTTACGAACATATGTTTCGGAAGTTAATATATAGCTAAGGAACCAATATTTACACTAAACAGCGGTTTCTGAATAATAACGGTTTCTGTATTTAACAGTTTCTGTATTTGTAGCGGTTTCTGGATAATAACAGTTTCTGTATTTATAACAGTTTCTGAATAATAGTTTCTGTATTTATAACAGTTTCTGAATAATAGTTTCTGTATTTGTAGCTGGTTTCCTAAGCAGACCGAAAATCAATAATAACAGTGGCATTAATGCACCAGTCAAAGAACTTTCCAGAATGTAAGTTCAGTGAACACACAACTGCAGGTCAATTACAATGAGTAACGGTTTCTGTTTCACACACAGCTTCCTACGGATCAATAATATTATCATGTGTTGTATGATGGGAAAATATTTAAAAACCATAAATAATACTTATGAGTCTAATGAGTTAGGTTCGTCGGCACTATACGATGTAATTAGTTAAACTGACTAATTACGATCATAAAAAACCAAGCATCTACGAAGAAAACTATATATTACAAAGTAATCTCCCTTATGTAATCAAAAATTCAGTAGTGTATGGAGGACCTACTGTGACATAAATTAAAAAAATTAATTCAATGTGGTGATGATAGTTAATAATGTGGTGATGATAGTTAATAATGTGGTGATGATAGTTATTGATACTGAAATGTAATTTTCTGCTTATATTTTTTCGAAAAAGCTGTTTTATATATATTTTCTGCCACTCTTTGTACTGAATGCGAGTGAATATCAAAATATTTTGCAGCTGAACGCATCGAACGAAACATAATTATTTTACCGGTTTCTATGTTTGTAGAAATTACCGCCCTCTTTCCGATTGTCTTACATCTTCCTGTATTACCGCGTGTATTATTCTCGCTGTGAGAGATAGCTTGTAAATTGGATAAATTATTGTTTTGAGTGTCCCCGTCAATATGATCAATAACAAGACCATCATTGATCACTCCGAAGAAACATTCATACGTAAATCTATGACAGAAATAATGTTTTTTCCCAACTGTAAATCTAAGATAACCAACATTATTAATACAACCAACTGGTCTCTTCAACTTGCAGTGTCTGATGATACCATTAATATTTGATTCATAGTTTGTTATGACAGGATGTGGGACAAATATATTTTGCTCCATTATAATAATATTATATGTTTAAATCATTGTTTGTCTGAAATCTTGATATATAATCCTTCACGGATTTTATAGCGTTTTCACCGCTATTATTTTTTTTGTCATAATATCTTTTAAGCTCTCTGAACCGTTTCCCGCCACACTTTCCACATAATTCTGTCTTTCCTCGCACTCCAATACCACACCGTAGACATGGTATTGGTCCTAGACTTCCTCGTCGTATGTTTTGTGAGTGCATCCAACAAAATTCCTTTCTACAGGATTTGTTGCATCGATTTACTGAGCCGATCATCAACCATCTACATTGGGACATTGTATATATATATATAATTTTCTTTATTTAAATATTTGTTTTAATTATATGAACGAGTTTGAGAGATTATCCCAAACTAGGCCTGTTAAGTATAAATTCAACCTTGACAGATTATCTTCTGACTTACCAGTGCGAGATTTGGTTGATCCGAAAAATAAAAGTTTGATCTCGAAAATTCACGACGCCAAGAAAGAATTTTACACGGATGGTGCATCTCATACATGGTCAACGTTCAAGATTATACGCAACACTGTCACGGACGCCACAATGAACGACAAGCGAGCGGCAACTATCATTAACTACATCGCTGAATACGAGGGCAATCAAAAATATTTCTTCAGAGTAAAATTTATTGTATTAACAGAAACAGATAGTTGGATTATCCGTGACAAATATGATCCTGTCCTTGGTAATAATAAAACTATCATATTAAGTAAAAATTCCAGACCGGGTCTATTGACTGGTATTGATAAACCGTATTATGAGCGAGCGTATCCTGTAACAGCAGTTATTTATGGAATTTATGAGATAAATAAAAAACCCAACGTTGATAAACTAGCGCCGATGAAATTTTCAAGGTTAAATTGTGTAGCTGAACGAGTAATAGAACACTTTACAAACGCGATGCGTGGAAATGGATTAACTGATTTAAGGCGTGAAAAAATAAACTCGTGGGCTGATTCAGTTAAGGATACTGGTGCTACAATAAAAGATGTTGCTGAGTTAGGAAAAATATTAAAATTTCCAATAACTGTGGCGACAATAACGCGAGAAGTACTGTACCAGTCGAAATATAAATCGAAAGGAGCTCCAATAAATATTATCGATCATAACGCGCACGCATGGACAAACGCAGTAACAATATTTCCACGTGATCGAACTGTTAGATTTTACCCCACAGATATGTTTGATTTTATCAACGAAATAAGTAAAACCGATCCTGTATCGGTATGGTTATTCAAAAGTAATGAGGAGGGTGAATTTGATCAGTTTGTCAAACCGAACGGTGAAATATATCGAACAGAATCCCTCCATGACGAGATGAAAAATCTTGCGACGTTTTTACAGTGCAAGCACGCGGAAAATACTGACAAATTACTAACTAATTGTTTTACCGTTCCATCTGTTGCGGCTCATTTCGCCAGGGAACGAAATTCATGGAAACCAACACGATTTGATTTACTCGAGGACGTACGCGCAAGTTGCGTCGAATATGGACATGGCGGATTATGGAATACCAAATACAATTACAATGATGTTATTTCGGTTGATATGGTTGCATGTTATCCAGGAAGTTTTCTGGGATACGGAGATTGTTCTACGTACTTTGAAAGATTTGGTCACCCTACAAACGAGATGACGCGAGTGGCAATTAATGGACCATTACCTGATTTTGATCTGACTGGATTCGCCTGTATTGAATCATTCGAGCTTAACGAAAATCTTCACAAGATTTGTTATGTTTGGTTTGGCAGACATTTTTGTGAAAAACGTTGGGCACCTATAGTTTTGTTGCGATATATGCTAGATTGTATGATACTGACATCGTTGGTGGTCAGTGAGGCAATTATATCATATCATGCACAGACCAAAGTTTGGTTGCCCATGTCAGATTCTGAAGTTATCAGCGAGTTTAAGGACGATATTCCTAATAAACTCAAAACCGCAAAAGATCTCGGTAGAAAAATTATAGGTAAATTTACTCAAGGTGGTGCATATGATTATAAAAGACATCACGCACGATTAATTTTAGATGATGCCGAGTACGATTTTATAATCGCTGATACAACGGCGAAAAATACATTTGTAAATCGAGAGAGTGTTTATTTATCCGACGGAACAAAATTAGGTACGATCGTTAGTTACATAAATGACGTATCCCCGCAATATACTCATCTAAGATCTTCCATGTTGGCTTATGTTTCTATAAATTTATTATCGATGATTAATAGATTTCCTGAGGCCGCAGTCAGAGTCGCAACGGACTCGTTTTATATTTCAAGTAAATATTTAGAACCTGTTATGAAATTTACAAGTAATGATGAACGATGGGGTTCGTGGAGAATAAAAAAGGAACTATTACACAATTACACAGAATCAGCAGATGTTCCAGTGAGAGATTTTTATCGTGAGGGTAATAAAATATCAGAAATGTCGAAGGCACCATCGTTGAGTGATCCAATAACCAGATATAAGACAGTATATCTCAATGGACCTGGTGGATGCGGCAAAACAACTCGAACGATTAATGTTTTTAGAAATTCAGATATAATCGTGCTGACACCCACACATAGACTTGCACGTGAGATGAAACAGCGGCAAGTACAATCGTGCACGTATCATAGTTTCTTCCGATGGCGCGGAGATACATGGACTCCTGAGCGAATGGGAGAAAAATATATACCTAAAATAATTATTTGGGATGAGATATGCACGGTGTCATTAGATACATTAAAAATGTTTCTTGATTGGTTGTTGACGAAAAATACCGCCATAATAATGTGTGGCGATCATGGTCAACCTCCGCCCTTTGTTGGACCATCTCCACATGATTGGTTAAAAAATTTCGTTGATTATTACGAAGAAATAGATGATGATCATAGAGCTCTTGATGCAAATTTGAGGGAGTTTAAAAAATTAATCAGATTACAATCAAACAAAATTCAGTGTGAAATAATACGTGGAGTGATCTCAGAGACATCAATGAGTAATTTTTTGAACTCATGGAGACCCACCGATTTGATCGTAGCAAGTAGAAAAATAATCAGAGACGCTTTACAACAACAGTTATTTCAGCTACATAAAGAACAATATTCAGAACTACCCGTACCGTTATGTTATAGACCATCAGATACACGAAAACAGAATATTAATGTTGATATTCCAGGACAGACTGAGAAGCAAAATCTCGTATTAAATGATATTGTCGCCGTTGATATCAGTGTGGTCGAAGATACATTACGCGCTGACAAATCTCCATGGGTGTTGGGATACGCTATGACGATCCACTCGTCTCAGGGATTAACTATTTCTGATACACGAGTCTGGATTGTAGACGATCGCATCGAGTGGTCAAATTTAGTTTATTTAGCGGTATCAAGGGTCAGAAATATATCTCAATTACGTAGAATTATAATTCCTGAAATCGTTGATAAATTTAACATCATCGATGATGATATAATAAGAAAAAAATTAATCGGATACAAACAATCTGATAAAAAAAATAAACGTGACTTTGATCTTGATGTTGAATTTATTATTGAGTTAAAACAGCAGCAGAACAATCATTGCGCATGTTGTAATTGTATAATGTTATGGCGGTATTCGAGTAATGATTCAAGACAATTTACCGTAGATAGAAAAGATAATAGTCGCGGTCATACACGAGAAAATACCATGTTAACCTGTCTTGAGTGTAATCGACGTCGGGGTGCTGGCACCTTGGGTGCTGGCACTAGTGCTAGTTAAGCGATCGAAATCACCGAAGTGATCGCGGTGGTAATTGTGTATCCGCGGGAATTATTTGTAGTTGTTCACGTGTAAATCCACGTTGAGGAGCGGCCGAATCTAATCTGTAGATTGCAGGTCTGGAAACGCCTACATTTCTTCCAGTGGACCTTGTCACGGTAGATATTTTGTGTGTGGTAACACTCCAAATAGGATCGGTCGCTCTCGCTTTACCACCTTCAAGTTCACCAGGCTCATATAAATATCTGACTGTGACATCACCTAATATGTTTTGTTTTCCAGCATCTTTCCGTTGTGTTGGTATATTTTTTTTTGTGACCGCGCTAATGGGTTTCATGTTGGTTGTTCGTGTAATCTCATTATTTAATGCAGCTATCACGCCTGGTAATCTTGCAACCCATTCGCGAGATCTTTTATCCTGAATAAATTCCCTCGCGTATTGATATCCAAATAACCGTTCAGCAAGTGTTCGATTAAATCGCTCAACAATTGCTTGATCACGATGAATTGCAGTATGACCTCGTCGTATTTTGGTATTATGTTGTTTCATCAACGATGATACTGGACCAAGAAATTCCTTACCAGGATCAACCTGTAGTAGCTGCGGCCATCGTAGACCACCTTGTGGTCCGAGTCCTCGTTGATAAATTCGTTCAAACGCATCGGCTACTTCAGATGATGTTTTCGCCGATAGCGGCTCTGCTTCTTTATATCTACTTGCAACATCAACTACGGTTAGCGCGTACTTGTACGTTTTTCCACGCACAGTATCATGCGGTAAAAACAGAATATCAGCTTGATGAACTTCATTAGGAACACTGACATCGAAATACGAGTACTGAATTTGTTTAGGACGTGGTAGATAAATTTGCCATATTGCTTGTTTAGATAACCACGTTTTAGCAGTAGAATGTTTAACCGATGCTGCATCAGCAAGTTTACCAATTGCTGCTTTGCCTCTCCAGTATCCTCTCGGTGAATAATAAATTGATTCCATTATTAATTACCAGCCCCAATCGCTAATTTACCTTTCATCGAGGATCTTACTAACCAATTAGCTAATGATTCTTTAATATTTTTATTTTTTATAGAATTTAATGAATGAATTAATTTTACATCTGCGATATGCCTATCTTGTAGATTTTTACTTTTATAAGCTACATCATGAGCATGACAAGCTCGATCAATAGCATTTATTGGTTCCTCGCCTGGTTTTGGTTGATCTTGATTATCGAGCCTGATATCAAGTCTGGTACCAGGACCGCAATAATTATATCCTGGTAGATGTTTTTCTCCACTATATTTAGCCCATGGAGCACCTGGAAACTTTGACATCAAATTAGCAATATCACCCCCCCGCTTATTAGGTAAAAACGAAAATTTCTTTCTACCGCATACAGAACATTTTCCACCGTATGCTATTTTTTTATTTTTTGTTATAACCGTGGCTAAATCAACAGTTGGAGTTTTAACTTTACAGCGTAAACAATATAAATTCATGTTATAACATATATGGATATAATTGATTTCTCAGCAACTCGGCAGCGAGAGCCAGTTAAGCATCATCCTGCGCTACCGAACTCCATCAGAATGATTATCATAGGACCATCTGGATCGGGTAAGACGCAATTATTACTTAATCTGATAATGAGATGGTTGAAATGGGATAAGTTGTATTTAGTAGCACCATCCGTTGATGATCAGCGATGTTATGATGTACTTAAAGATTTCAATGAAAACGCGCGATTACTGGATGAAGATAATGATGTTATAGAGTTTGTAACCGATATTGATGAAGCACCATCCGTAGATTCCATAGATGGATTTATTAATAATTTAGTTGTATACGACGATGTGATGCTAGATAAACAATCAAATCCAGCCAGAATATTTTCCCGAGGTAGACACAAAAATACAGACGTGATCTATGTTACTCAACGATATACACAAATACCAAAAGTGATCAGAGACAACTGCAACATTTTACTTGTGTTTAATGGCGTAGACACACACACGTTGCGAAATATTCATCAAACCTGGTGTGGTGGTGACATGGATATAATTAAATTCAAAAATTTCTTCTCACGAGCGCAAGCTACCCCGCATGGATTTATAACAATAAATTTGCACGATCCTAGAACAAGATATCGTGTAGGTCTTGATAAAATATTTGGGTAACAGGGGTGATGATAAAATTAAATTTAATTAAACAGATATCATTAATATAATGAACAACTGTGCGTGGCTGCGTCAAGGAACAACAGATAAATGCAACAAAAGGTGCCGTGGAGAATATTGCAAGAAACATAATTATCTTATAAAGAAAAACCCTCATGCTGGTCCACGAAGATGTGTTGGTTGTAACAACGGCGTTAGAGGATTATATCAGATTTGCAAAAATTGCGGTGGAGATCAATATCGAAGTTTGATGAACTATTACAGAAAAAGAAAAAACATAAATCCAAAAATAGAAAAACCACC
Source organism: Sinohyriopsis cumingii (assembly GCA_028554795.2). NCBI lineage: Eukaryota > Metazoa > Mollusca > Bivalvia > Unionida > Unionidae > Sinohyriopsis > Sinohyriopsis cumingii. Next base: position 1,241,859 of record CM068842.1, on the reverse strand, counting down.
ATCAGAACTTGAATATTACTTGAAACATAGAACAAATTCCGAAGATTCAGATGAAGATGAAACAGATGAGGAAAAACGACAGCGAGAACGCGTTGAAAAATATTCATCAAACTTGGCATGGTGGTAAATTAATAGCAGCAGAGAGGGTACCTACCAACGTTGGTCGTCAAAAAAATAAACAAGAAATAAATAAACACGTAGAGTACTTTATTTTTTCAGATACTATTTCAAACTGAGGTTTTATTAGCACAATCGGTCATTGCAAAAATAAACATCTCAAGGAAAGTTCATTTGTAAAATCTTGACCTTTCTACGAGATGATTTATTTTGTTTGTTTTATTTGTTTTGTCGGAATTCTATGGTCTGTTCACCCTCTCTGCTGCTAAAGTTGTTTATTTGATGTACTGTTTTAAATGACCACATGCACATTTCGGGTCTTTCTGCCGCTGAATTCAAGCACTGTAAATATCAGTTGATTTTTCCCACCCAGCCGCAAGTCAAAGCCTTTGATCTTGCCGCTCAGCTATTGCAGCATGTTCTTTTGATGTACTCTTATAATGGTGACGACTGGGGGGGGGGAGGGGATTTCAGCCACTAAATTCTTTCATTGTAAATATCAGCACAGCTAACTGATAACACATTTTCCCACTATGCAGGTGAGTGAAGCCGGACTGGCAAGTCTTTGAATTAAACCGCCCACCTAATAAAAAAAATGGCGTCCAAATACGCGTGATTATAAGCGTTTCCGAGACCTCTGTCAGTTTTCACTAACATGAACTTTGCCAAAAATTCACTTCTTTGAATCAGTGCTTTGCTGCCTCTTATGCCAGATTTTTCTCTTCCATAATGCTGTATTAGGGTTTTAAGTCCAACATTCCCATAGTCGGCTTGTTCAGACATGGGTATCTTGCATAAATATAACCGACATATTGCCCATCAAACACGTACATCGGACTCGCACTCAACATCAATTTTGGGCTCAAAATCACACACTGGTATTTCCAGTGACATTTTCCTAATGTCCAACAGCCCGATATACATGAAATGCATTGTCATCATAGCTGTCACCAGCCAGTATTTGCCAACTTAAAACGTCGTCTGAAGACAAACCGTGTTGTGATTCAGCCATTTTGGTTTGCTGTGTGGCCCTTATTCGAAACACGCATTTGTAAAACTTCCATGATGAAAGTATGGCTAAACTACCATAAAATGCTTGTTCCAGGGCCAAATGAACCAATCAAATTTAGTTTAACAGCCATTCATGTCGAACCGAAGTATCCGGATATCTGGATGTCACATCAAGCACTATGAGACAGCTGCGGCAGCGCGGATTACATCGCGAAATGCACTTTTAAAGTTAAAAGTTTAATAAAAATTGCATACTGCGCAAAGCACATTTATTATATCCGCGACGTTAACGTAATTTGCTGAACGCGTATCGCTGCTTTAAAAGTACGCGAATTCGTACAAATTAAGTGCACTCGCGTGTACTGGCATTGATTGATTGGATTTACGTCGCGTGCGCCCAGAAGGGCATGTGCGACGGGTTTATTCCCGCACAGCGGGATGCTAAATGTTCCTGGGGGATGGAATTAGTGCCACATCCCACAGGCGTGTATGTACTCAAGAAGCACTGCTAATTTAGCCGTCAGGTCGTGGGACTGTTATGTCAGACCCAATGTTTTATTCACGTTCAACCGCTAGGAGGGGGTTATAGGCGATTTTAAATATATATTGGTTTTTTTTTTCTGACAACCCCACCAGCGATTTCTCATTTTGTTAACACGACCCACAACAGAAGTGATTTTCCTAACCAACCTTCCACTGTCAGAATCAAAATAGTTTGAAACACAACCTCCTACAGAAGTTTTTTCGAAGTTCCGTCCCCGGGGTGGATATATGTTTTACTGGAACAGCCCTAACTACAGTATTATATCTTTTGAACATGGACATAATTTGTTTTTTTGAAAATATTTGCTGATGAGAGGAGATATTATCTTCATCAAAACTTAGATTTATCACTGCTTTGAACTTTGATTATAAATTGAAGCTTATACCTATGAATCCCACCTTTACTAAGATTGTTTCTTGATCCAAGGCGAATTACATGCTTAGAAAAGAAGGAATTTCAGTTAGTAGAATAAGAAAATCATATAACACAGGATATCTGTTTGTCAATGTCAGTATGTTGCTGGTTGTGACTTGCTGACCGAGAACTTCATGTAAGTGACTTTGTCAGATTGTAACCAGAGTGTATTTAGGGTTTTGAATATGACTGAACCAAATAGGAGGAAAAAGATTAAAAGATTTTTGTTTATGAATTCAAGGGAGCCCTACAGACCTGAAGATGGAGTGTATAATATGTTAAATGAGAACTACCAGTTTACCATACTTCTACTTGATATACCTTCATCTTCACCAATCATTAGGCCATTCGAACTGCAACATTAGGTTGTGGAATATCTCAGTGGGATTCGTCTAATCCTAGTATACCTGACTTAGTTAAATTGATATACAGGTTCCAAATATGTAAATTACTGTCAAAATGCTTAACACAATTACCTGGTGAGCACTCTTGTACACTTTCGGTCATTATTACTGACTAGTAGTGCTAGGTGAATATATAGAATGGACTCATTTGTTCTTACTAGATAGTAACAGGCTAGGAGCTGAAGAAATAGCAAGAATAATGAGAGTATTCGATCATATGTAATATTTAATTTAGGTGCTTAGGTATGGATTAGAACAAATATGCACTATGGTTCTGTTGCTTAAGATATCATAAAAATGTGTTTGAAAAATTAATTTTAGGTGAAAAAAGTTCAACTAAACTATGGAGTTGGTGGTGATGGTATCTTTCATATATCTAGTAATATGGTGATGAAAATATCTAGCATACTTGTTTACAATAATAGTCAGTGGTTCTTTCTGAGGTTTTCCCGGGTTCTTCCTCCACCGTTAATACTGGCCGCCATGTATCGTGTGCTAAAAAATGTCGTTAAACCCCACAACAACAACAATAATAGTTTACAAAAGTCATGAACTATAAACAATGAGCTGACAAAAAATGTAACTTAATAAGCTGATAAAAGCTAAATTTGTACAATGGCAGACACCAAAATCTATTCAATAGTCATGATGTACTTTTCGTGTTGCAAGGACAAAGATGAAGAAAAGAACGATCAGGTAAGAAGGACGCAAATGTCAATGTAGCAAATTTCATGAGACGGTATAATCATGCCTTTATACTTATGTCTGGTTGCAGGAGCAGGTGTAATTTACATTTTTATTTCTTCCCTTTTTTCGTTGTACTAAAAACAGACCCTTGACCCCTGAATACAATTACAGAAAACAATACAACTAATGAAATAATTTACAAAATTGCATTATATCAGCTAACAAAGAACTGACATTTCTTAGCAGAAACAAATAGAGCTATTTTTCATACCCATTTTTGATTCATCAATATAAAAAAAAATCTGTGGAACCACTCATGCTACCACTAAATTCAATTCATTCTTTCACAGATCGTACTGTTGTTGTACCATGAGTTGCTGCTTTCATGGTAATAGCTATACAAATTCTGGCAATTGTTTTTCTTTTAAGTTTTAACCTTTTGCCTAAAGGTAACTTTTATCAAACTTTGAGATTTATCTTGATATTTTCTCTAAATTCATTTTCTAAATATGTTAAATGCACAACCATTTGCTTTTTTGTGTGGAAACTTTGTAATAAATCATTAAATTTCTTCTTACTGGATCTTGTTCTTTTGCAAGATCATTTGTTTTTTATTATTATTATTATTATTATTATTATGACCCTATTGTCTTAAATTAAGTAAAAAGAAAGAGCAAAAACCCACCAAGTTTTGTAAAGTTCAAAATATAATTTATTTCCCTAAAATGCAATATGAGAAATCAAAAGTAACTTCCAGTATGGTAAATGAAATGCTAAATGGTCCTAAATGGTCGATAAGTCCAAAAGTATCAAGTAATCCGAATGAGTGTGGTGGTATTCCAAGTGAATTTCAACCTTTTGTACTGATGTGCCAATAGTATTGATGAATAACAATGATCCCAAAATATCTTTAAATGAATTCAAAGTAATTCTGAAAAAACTGTTAGATTTGAATAGTCCAAGCAAATTGTAATTCCAATTAATGATTGAATTTAATGAATTCTCTCAGTTGAAAACTATTATATATAACTCTCCTGAAACTGATGATTATGCTAGGAATACCTAATCTCTGGAATTAATCTCTTATATTCAGTACTAAGACATAGTTTAAAAAACAGAAAGTCGCATATTGATTTTGGAATAATCCCAACTTATAAACAAGATCAGATGCTTTTACATTAACTAATCAGGAATTATGCTTTCCTGGGCTTTCAAGAAAACCTGTGACCTGCAATCTAAGTATGTGACATGTTAACCTGCAGTCTAATTATGTGACATGTTGACCTGCAGTCTAATTATGTGACGTTGAGCAAGAGTACAACTCATCTTTGAAGCTAATAATGAATTTATGCACTGTTTTTACAGGAAGGACCTTGTCTTCAATTTGCAAACTTACGATCATAAAGACAATGGGTAAATAAAATATGAATTGATTCTTACAAACTATATTCTTGAAACAATACGTATCACTATAAATAACAATATTGTCGTCGTTGAGATTAAGGTCTGATTTCATTGCTAATATTTTTTTAAATTTACAACCTCAATAGCACTTTTCATTATTCTTGATTAGCAAGCAGTTTTTGACCTTTGTATGTCTTTATGCTGATTTTGAATTTCCAAAAATCATCATGCAATTCATGTACTTCATTTAAAGTTTATTCTGACAAATGTTTTAGAACCATTTGATGAGTATCTTTTATCTGTTTGTTTTATTATAAATTTTTGGTTGTTAGGATGATTTATTTCTACCCCTAGCAATGAAAGCGCAATATTTACAACTGCAGGATTAATAAAGGCCCTTTCTTCAGAGTGATACTTTTTTTTCCTTCTCTTGTCCAGCCTAAATCCTTCAGAAAATAAATTCCGCCATTTGTTTAACTATAGGGTTAGGCGATGACATATTATATGGTTTACCCTTTTTGGAAATTGCATTACATTTTTGTATCAAAATAACATGACCACTCTGGTGGCCAAGTGGTTAGAGCATCCACCTTGGATGCAGGAGGTTGTATGTTTGTGCCCTGGCCGAGTCACAACAAAGTCTTATTAAATGGTACTAACAGATGCATTGCTATTCGCTAGAATGGTTCTATATCAATCTTGGTTGATTCGGCCAATCCTAACCCTATTAAAATTTTAAGGGACACATGAGCTTCACAGTCTTTCATTGTCATGTATTTTGTCTTTTTCTGATAAGTTTTCTTCTACTGAGACTGTTTTTATTCAAGGAGTAGAGTGCAGCTTTGTTCCTCTCCATTGTGTAAATTTGTCATCAGACTTAGTCTCAGGACCCGTGACATTTGAGACAGTCTCTGTATTACCAGTTAAGGGCAATCATTTATTACTAGGCAACGTCGATCCAATTGAAAAAAGAATTCCCTGATTTATTCCCAGCTTGTGCAGTTACCAGAGCTATGGCAAAGAAAGCTCTTGAGAATGATGTAGATAAGGAAATTATTCCTTTAGCGGACACATGTATTGGTCAGGCTTTTGATGAGGTCACTTTCACGCCTTGTTTGGATCAATCAGAAGGTATTGATCACATTGATCCATTATGTGTGCGTCAACAAGGTTTCCAGAGACAATTTCCCTTGAGAAATATAAAATCTAAAACAAATGTAACAGCTTTGATAAAAATTGTTTTACTCAATTTGGCCTTCCCAACTTTATCCAATAGGGTCATGGGTAGAATTTTAGGCGTGAAACTTTCCTGCCTATTATGCTTGAATTTGGTATTCAGCAATTCAAGTGAGAAGTGAAATTACGGTTTGACACAACATCAATGGAAAGAACTTTTTGAGTTTGGTTATAATGGGGTTCTGTCTTACTTGCTTATTCACCAATTCTTTCTTCAGATTATATATACAGCCGTTACAAAGTTAATAAGAAAATGAATGAGTTAAATTATAATATTAGTGCTCCTGGGATCTAAATAAATTATAGGAGTACCAGTATTTTGAAATAGATAGCCAGGTTAAACAAGCAATTTATTTAGTTGTACCTGTCCCACTCAGTGAAGATTTATGTAAAGGAATATCGTCAGATTCTACTAGAGTGAAAATCTTCAGAATTCAAAAATTATGAAAATTCTAGACCAGAAACTTTCACATTTGCAAGAGCAATGAAATAAAATGAACTTCAACAGTTATTATTTGAATATGAGCACTTGTTTCCAGATGTTGTAAAAAGAAATTCAATATTTGCTGGAGAATGATTTAATAGAACCCACTAAAAGTGACTGAAGTTCACCATGCATACTAATTCCTAAACCAGATAAAAGTTTGATTATAGGAAGGTGAATAATGTGACAAAAACAGATTCAGTCTCATTACCAAGAATCGATGACTGTATTGATAAAATCGGGAATGTCAAATATGTCACCAAATTTGACCTTCTGAAGGGATTTTGGCAAATTCCACTAACGGAAAGAGCAAAGCAAATTTCGGCATTCGTGACTCCAGATGGACTTTACCATTACAACGTCTCATGAATAATATGATTATCTCTGGTCTAGACAATTGTGATGCTTACATCGATGATGTCATCATCTACAACGACACCTGGAAGAACATTTAGCAACAATTCGGAAATTCTCTGGCAGACTCACTGATGCATGTTTGATAATTAATTTATCTGAAAGTGAGTTCTGCAGTGCTAGTGTAACTTTTCTAGGACATATCGTGGGACATGGGCAAGTTGAACCTATATATGCTAAAGTCAAGGCTATCTCTGAATTTTCTCTGACTTTTCCGTGCCTGTAAAAAAAGCAACTGATGCGATTTCTGGGTATGGCCGGACACTATCGAAAATTTTGTTCCAATTTGTCTATAATTGCTGAACCCCTGACAAATTTATTGAGTAAGAAAAACAAGTTCCTTTGAACTGGAAAATGTCAGGAGGCTTTTGACAAGTTGAAAGCACAATCCATTTACTTTCAACAAACTTTGAAAAATTATAATATATTATTTTCCTGGAAATATTCTGTAAAAATGACAAAAATATAAACTTACGGTTGTAAGAATCATATCCAAAAATAATCCAAGAATATTCCAAGAATATAATTTTTGAAGTCCTAATAAGAAAATGTTCTAATGATTTCAAGTTACGTAGAAGAATCCAAGATGGGAGACGGTGACGTATGCTGTAATATGTAGTGTTGAAGTCTACAGTTCCTTGAAGAAACAAGAAATATCACTCCGGTTTTAGAAATCTGAATATTTTTTATTTAAAAAAACGTCCTTGTTTAACAATTTCACATGAGACACGTATTTTCCAGGAAATATTTTTAAAATCCTTTTGAACCCAAGTAATTTGAAATAACTCCAAACAGCACAACATGCAACTTCCAGTGTAAGAGACCAGCTAACAGTGGGAATATCTCTCAAAAACAAAGGTTATATCTTATTTTAAAACGCAAAAAGGGGGTCAGGTGATCATGTTCCAGAACCTCGTAGAAATTATGTACTTGTTAAAGATCACGTACACCCAGTTTGTCTCTGACGAAAACCAACCATTTTACTCTAAGAAATAAAATTTTTAAAAATTGTTTACATCTTAATTATAATCGTATCATGACTTCGACAATAACTAATCATTTTAAAATAAAAATAGAACTTATTTACGTGCTTGCTACTAATTTTGAGTCAAGGTCAGGATCTAGATCAACATCTGGTGTTTACCTTAATGAACATTCAAGGTCAAACTATTTTCTAAACAAAAGTATTAAGTTCCTAACAAACAGAACTACAATATTTTGACATATAATGAAATTTAAAAATAAAATAAAAAAATTTTAAAACTTACAAACAATTAAATCAGATAAAATTAAATCAAATATACACAACAAAGGGCATTGATTGACATATGATCCAGACATGCACATTGTTGCAGATGCCTAATAATATATGACTTTGACCTTGATGTATCACGTTCCCCATCATTTTGGATGTCAGGAGTCTTATTCGAGGTTTGGACTGTGTCATGTTCCGCATCATTTAGAACGTCAGGAACACTCTTCGAGGTTTGATTTGTATCATGTTTCCCAACAGTTAATACGTCAGAAATCTTATTTGCGGTGTGGTCAGTATCATGTTCCCCATCCTTGAAGAGGTCAGGAGTCTTACTCGAGGTTTAGTCTTTATCATGTTCCCCATCATTCAGGACGTCAGGAGCCTTATGCGAGGTTTGGTATCATGTTCCCGATCATTTAGCACGTCAGGAGTTTTATTCGAGGTTTGGTCTGTATCATGTTTCACATCATTTAAGACGTCAGGAGTCTTTTGAAGGTTGTCTGTATCATGTTCCCCATCATTCAGGAAGTCAGGAGTCTTATTCGAGGTTTGGTCTGTATCATGTTCCCCATCCGTTAAGACGTCAAGAGTCTTATTCGCGGCGTGGTAAGTATCATGTTCCCCATCATTTAAGAGGTCAGTAGTCTTATTCGAGGTTTGGTCTTTATCGTGTTTCTCATCATTCAGTACGTCAGGTGTCTTATTCGAGGTTTGGTATCATGTTCCCGATCATTTAGCACGTCAGGAGTTTTATTCGAGGTTTGCTCTGTATCATTTTCCCAACCATTTAGGAGGTCAGGAGTCTTATTCGAGGTTTGGTCTGTATCATGTTTCACATCATTTAAGAGGTCAGGTGTGTTATTAGAGGTTTGGTCTGTATCATGTTCCCTAGTATTTAGGACGTCAGGAATCTTATTCGAGGTTTGGTTTGTATCATGTTCCCATAAGTTAGGAAGAACGTCTGGATTATTATTCGAGATATTGGTCCGTATCATATTCCCCATCATTTAGGAGGTCAGGAGTCTTATTCGTGGTTTGTTATGTATCATGTTCCCATCATTCAAGACGTCAGGAGTTTATTTCGATGTTTGCTCTGTATCATGTTCTCAGTCTGTATCATGTTCCCATCAGGTAGGAAGTACTTCAGGAATCTTATTCGAGGTTTGGTTTGTATCATGTTCCCATCAGTTAGGAAGAACGTCAGAAGTCTTATTCTAGGTTCGGTCTGTATCATGTTCCCCATCATTCAGAAAGTCAGTAATCTTATGCGCGGTTTGGTCAGTATCATGTTCCCCATCATTTAGGACGTCAGGAATCTTATTCGAGGTTCGGTCTGTTTCGTGTTTCCCATCATTTAGGAAGTCAGGAGTCTTATTCGAGGCTCGGTCTGTATCAAGTTCCCCATCATTCAGAACGTCAGGAATCTTATTCGCGGTTTGATCTGTATCATGTTCCCCATCATTTAGGAAGTCAGGAATCTTATTCGCGGTTAGATCTGTATCATGTTCCCCATCATTCAGAACGTCAGGAATCTTATTCGCGGTTAGATCTGTATCATGTTCCCCATCATTCAGAACGTCAGGAATCTTATTCGCGGTTTGATCTGTATCAAGTTCCCCATCATTTAAAACGTTAGGAGTCTTATCCGAGATTTGGTCTTTAAAATACTCATGATCAGCGTCGGCATTTATATTTTGTATCACACTAATTGCACCTCTAATTGGAAATTAAATCATGAAAAGCACAGCATGGTATGTTATCAATTCTAATTTTTTATTTTCAAATTATGAAATAATCATGGTGCACTAACATAGTGTGTTTGATCTGGTTTAGAGCTATTCGTACACACAGTTTGGAATTCTTCACAAATATCATGTTACATCAAAGTATCTTTCTTTACGTAGCAGTCGTGAAGACCACCAAAAGAATTTAATCTGAATGTTTCATAACGTCTTGAACATGCTGGTAATCTTCTTCGTTAATTCCTGATTCAGTTAACTTTGAATAAAAGTGTTCCATTTCTGGCACTTAAAATTCATTACAGCTTTAAAATGGACCGTTCCGGTGGCCTAGTGGTTAGAGCGTCCGCCTTGGATGCGGGAAGTCGTGGGTTCGAAGCCTGGCCGAGTCATACCAAAGACTTATAAAAATGGTACTAACAGCTGCCTCGGTAGGCGCTCAGCATTAAGAGGTTAGTATTAGGACTGGTCGGCCTTGTGTCAGAATAATGTGACTGGGTGGGGCATCGTGCTATATGTATGCGGCATATAAACTGCCACAATACAGATCGTTAAAGCTTCATCAAAAATCAAAATCACACACACACACACACACACACACACACACACACACACACACACATATATATATATATATATATATATATATATATATATATATATATATATATATATATATATATATATATATATATATAGACACACACACAGAGCTTACAAATTAATCCATGTAAGCGTAGGGATAAACACATTTCTTAAAGTGTAAATTTCATCATAACTCTTGATACATCAAATGTTTTATTGCTTTGTGAATTTATCGCTGTTTAGACTTTCACTAAGTTGATCTTGTGGTGTCCCATAAACCGATAGAAATCTTATCGTACCTTTTTGAGAACCTCTGACTTGTATTTCTTCAAATCTACGAAATATTCCAATCTTACTAAACGAAATCTATTTTGCCTTATTACTCGGTGTTATTGTACTCTAGATTTGGCTCTTTCTAAAATAAGGTCGTGATAATCAGACAAACATCGTAACCAGATAGATTACGAATAAATCGTGGAACATTTTTAAATTTAGGATATTTAAATATTAAATTATACATTTTGTGTGCAGGACATCTGTATTTTCCATATAGCTAATAATTATCTCTTTCTTTGTAGTTGCCGAGTTATGTATGTATGTATGTATGTATGTATGTATGTATGTATGTATGTGTGTATGTATGTATGTATGTATGTATGTATGTACGTGGTTCAATTAATCGGCTACATGGTTAAATAATGCAGAGAAGTTCAGGTATCCCCCAAATGAACATACAGAACAAAGATAAAGGTAAAAAGGATAAAATCCTTGAAATATAACGGCACAATTTTGTTTTAGATAAACCGCGCAAAGTTAAAAGGTCCACCAGTTTGCTCAGCTGAAACATCACCACCAGACGCATACCAGGGCAACCAAGAAAACTCACTCAATCGAATCTTACGTCTTGCCCTATATGCATCGGGTCTATTTTTACACTGGGAGCGGATGGAAAAATTGAATAATGATGCAAGGGGCCTGAACTTGGACTAGCACGTAAGACCATTAAACCTTGAGAGCGAAATATTAGTAGTGGAAATAAATATAGCCTCTATATAAAATCAAACTGTCCAGATTAAGTATACTTATCATTTGACAGGGCCATATTTCAGTACGCTTATTGAATGGCATTGGCCTTGCCAGGAAAGTCCCCATATTCACCGGGGATAACCAAGATATCAAGAACACAATAACTACCAGCTGAATTAGTTCATATTAAGCATACGTTCTAAACCAGTGGTTAAAGTCTGGTCAGTGGTAAATTCCGGCTATTTCTCCTTTATCATATTAGCGATTTGTTTACTACCTTACATAATATATATTCTGGTCTTTATTATAAAACAAACGCTCACCAGTACGCTGCCCCCTATAAAAATAACATGCACACATACAAATAATTAATAAAATACATAAATAAATAAGTAAATAAAATTAAAAGCGGTAATTAAAAGAAATGAATCAGTTCATAAGAGTTATGCATACGAGAACGCATTTTGCTTGGTATCTTTTCATATCCTCCACAAATATTGAAATAATTTCACTCTATTTGAAAGTACAATAAAAGCAAAATACAATGAAAATAGTAAATCAATTGCACAGGGCAAGTAAACGCCATTCCTGAATATATTTATTTTAAAGAATACCGTGTACCAAATTCATATTGGTTTTATAGAAAAATCCAAGTTATAAGATTTTTTTGTTACCGTGATTCATTGTTAATTTTCCGTTCAACATTATGTAGCTTAGCTGCAAAGCACTTCTCCGATCTTTTGGATATATCCGACTTTACGTATAATTAATTATAGCTGAAAATATGAATAGTTTATACGATGATTTGGTTTTAATTTGTTTAGACAAAACTTAGAAATCATTATTGTAGTGTGACACCTTATGTGTCTACGAGACTCCCATGTTAACAATGATACAATGATTCTAGAGTTAACGAGAATTTTACATTGGGCCACCATATTGGTCCAATAGTTATCATATGCGATGAGTTTGCCTTTTATAAATACAGTGAAACTTCGATTATCTGGCACCCGATTAACTGGTAGTCTCTGTTAACCATCAGAGCATTTTGTGTCAAAATATTAAAAACAGGTACATGTACATATGTAGATATTATGATTTTTTTGATGACCCGGTCTACTGCATAATACTTTTAATGTACATATTCTATTATCCATCTATTCTTATTATCGTCATGGTCTCGGTCCCGCACCCTGACGGGTAATCGAAGTTCTACTGTAGTGTTATATGCTGGAGGCGTGAAATGTAAGGTTATCTGTCCTTTAACTGAAATAAATATATGTTAATCGTGCCTAAGGTTTTCTTACCTTAAGCAGGAAATATAATGATAAAACTCCACTTACTATTTAAGAACTTTAGGAATGACCAACATTCACTCATTTAAAGACCACACAAAGAAACGGTATAAAACACAATTTAAATCCATTTTAAATTAAAACGCCTTCATTTCGCCCTGCCACCCTATGATCCCCATGAAAAAAGGCAAAACTCCTATCACTCTGTAACTTACCTACCTTTCGTTTAGTTACTTTAGTAGGACTAACACCCACTCACTCACGGATCACGCAGGGTAAGATGTAAAAGAAGGGGTATAAATGAAAAATATGTCAATCTCTTATAAATAAAACTAACTTCTCTCTCCCTTACCACGTTATGATCCCCTTATAAGCAAAGTAAATATCTTATCCCCCTGGAACTTCCCTACAACTGGAGGGACTAGTACACATTATATTCTGACCACACAGGATAGAATTTAAAAGGTGTAAGGGACTTTCACGTCAAACAAGGTAAAACGTTTCTGTGAGTCTCTGAGAAGTTAACATAGGAATGATAGTCATGGGAATAAAGGAGATTAACATGAAAATGACAGTCTTGGCATGAGGCTGGAAATGAATACACAAAAAAAAAATGCTACGTATAATAAAGCAAGTTTACATAAAAAAATGCGTCCACTGTCAAGCTGGTTGGTTCGAGTATAATACATAGTAAACATAACAACTTTACTGTCAGACCGTCACCAAAGTTTAACCCCCCCCCCCCCCCAATCGCATGCACTCTCAATCTAGCTGCTTTGTGTAACAAATACACCAGCTTTACCAACAGTCCGTTGTATTTTTTGCATAAAGCTGGCATGTTTATTATCAGTGTCTGAAAACCCGTGTTTTATTGAAACAGTTGCAAATGGTTGTGTCAAGCAATCACAACGTTACAATATCTACCAAGGACTGTAAATGTTGGTTTAGCGCAAGACCTCGATTTTACAATTTTCACGTCTTTCTCTGCCGTCTGTCTAATAGCAAACAAGTCAAACTCAGGTTGAAAGTTGTTAAGAAAATTCTAACTGATGGGGATTAAATATTCTGACCAAACGTTTTCCAAAATCCTGGTCACCTGTTTCAAAATCATTCTTAGATATCAATTTTAAAGACACGCAGTACAAAATATTACAGCCGATACTCAAATTAAGATATCTGAAAAAACGAAAACCGAACAAACCTCATGATTTCATATATTAGTGAAATGTACCCTTTAAAGAAATACACAACGTTGCTACGTTATTTGTTGTTCAAGTTTTTGAAAAATGGCAAAGCGAGAGTAAAATACCACTCACGTTTCCCGCACTCAACACAATACACTGTTACAAACAGATAGACTCCTCACACATGACAAACCTATAAACAATAATGGCTGCCTAATGTTAAATTCTCGTTTGGCTATAGAAACATTTTACCCTGTTTAACATGGGAGTCAAATAGACACTTCAAGTGTCACATTATACTTCTGGGATATTGATTTTGCAAATCCAACGCTGTCCATGTACGGTATTTAAAGTGTAAGCATTCTTATTTGCTTGTTTTATAAATTAATGATTACGTTCAACAATAGTTTTAGAGATGCAATGTAATTAATAATTTTAAAGTGTATAACTTCAAACAAACGCGGAATAATTGCATGAGGAACGACGTTTTATTCAGCCGTATTAATGTCTCTGTTAACACTAACACTCGACACGATGACGGCGATGACATGTTTGTGACTCAAAATAGAATCCAGTTGCATCCCTACAAAAACCCAAAATTTACATCCGGTAATACTGTCCACTTAAATAGACATTTCTTGGATTTTATTTCTCACTATATTTACATCTTGCAGAATCGTAAATAAAATAAATGTTTGTGGAGCAATTATTGTTGGTCAGACGTTACTTGTTTTGAAGAGCTGGTTGACATGCAAGGAAGAATCACTTCTGCATGTGCCGGAAAGGCGAAAAAAGCCAGAGAGATGAAGCCAAAGATCTCACTAATAAGCAAAAGGGACTGTCCGTCTTGAACCCGGACTGTCCGTCTTGGACCCGTGCTAGAAATATTTCGTAGAGAACGGCTGCAATCTTTTTTGGGTGGGGTGGCTGTGGGAACAATTTTCTCGGTATAACATTTTATGCATCTCATTCTAGACTAGTGCAGCTTCTTCAGCATGTGGTCAAGTTAAGAAACAAAAAGACTTTTGAAAACAGGACTTTACATTATTTAATGAGAAATTCACACTATGTATTAGTGGATTTCAAAATATGCAGGAAATGGTAACTTTCCTTTCCTCGCTATAACGAATACACAATCATGTTACTGTTTGGTAGGACGTTCCGAAATTTTAATTACGATGAAACCTGGTTTACCAGAAACAGATTCGACCAGTCACCATAGAATAAAGTTTACTTAATTTTTTCGGTGATGGAAATGATAATCATTTTTTAAATTTAACAGTGAATTAATAATAATAATAATAATAATAATAATCAGAAGAAGAAAAAGAAGAAGAACTTTCTTTGCACCATTGTTTTTAAGTTCAGTTCCCGGTTTTAGGACTGGAAGCGTGTATACGAGATATAACGAGATTTCTTCTAAGATGATCCCCGCCTCTTCATTTGATTGTAATACAATTTGCAGGTAAATTATTATAAAGAGAAAAAAGAAATGGAGATAGGCCTTCGCCTTGAAGGAGCCCAAGTAAACAATCGATCTATTTTAAATGTTTTAAACATGACTGCTCTGAGCTGTAAAAAATAGATCTTATTTTTGGCAACATTTTACCAGTCACTGAGCATTTCATGGCTTTTTGACACAGGCTTACTCTTTGTATAAAATCACAGACTTTCGTGAAATCAATAAGGGCAGCAAACAGCACTTTCCTTTCTTCGTTAAGATTGTGAATATTTTTAAAAAGAATGGTGTCTACTATACCATTATTCTACTTAAATAATTAGTTGAACCTAGTTGTACAATACTACTGCTACTACTACTACTACTAATAATAATAATAATAATGATAATAATAATAATTATTCATCGAGATGAAAATGCTGAAGGTAACTAGAAATATTTTGTAGAATCACTAGGAAGACTTGCAAAAATATTTTATATAAGCCACAGTATATGTCACTCAGACCGTTTTATTCAACTACCAGCAATAAAAGAAGACAAGAAGTCGATCTTGTACAAATTTTGTTCATTTAAAGCATAGTATAAAACATTTCCTAACTGCATTAAATTTTCATAATACAATATTTCCATTAAATAAAGGTGAAAATCAAACAATATCGGTGGTAAAGGGCAATACATATTTGTATACAAGAAGAAAAGAAAGAAAAAATAACCGAAGAAAATTTGCTTTTTTTTGTCTGTTCTAGCCTTAAGAAGTTATGACAATCTGTTAGTTATCTTTCTAAAACGAAATTTTATGAGGTATGGAGTTTAGATCAAATTATTGCATACCACAGTCGAAGTGAACCACAGTAACTGTAAACACAAAACGAATTTATCACGAGTAAATGATTTTTTTTTTTTACATCGGAAACCAGTATAATCTTTCATGGACTACATCTTCTGTACAAGTTTAAAGTTTAGTGGAGAATGAAGGAAAATTAATATTTTATGGTCATTTAGTTATGTAGTTTGGACTGTATTCCACACGTAATTTGAAAATATTCTCAACGTAATCATTGTATTCTCAATAGTTACGGTTATCCGCGGTGACACACTACCTGGCTTAATCAAATAATTTTCTGACTCAGGAGGTATGTTTATCAGGATGCAGGTCTTGGTCATTTAGGAGTACATCAACCACAGCAGAATGAGCGGTAAGTATTTACCTAAACTAAGATCTAAGCCTTGCAATCTCCTGCAGTTTTGTGACTTTTTCCAACCCACCCCAGGCGATCATGTATACCGTCTGCATGATTGATGGATTAGTTTTATCACCGCAGTTGTCGGTGCTGAGGGTCGCGGTAGTCCTACATGTAAGACCTCGATTAAACAAAAACAACATGCGCTGTCTTACATTGTAGGACTAAGGGTCGCGGCACTCAAAACAGAATGAGCAGTAAGTGTGTGTGTGCGTGTGCTTGTGCGTGTGTGTGTGTGTGTGTGATTTGGATTTTTAACGTAGCTTTAACAAATTTTCAGTCATATCGCTACGATGTCTGCAGTGTGGCAGTTTAAAGTGATGTCAAGCACTGGGGCATCATGCCGCAGACATGTAGCATGATGTCCCACCCAGTCACATTATCCTAATACTAGGCCGACCAGTCCTAACACTGACCTCTTAATGCTGAGCGCTAAGCGAGGAAGTTGTTAGTACCATTTTTGTAAGTCATTGATATGAATCGGCCGGGGATTGAACCCACGACCTCCCGCATCCGAGGCGGACGCTCTAACCACTGGGCCACCGGAGCGGTGAACAGCAAGTAATATGATTCAGTATTCAGTAAGTAATAGGATTCAGTTGTTATTCGCACATTTTCCCGTTTGTTTCTACCTCTACTAATTAAAAACAAACAAACAGCAACAAACAGAATAACAATAACAACAAAAAACCCACCAAAAAAGCAAACCACATCAAAGATATAAAAAATGCACAAAGTCATTTCATTGATCAATTCATAACTTCTAACCTGATTTCGCCAACAGGTCCCAAATTGGCGTCTTTGTGATAATGCATTCATGTAATGTATTTAGGAGCGAATCAACACAGGTTTTCAGGGATACAAATAGCGACTTAAAACAGAAAGTTTGCTTGAAAGGAGTGGTGCACAAAACTTTGACCTCAATTTTTCGACGCTGCTGGCCTCATATTAGATGGGCAGGGCATTGGGTTGGCTTACATTGAAATATATTTTACACCCCTAAAACTGCATGAACTTATTAATCGGTGTGATCAGCATAAGCTTTGTATGTAGTATAAAGGAAAATGTTTGTACCTGATAAATTCGTGCGATGGGCATCTTTTTCTGAGAGAGAGAGAGAGAGGAGAATCCTATGTTCCTCTTCCTAAATTGCGTGACATTTTTATACCTCAGGCTTTCTATAAAAAATCAAACTCAATGTGAATAATGCCAAGTATATCAATCAATAATATTCATGAAATGTGCCAGAATTAAATAACCATGAAATGCCACTAGGGGGAATACGGACATGGTTGAATCATCGATCATAAACATGTCTCTTGCATCTGCTGGCTCATTTTGTCACTGGAAAGGCATTTAGCTCCCATTTCATCAGCTTAGTACAGCCAATAATGTGTTCAACATGCCGCAGAAACCAAAACCAATTATTTTTACTACACGTATATCCCTCATTTATGTCTAGGACAGTATGTGTGAATTGTGCTGCATTTATGGTTTTGTATTTGTTGTTGGAGAGTAAGAGTTCCAAGTAAAACCGCTACGGAAAGGTAGTTTATTGTTTTATTTTTTTAAAATCCAACTTTAAATGAAATCTCTTTGTTCCAATGTCTTTTGTTTCACACAAACAAGCAAGATAAACAACACCAGTTAGACAGATAGACATACAGATATATAGATAGATGGGCAGACAGACAGACGGATGGATGGAAACTGAGGTAATTCGCTGACAGGCCACCTTTTTTCAGACTATCGTGTATATCCATAAACATTATGTGGAACGATGTCTATGGAGATGAAATGTCCAAAGAGGTTTTAATGTAAAATTATTCTTAATCTCCTTTTACTAATTTATTTATTAATTAATTAGTCCTCTAATGCGTATAATAAAAAAAAGATTTGGTTTTATTATAAACTCATCTAGATATGTGGTTTATATTTGAAATCTTTATATTTTAAAATATAAGATTTATATTATATTTGAAATGGTTGAGATGAACTACTACTACTACTACACACACACACACACACACACACACACACACACACATATATCTGTGTGTGTGTGTGTGTGTACACACGGGTGTACAACTTAAAACAACAAAAAGATGCAATTTTAACACCCACTCTCCATCTTTGCTTTATATCTTATTTATATACTCATTGATTGCTATCAGATTTCCCAACTGTAGCCGGGACAAAACGTGTAAGGGTCATGGGTCATGGGTCAGGGTCATTTTTGATGATGCGACATACATACTATGCAAGACTGAAATTTTATATTTGACAGTCAAGTTCAATATATTTGTAACTTGTTTTAATTTTTTTCCTGTTCTCGATTTAGATTTGTACAAAGTTCCCGCCATCAAGCCACCTAGTGTGGACCAGCTCCAGGAATTATCCAGGTCCCTGGGCATACAGTGTTCAATGGAGGAACTGGTGGACTATCGAGGTTCGTCTGATCAAAATAGAACCGTCAACTTTATTTCTTAATTTGCATCCAGTTTTGGACCATATTTAAATGGTAGCTGATATATATGACACACACAGACAGAAACGTGCACACTCTGTCACATTATTATAACTCATGATGTTTGTACGAATAATCGACCTATTGTCGAAACGACTGACTTACCATGTCAGACTTTAACTCACTCTCTAGACTGCTCTATTAAATTGGTGGAATGTTCTGAATCAAAAAAGGAGAGATCATGTTACTAAGTCGAATGTGAGACTGTAACTCGAGCAATCAAACTAGCTGGATAATGTATAGAATGGTCCTATTTGTGTTATGTTATTTACGACGGAATAAACATGATTTGTTTATTTAAACAAAGATATTCTATATGAGTTTTATCGTAAGACATAAAGCGATATCAAGAAGATCTTGCCCAGGTGCAAAATTAACCAAAGTCTGTTGCTGGATTTTGCTGACGGTTATAATTTGATTTGGCTTTTGGTTATAACTGACTATAATGGGAGCGAAATTTTTTCTGTTTTATATTAGAAGAATAGTATAATAAATAGATTTTTGTTCTGATCTTAAACATATGTTTACATCCCGACATGCATTCGGTGTAGGGGCCCCGAGTGGTCTGAAGCGCTCTCCTTTACGGATCGCTGCCATCTCACCTCTGTCTGTGTGGGTTCGAGTCTAGAATTTGCCTAATGTGGGTATGTGAGAAAGCTCTAGTAGCTTCTTGTGGGTCGGTGGTTCTTCCCAGGGTTTTCCCAGGTTCTTCCTCCACCATCAATACTGGCCGCCATGCATAGCCTATCGTGTGCTGAAAAATGGCGTTAAACCCCACAACAACAACAACAGCATTCGGTGTAAATCAAGGAATAAAATGTATGTAATCTACATAATGTGGATATCAAGTGTCACTTTTCTCATCATTTTATGAAACTTCTTTATTTGCTCTACCTTTCTGTCCACTGTTTTATTCCCATCATCATCATCAGCATCATCATCAATTATTATTATTATTATTATTATCAGTATTATTATTATTAATACAGAGCATATGAAAGGGCTGACTGAGTCGTACGATAGAGTGAGTAGATTGGAAGGACCCTCATTGCCAGTGAAGTATCCCCGAACTCCAGGCTATCGACCCAGTCCTCAAGACAACAAATACAATGCTTGGTAAGACTGGGGGTAAAGAATACTATTGTTGCACCACAAAACAATGGTGAGGTTAAAATGACATTTGTACATTATGGTTTAATTGGAATTTCGTTCTTTGTAGACTTCATATTCAGCGTTCTACTTGGTGTGACTAGCTCGTTGATTCCGATATTACGTATGCAAATGGTAAATACATCAGCTGAACATAACACTGGATTAAATCTACAAAATACATATAAATCTAAAAATTGACCACTCCTCCTGATATAGGATCAGTAGCCATTCATGTAAAATGTGGCAAGAATAACTCCTCCAGTTTTCTTCCATAAAAAGGGATTACAGAATAATGATTCTTAGACGAGGCACTTTAATTCAATGGCCTCAAAATTAAGTAATATACTTGTTTCATTGTGCCGTTAAACACCAAACCAAACCAAACAGAATACGGAAGTCTTCTCGTTAAAATATATAGGCACTGAAAATGAAAGAAACGAACCCTCTTTTCTTATAAAGGTACTGGCGTTGTGATATCAAGGGAGCAGAGAGTGGAAAACTGTCAGGAAAAACGATAGCCATAAAGGATAACGTGGCTGTTGCCGGTGTCCCCATGATGAATGGTTCCAAAATTTTGGAGGGATACGTTCCAGAATTTGATGCAACTATTATTTCGAGAATACTAGACGCTGGTAGGAAATATTTACATATCTTCTTTTTTGTATCTAGCCTATTATGGAATTTGACCTTCCTCGTCTGGCGGTCATTTTTGTTTCAGTAGTGATGGTGAGGGGTGAGGACAAGGTATCGAGAAAAATTGAGAGGTAGATTTGACAACAATTGATATGGCTGAAAATTTACTAAATTGTGCAATTTGTCATCTTTCAGTATGTTATATGGTAGTTGAGTAATATGATTTTCAAATTTGCGCATTCATTATTCCAGTTAGTATTATGAGGTTAGTTATTTAATTGGAGGATATATGGAAGTTTTGTCATCATCATATCTCACAAGTTACTTGCCACGGGTAATTTTGCATTGTAGGTGGCAGAATTATAGGGAAAACAAACTGCGAGGACCTGTGTTTAAGTGGTTCAAGTTTTACCAATGTCACAGGTCCGATACTGAATCCTAAGGATCCAACCAGAACTTCCGGTGGCTCCAGCGCTGGGAGTGCGGTGGCGGTATGTATGGCATTATAACATAATGTGGATAAAGGACACAGCAGCGAGTGTTAATTATTCTTTAGAATTAATAGGTTTTCTCTCTTCAAATTGGAACACCGAGATAGATTATATCTAAACATGGGCTGGATTTAACACTTTGTTAAATCCAGGTTCCTCATAAACGGATTCCCACTGATTACATTCATCAACAATGAACTAGACACAACCCTAAAGAGTTTGAGTTTAAAGTATGTAAAGTGTAACATTCATTCATATATATATAAGTCCCGTAATGTAGAAAAGGTGGAATCTCTGATGACAGTCTGTGGAGTGTTTTTGGATAGTTGAGCGCAAGTTTACAAAGTGTGAGAAAGATACAGTGATTTTGATGAACAACTGAAAGGAAATTATTGTACTGTAATGTTAATAATTAGTAACCATTTAACAATAAAATCTCCAAGGAGTTGGAGTCAAACCTAAGCTTGGGTAATAGTCATCCTTTACGTATAGCGGATGAAGATTTCTCTTCGTTTTGTAATCACATAGGTTGCAACTGGAGAGGCGGATATGGCGATAGGGGGTGACCAGGGTGGTTCCATTCGGATTCCGTGTTGTTGGTGTGGATTGGCTGGTATAAAACCGACCTTTGGACTGGTTCCCTATACAGGAGCTTCATCGATCGAGACTACCATTGATCATCTTGGACCTATCGCCAAGTCTGTTGAAGACTGCGCTCTGCTTCTTGAGGTGGGTGGTCCATTCTTGTTGAGCTAGATTTCTGTTGACGATCGCGTGAACAAAATTTTTGGCAGATTGACCATTGTTTCATGCTAAATACCTTTCATTACTATATATCTTTTTGATTTGTGTGTTCGTGTCAGCCGCCAAATGTAAAACAAGCATAGAAACTTTGAGCCATTTCCTTGTAGGAAAATGTAGAATTTTCAGTCAAAATTAAAATATAAAAGACTTCATGCAAGAAGTAAGTAGAAAAACTGTAATGCATAGGCTTGTTATTAAATACAACACTGCACAAAGTAAGAAAGCTTCTCCATGACACACAACAGCGAAGAACTCAAAGTTGCATGAGAAATTACCTATGTTGGATTACATATTGGCGGTAAAAGTCAGTAAACTGGACAGTCTTCATAACATAAGAAGCATCAAAAAGTGGTTTTTGAAATGAATACATGTTTAAACAGATTCAGATTTCTTAGTAAGAGAATACCGATTTCAAATTCCTTTCAGAGATAACTAGAAGAGGACCTGACAGTTTTCATTAAGCGGTGAAAATGTTAGCCTCCTGATTTTACCTGTCGGTTTCTTGGCTTCTCGGTTAAAAAAGTTGGTTCCATTTTTATCTTTCGTTGTATGATGCTTCAAGTTATTCGATAAGTTTGCTCAAAACTACAGTTTCAGGATTATTTAGAGATCCCTGGTCTTAGTTTGTAAATTACAATAAATTACTAAGGACAGAAATGCAGTTTCAACAAGTTTGTTTTTACTACAGGTAATTGCCGGTTTCGATGAAGGCAGAGATCCGAGACAATATCCATCCATTCAAGTTCCAGAATATTCAAAACTGGTCAGTGTACAAATTCATCAAATGATTGTGCTGCATATAGCATATAATTTAGTGTCGTATTTTACTGGTTTTTCTTGCTTATTGTAATGCTCCATTTGACGCACACATATACACCCACCCACTGACGCATCTTTCTCTGTGTCTGTCTGTATATATATATATATATATATATATATCATCGGAGACAGAGCAGCTTTATCAAAATACAAGATAATAGATGATTTTGAAAAGTTCAAAGAATCAAATTGCAAAACAAGTATAGTGCTGCTTCAACGAACGCATTCACAATAACAGTATACCTAATTAAATACAGTCATACGTCTATAGAAATATCAAAAGTAATATTGTTAAACATGTGTCTAGTGCCAGCAACGATAAAAAATAAAAAAAACGCAAGGAAACAATGTATCTATTGTTAAATGATTAACTTTGAGATAGTAAAGACAACGAAGATTATGTATATGTCTGAATTATATTTGAGATAAGTGCTTGTATTATTTTTACTGCGGGCGAGTGGTATGTCCAAAAATTCGTACATGCAAGTATTAAACACGCAATGGCAATTTATACCGTTGCATATAACTTGGTGAGGGTGGGGAGGGGCTTAATCCTGGTTACTGAGTTTTATTAATAGCCAGTTTTCTTCATGAATCCCAGCTGACGAATAATATTGCTGGGAAAAAGATAGGCCTCGTTAAGGAGGGATTCGAAGGCTGTGAAGATGATGTTGTCAGTCACGTGCAAGAAGCTGCATTACGTCTGCGATTTCTTGAGGCAGAAGTTGAAGAAATGTCTTTACCAATGCACAGTGAAGGTACATTAAGATCGATCAATACAAGTTTGACTCAGTGATGAAATAAATGTTATCCTTAATGATAGGTGTCTTGTATACTAGAGAGTTTCCCCTGGGATCACTCTTCTTACTAACAAATATATTTTCCCAAACATTAGCCATTGTTCTTTGATGAAAAATTGGTGTTTCAGAAGGGAACTGATTCAGTTAGATTCTCCAAATACAGTTTATTGAAACAAAACTAAATGGATGCACAATAAATATATTCGTATTTCATGAGAAAGTCTGACGTCACCATTAGGTTACAGTGTAATGTATTTTATGTGCATTGTGAATGACCAGGTGGGACACAATCTACATGTAAGCTATCCCTATTGGGGGCGCTCACCAATTAATATGTACTTTAGAGAGAGTGACGTATGTAAGGTGAAGTAGTTTGCATTTAAAACATGCACAGTGGAGAGAATGTTGGCATACCTATATGCTACAGTAATGTAATGTGGATGATATTTCTTTGGATATTGTACTTTTGGAAATTGTACATGATCTAAGCACACTGCTAACTAAAATTACTGCTCCCTTGTGTTAAAAAATCAGTCTGAATTAGTCTAAAGTACACTATACATAGCAGCTATTAAAATAGGGAAAATGAATTTTGCCAGACTAGACAATACCAGCTTCTGAAAGTGCAATGAATGAATTACCAATTATGTAAAATGTAAAAAAGTTTTCGGCTCTTTTTTATACAATTTACCTCTGAAGTTCAGAAAGTGAAAATGACCAAGTAGAGCTAGCACTTTTTTGAAAGGTTCACATTTAAAGTAAGGCCAAGCTGTATACTCTATAACCCATAGTACACCCATCAATCATACACCAAAATAAAGGGAATTAAAGGTTCCTTTAATTATACCTAAGATATACAAAGTCTTTTTTAAATGGCCAGTATAACCAGTGAGGAAAGCTGGGGAAATTCTTTTTCTTTAAAATCTTAACCCTATGGAAAATGCAAAACTGTATAGCGCCACCTATATGACAGGAATTACATTTGAATTTTCATTGGGATTACTAAAAATCATCTTTTATTAAGTTTAGAAAGATTTTTCACTAGTGGCATATTTCCTCTTCAGTATAAAACACACAGAAACTTTATTTGTTATTATTATGAATTAATATTGAAAAGATTAAAAGAATAGGCAAAAGGTGTATACTTGTATCAGTTTTAGTTATATTAGTTTCATTAAGTGGCTGTCCGTCAGTCCATCTTATTCCTTGCAAAAGTAAACTTTTTGTTTTTACCGTTCATGTTTCGGCTATCAAACTTGGCAAGTAACTGAACTTTACACACACACACACACACACACACGCACGCACGCACGCACGCACACACACACACTTAAAATTGCTGAAGAGATACCATGAATGTAACATTTTGTTCACGGTTGGTCTCAGGGGTTTAGATTCGGGAGAGGATGTTGAAAGGGGTAAGTTAGAAAAAAGTTGAAGGCTTTTGAGATATTGTAACATCAACACTTTTTTACATTCCTGATACTGATCTCAAACTCGGCAAATGATTTCCAAAATGAGTCTCCACTCACCCGACCCCAATCTCAATCTACATGCACTACACCACATACCCAGTCTCCGTGACATCTGTTATTATTTCAGCTGATTTTGTTTTATACATTTGAGTCTATTTGAGAGATAATGTTATAGATGGTTAACTGTTGATAATTAACAAATAGGTGTTAGTTATATAATTTTTGCCTCATTATTGCAGGTGTTGATAATTAACAGATAGGTTTTTGCCTCATTATTACAGGTGTGCACATTTGGACTCTTATTACTCTTGAAGGAGCAGATAAATGTATGATTCAAGGAAACGGTTAGTATTCGCATTGTGGCATATAATCATTAATGCTTTCGGCTGAGGTTCTTGGATATAATTAACCTAGATTTGTTACTGGGAATCCACATTTTTGCTTTTTTTAAAAATACATTTTTTTTTTGACTTTGACACTTCATCTAGATTTCAAAAACTGACCTAAATCTGAAGAGATTTAAAGATAAAGAAAGTGACAAAATATTGGGTGATATATTGTCTCTAATTGGTGTTTAGATGAAGTATATTAGCGAATGAAAATTTAAGAAATAACTATGTTCAGTGACATTTGGCAGTCGACAAAACGTATTTCAACATACTGTCGTTCACCATTTACTCGACTTGTTTGGCTGCAATGTCACCTAGTCAAACAACTTATAAAAACTGACCAACAAATTATTTCCTTTCTTTTTAAAACATAATGAGTTTGATTTGCATTTTTATGATTCTGTGTTGCAGTCCAGTACCATTAACGTCATGTAATTGCAATAGAGTTTGCTGGAAAATGTAATGAAGATTTTCGTTAGTCTGAACGTAATTGTGTTATCAGACAGACCTGTGATTATTTCTACATAAATTATCCGGTGAAATACTTCATACTAACTTGTATAAATAGAGTCACGTGCAAATTAACCAATTTAAATACTAAAAGAGAAGGCATACGCACTGTATGCCTTGAAAAACGAGGTAAAAATATTATTTTGTACTTTTGTCCTGATATTGAATAAAATGATTTTGACAGAATTAACTAAAAAAATTATAATTTTTTTTCTTGTGAACAGAAATCATTCCTTTTTTGACTATATTTGATACCTGTGTTGGTTGGTCAAGTTGGTTGTGTTGCCGCTTTATTTTTTTTATTTTTTTTATTATAGTTTTTTGCATGTAGATGTTGTGTCCAAAATGTCAGAATTCTGTAACTATCGCTAAATGTGCCATATCAAATAAGTTTCATACATGAAGACACTGAACACACTGACCCATCGGTTTCTTCTGAAGTGGACGATATTTCACACGCTCAAATATCAAGCATTCCGAATGAAGCAAATAAACTTTAGTCGCATGCCAAGTTGAACAGATGGATGACCAGAAATTAAAACATTTTAAATCTCTTAAAGAGAATGGGTGAATAAAAGCCCAAACTATTTAAATCTCTAAAGAATAAGTAAGATCTCTTATGCACGGGGGCTTGTTGCAAAGGAAATTAAATGTATCGGTCAGTTGATAGAGGGATAGCAGACAAACCTTTAAAAATATAATATGTGTTCTATTTTTAGAGGATCGACCCCGCCCCCAGCAATATATCCATTGACCGATACTCTTGAATTTCTTTGTAAAGGACCCTTGTCCTCTTATGTAGACCACTATCTTAGAGCTGGGAAGCTACATGTATACCAAGAAAGTCATTGGAGTTTCAGCACTTTCACTTCATGCTCGTTACAAATCAAATTAAAAGTATATATATATATATATATATATATATATATATATATATATATATATATATATATATATATATTGACCCAAATACCAAGACACCGATCCTGATAGTTACGATGGGAGTGGGTTGGCAGATCACGCCCTTTTCCCATTCTAACTCTCTGGGTCGATATCTTACTTTGTATTACTATTGGCCTCAGATGACTATAACCATATACTGATAGTTCATATTTCCTTTATAAGGGGCCCCGGTAGATAGCTTAGCCTGTTAATGAACATGAAAAATAAGTTTGAAGAAATGAAAATTGGTTACAAACCAGTCCGGACCATAATGAATTGGCCAAATCATGTTGAACTCGTCCATGAAAGCATCAAATCCAAGAGTCATTTTAATGTCTACCAAAACAGCACATCCGTTGCATTGAATATTGAATTTCTTCTCAGAATACATTTGTCCATTTAGATAAGATATTAAGGCCATGCTGTGGAATGTTCAAAACCTTAGATCGGATGCCATTTGTGTAGTTAGTTGTTTGATGTAGACGCAACTATTACGTTGTTGATGGAGTTTTCTCGAGTTCAAAATTGTAATTTCGGACTTTCAGTTAAAAAAAGATAGAACAGTCCAAACATTTTAACCCACTGCCATCATGTATGTAGATGCTATGATTTATTCCGCGTATGCTTTTGAATTCTATAATTACATACCAGCTACATACCAGAAGCCCTCAACAAAAATTCACGTGCTGAAATAAGGTTATTAAACTGATACGAAATATTTTTAACAAAGCAAAGTAAAAGTAAGCAAATGAATGTATTATAAAGAATTGCAATTACAAAAGTTTAATATTTTTGTCTGCGTTTATCGTGGTATAAACTGTCAGTTGCCGAATCACAAAGTGAATAACACAGATTTTTATTTGTATTCTTCCTAAATGGCAGGAACGGGATATCAGAATAAGGGTTTTTATCCTTTTTCACTCCAAGAAGCTTATGCTCGTGGAATTAAAGCGAGGCCACAGGATCTTTCAGAGACAGTGAAAATGATGATTCTTTATACGGGGTATGTGAGCCAGAACTACCAGAACAAGTTCTATGCTATGGGCCAGAATCAGAACCTTATGCTAACCAAAGCTTACAACAAAGCACTGGAAACATATGATGTCCTTGTTATGCCAACCCTGCCATTCAAAGCAAGCAAGCTTCCTACAAGCAAGGAGACACGTGAAGGTTTGTATTGTTATAGTTTGGAAACTGCACGCCCAACGCTCGTCTAATATGTATATATATATATATATATATATATATATATATATATATATATATATATATATATTCCATCTGAGGTTTTGTGAATGAACCAGCATTATATGTGAGGCCTCTGATGCAAGGTATGTATTAGGTGTTGTTTCAGGCAGATAGAATGGGAAGGTAGCGAGAAATGTTATGGAGATAAAATGCGAAATTTTAACAGTTAGGAGATTTCAGATCATATCGTTTAACATGCCCATTTAATACTAATGCACACTCCAGTGCTTCGTTTAGAAACCCCGTCTTCCATATCAAAACCTTATCCATCCGTCATTACTCCTGGGAACATGAAATTTTGTTGAATGCATTAAATTTCTCTCTCGAAAGTACGTAAATAAAAGAAATGCATTTCCCATGATTAATGCAAAGTATAAAATTACTTAATTACTTAAATTATCAATCTAATGTTGATGGATAAATTACTTTTATTGTGAGTGTATTTGTAATGATTCTTTTATTGTATGGTACTGGCCAATTAAATTTATTCATTGTGCTTTTGAGGTTGCGAAATATTCTAATAACTCTTGTGAATAAAGCTATCCGTACACAGAGACGTTGCTGCTGAAAAATATGTCACAAAGAGCAAGCAAACGTTTGTTTATGGGTTTTTTTTGGTAGGCTTTAGTTGAATACAAAATATCAGATAATACTAGTATTCAAATTGTAATCTCGGGCTTTCAATAAAGATAGAAAAATCCAAATGGTTTAACGCACCGCCAACGTGTATGTAAATGCTATGATTTTTCGTGTATGATTTTTGACATTCTATAATTACAACAGATTATCTGTTCTGTTCTAGATCGCCTCAATCTAGCCTTGAAAATGGTAAAGAACACTGCTCCTTTCGACATCACCGGACACCCTGCCCTGACCGTCAATGCCGGATTCTCGCAGGGTTTGCCCATCGGTATGATGATCATTGGCCGTCATTTTGACGACGCGACTGTTCTTCAAGTGGGACACGCACTTGAGAGAACAAACCATCTCTTCTCGTAATGATTTATGTTCTGAGAAGTGAGCTATGGCTGACATCGATTGAGACAAATCTGCACCATCCTTTGAAATAATGCAGAGAAAAAGTGAAACAATCAAGATGCCTGAGCTTCAGAGTAATGGTGGCACTCTAACGTTCTGTATTTTGCGTAGGGTTAGACGTTTAAAGAAAAAAATATTCCTAGGTTTTCCTCACTAGCTTTTATGGCTCTTTAGAAAAGACATTTTATATCCTATGTATTTTTAAAGAAACTTCTAATTCCCTTCCTTCTGGTGTATGAATGATTGGCATAATATGATTATAGATTATACAGCTTGGCTTTACTTTAAATGTGCACGTATGAAGAGAAAGGCATGGTCATTTTCACTTCCTGGATTTCAAGGTAATTTGTAAATAACAAGCCTAGAACTTTCTTTTTGGTTTTTGTTTATTTTGTTAATTCATTTGTTGCACTTTTAGAAGGTAGTATTGTGTAATGTGGCAAAAATCGTTTTCCCTTTTTCAGTAATTGCTAAAGATGGTGTACTTTAGACTAAATCGGACTGATTTTTTTCAGCGCATTGGAAAAGCCATTTTGGGTTGATATCTGCTTAGATCATGTACAATTTCTACAAGTGCTATTCCAAAAAAGTTTCAGCTAAGGTACATGAAAGTAACATAGATGTATGCCAACATTCTCTCCATTTTGTATGGTACAAAGGCAAACAACTTTCACCTGTCCGTGTCTCAGAAGCATATTGTATCTGTAGAGCGCCCCAGTATCGTTGTATTTCTATCGGTCCGTCTGCGTGTCCATCTATCCGTTAAACCTGTTGACTTTTACTTGAATATATTACATGTGTATAACCGACGTTTTTCCATAAATAACAAAACCTTGTGGTCTCTAAATGTCATTTATATACAGGTCTGATGGTGCTACAACCGTTTACACACAACAGGGTAATATCTGGTAGGTATATTGCTTGCTGCATGTAGACGTGTTCATTAAAACTTTTCGTCTTTTTAGGCCAAATTGTTACTGAGTTATTGCACTTTTTCTGTCAGTGTTGCATTTCCATTACAGCTGATTCTTGTGAGCGGCATAACACAGGAATCATTCAAAATATTCTGATGCATTTTTTGAGAAAACTGCATCATACCCTCTGAGGTAGCTTTTATTTGTTTTCTCTAATGAACTCTATTTTTTTAAATATAGAATTGTAGTCATTGAAAGTTAACTTCATATCTTCAAATGGGATGTTGTATGTAACTATAATTAGCTCCAGAACCATTAAAATAAAGCTATGCAATAAGGTAAGAACATTGTTTCAGTTACACGTGTCTTATATGGGCTTCGTCTCGCTTGGTAGGGTTATCCACAAGATAATTTAATCAATATGTATTTGATTTTAAGGACATTTTTAATGTGACTACATGTTGATAAGACATTGAGTGGGTTTTATTTCCAGCATTCCACAGCATAATTTACAGGAGTTATGATCCCTTCTTTCCCATTCTCTTAACTTTGTTTTGTGCACCACAACTTTATCAGTGAAATTTAGATTTCGGCCAAAAGTTATTATGCATCTTTATGTTGAGAAGACTTTTAACCAAGAATTATGGTCCCCGAATGAACATCAAGTTTTGGTTTTGCAACTTCAATTCAGCTAAGGCCCTGTAGAACAAATTGTAGAGGGCGGTGCCCTCGTTAATATCACTAGTTATGAAACCCTTGGTGTTTGATGCTAACAAGATGTTTGAGAGATATATGCATTTTCAGGCGCAAAGGCTATTAAATAATTTACTTCTGACTTGTATTGTGCAGACACATTGGAGTACAGAGGTATTTAAACCTTACGCGTCATTTTGGGGTTAAAATGTTTTTTTCCCCTTATTCATCAGTGACAAAATGCCTATTTTCTTCCTTGATTTGATTCAACCAGATTTTTTTCTTTGTTATTTTTAAAAGTGAGCTGTCCTTTCTTTTTAAAGTCTCTTAAATGATTAAATTTATATAACCTATTTTAGCGGACACTTCTATAAAAATAGTCTTGCTCACTGAGGACAACCATCATAATTCCGGTTTCCTAAGTTTACTTGAATATATTACATGTGTATAACCGAAGTTTTTCCATAAATAACAAAACCATGTGGTCTCTAAATGTCATTTATATACAGGTCTGACATTACGTGAATCTGAATCATGCATCTTTTTAGATTTCGCTGATTTACACAAATTTGGTCAAAAACTTTGCATGCAATAGTCACCCTTGAGTTATTATTTCGAGAAGATACAGTAGTTTAGATGTATCCTATAGCATGTCATAAGAGGGGACAAATGTGTACAGTAGCCACAGCGGCTTAGGGGTAAGTGTGCTTGACATGCAATTAAAATAGTTCGAATCCCACCATCAGATCAGCACAGGTTGGATACCGGTTGGACAAGGCATTTTAATCTATTTGCCTTGGAACTAACCTACTTGTTTACTGTGGCATAAGACAACAGACCAAACCAGTCTCTATCAATGACAGCCTTTTTCTGCTATTTCTCTTAAAATTCTTCAGGTGTTCTTCATCAGAGTTTGCTCTGAATTGAACGTTTGCTCTGAATTGAACGTTTGCACTGAATTGAACGTTTGAACTGAATTGAACGTTTGCTCTGAATTGAACGTTTGCTCTGAATTGAACGTTTGCACTGAATTGAACGTTTGCACTGAACTGAACGTTTCTTCCTAACCATTTAGTTAACTAATTTCTATCAAATTTGTCAAGAATGTTTCCAAGACGCGTGTATTGCAAATTAATGTTTAATTGAATCTAAAAAATCATTATATTTTCAGACTTTGTTCTTTCCTCTTCAAATATCACTCAATCTTGTATTTGTTCCTAATATAACCATTGAGGTTGTTTTTATTTTGTACATCATAATCAATAAGATTTTTGTATAGTGAACATTTCGTAGTTATCGTAGCCCATCTTGCCTAAATCTATTGCAAAACTCGTTTTCTTGGACGTATGAAGCTACACTTATACTATGTGTAGAATATTAATAAATGCTATACCATAAATATATTTGGTTTGTAAAGCGATAGTTGTCTGTGGTATTTTGTTTAACTACAAGATTCTTATCATGAATAAACATCCATACCTGTTTAAGCACAGCTGACGTTAGGGAAATAATTGCGGATGTAAAGACGGCATCCCAGACTTAATTTTTTTTTGCACAGCTGACGTTATCAAAATAATTGCAGACGTAAAGAACAGTACAGGGATTCAAGTTGCACATACATGTACAAATTTATATTTGCTAAAAAGAAACAATATTGCATCAATCCTTTTGTCATGAAATACCATAAATAATATGAAAACAAACAAAAGACACACACGACAAGCAACATAATCAAGATGTAGCAAAAACACTATAAATTCAAAAACCTTAATCAACTCTTAATTAAGAAATGCAAAGGTACGATTTTATTCGGTGTTTAATCAGAATCTGTGTCATTTTGGTTAGACAGATTTATCGGTATTTTGAGCTCTACTGGTCATACACCAGAAGAGCTTACGGAAAATGGTACAAAGATGACGTCCAATATGGCTGCACTTCAGGCATCTTAAACATAATGTCATTACTCATCCTGAATGACGAATTGTCATAGCAGCATGGGATTTTAAAAAAATATTCGTATGATGTCTAGTGGGTCCTAAATGAAAATGGCGCCAATCTGATGTCCAATATAGCCGAAACAGCGGACATTTTGAAAATCTTGTTATTGCTTCTCTTTAAAGTTGGCCGCATCAACATACTTTCTTTATTAAAAGATTTCTTATGATGTTTAGCTAGTCCCAAATAACACAAGGTGCTGATCTGACTTATAGAATGGCATCCATCCTGAAAATCTTGTTACGACAACTCTACTTGACCAGAAATTCATATTGAAGTGAGTTTTTTTACTGGAGGACTTTTTATTATGTCCAGTTGGTTTTTAAAAACAATTCATGTTCTGGCGTCCAATCTGGAAGCTTTAGGAGCCAGCTTGAAATTCTTCTGATTGCGACTCCTTCGGAATGGAAACTCTTATCTTGAAGATATTGTTTTCACGATTAATCGTTTAATTATGCTCAGTTTGTCCTAAATAGGAACAGTGCCAGTCGTACATCCAATATGGCTGTCATGAAGAATCTTAAACTATTATCTGATGTTATGTATTTATGCTCTAATAAACAGTAACAAAAAAAAGTGAAAACAAGCTTTGAAAAATTTGTTGTAGGGTTTAACGCCATTTTTCAGCACGCGATGGCGGCCAGTATTAATGGTGGAGGAAGAACCCAGGAAAACCCCGGAAAGAACCACAGACCCACGAGAAGCTACTGGCAAGCTTTCTCACATATCCACATTAGCCAAATCGAGACTCGAACCCACGCAGACAGAGGTGAGATGGCAGTGATCCGTAACGAAGAGCGCTTTAGACCACTTAATTAATAATTTATTTCCCTAGAAATACATTGTAAAAATGAAGAAAAAAGAAAAAAAAGAACTTATGGTTTTAAGAATCAAATCCAAATATGATCCAGAATAATCCACCAATTAAATTTCAGAAGTCCTAGTAATGAAATGTTCTAATGAATTCCAGTTCGAGTCCCGACGAAAAATCTAAAATGGAAGGCGATGACGTATACTGTAGCCTTTATAGTGCCGTAGTATCTACAGTTCTTTGTTATTTCACAGATAATAATATTCCGGTGTTTGAATTTCCGAATATAATTGAAATAAATATCTTTGTCCAAGAATTCTATATGAGCACTCATATATTTCCAGGAAAAAGAATTAATCTTTAAGAACTCCAAATAATTTGAATAAAAATTAAAATATAACTCCAAACTGGTCACAAACACATACTTTCCAGTGTAAAAGCCCAACTAATTAATTTCTCTATATACATCGGTATAAAAAATTGCGAAATAGAGGTTGTTTACATATAAAATTACGTACTCCCAGTATGACCTTGATAAAAACCAATCATTTTACTCCGAGAATACAATAAAAATACAAAGTTGTTTACTTGTCTCAGTGATTTCTGAATCAAGGTCGAGAACTAAGTAAAAGAATAAATAGAAACAGTGTTTCTATTATTAGGTGTTTATGAAAAGAGTCAGGTCAAACTGAATTTTCTAGAAAATATCAAATTCCTAGTAAATAAAATTACATTACTTTGACATGTAATTAAAACAAAAAGAGATTTTAAAACTTACAAAGAATCAAATTAAATCAAATATAAATTAAATATACATAACAATTATTATCACTATTCCTCATTATGACAGGAGTTTTTCACCAAGTCCCAAATATACAAATTGTGACAGTGTTACATCAGTTTGGCTGCCAGGACGACTGTGTTAAAATTTTGTTGGATTATCTATGGCATGCTATTTTCACCAACAGACTTTTATTTTGTCCTGAATGAAGATGGTGCCAATCTGGCATCCAATATGTGCGTTAAAGCAGCTAATCTGAAAATCTTGTTACTGCTAATGAATATCAGAGTTGATTCCAACACTCGTTAATTAATATCAAAGAAAAGGTTCAAATCTTGAATTCCTGGAAATCGTGTTCGCCCAGTGGAGCATCGGTCCCTTTGAGTGACTCTCTTTTTGTGTTCCCCAAATTATTTACTCGCTGTTTTAGATGGATTCCATTATGTTATTTATTTCTCTCTCTCTCTCTCTCATACAATTATATGCAGGTGCGCGCATGCAAAAAAACGTATGTAAAATGCAAAGGCAGTACTTTTCACTCGGATTCACACATCATCACCAGGCACAGCACCAAAATGGCGTTGGAAAACCGGCACACAAATTTCTCAGAAAGTTCTGAAAAGGAAAATCTCTGTAAGAGCATTGTCCTCCTGTGTTGATTTTCCCTTTTATTAGGAGGCTTCCAGTAGCGTGCGGTACGGTGTAAATTTGGAGACAATGTTTTCCTGTAGCGTTTGTCAGTCACTCCACACACTATTTGCAGTTTATTTTCTGATTTACCCTATTCTCTGGGCAATGAAGGAAACTAAAGCATGACATGGAAACTAAAGCATGACATGGAAACTAAAGCATGACATTTGTATTACAGTGAAATGCTATCGGATATTTTCAAATTAAACACCAAGTTATTGAATTCTGATTTGAAGTCGGTCGTTATGGTCATGACTCATAAAACACATAAAGCACGTGCTTTTAAGCGCTTTTTTTGTGAGAAGACACGATGACTAACCACGGCACAAATAAAATTTTTTCAGAAATAAACATAGATCTAAAGGATATAAAAATAATGCAAACACCAAACATATACTGTAAAATCTGAAATATTATTTGGGGTATATTAGTATTTTAAAAGAAACGATTTCGTGGAATAAGTTTCTTGCGGCATCATCGTTTAGCATAGCATCAATTGAAATAAACTGTATTTCGTGATTTAGTTTTGTGAATATACTTTGCCCGCGGGAAAAATATTTGGGTGGTTAATTTTAACTGCATATTAAAGACAGTAATGGCTATATGATACTGAGGAAATGAGAGCTAAGTACCTTTCCCAAAGACAGACCGATGCAGTGGAACCAAGTTGGCCAAGCGGGTATTGAGCCCGCGACTCTTGGATTACAAGTCAGACACTGTACCAACTGAGCTACCCCCACGAAGACCAATTTAAATCAAATCATCCACGAACAAATTTTCGAGATTTGCTTTGGCGGATACACTATCGATACGTAAACATGCTTCATGACTATTTCTTATTTGAAATTATTTATGTGCATCCATCATGTTGTAGAAAGAAATTTTTAAATATAATAAACTGATAATAAGAGAAGGAGAGAATTGTCCATGCACACATTTGCAAAACTGAAGCAAATTCAACAAGATTTGTCCGACGACAGCCACCTGTGCACTAACAATGGCCAGAAACAATTCCACTTAGTACGCACGGAAAGGTGTACGACCAAACCAATCTGCTTGAGAAACTGATGTAAAAGTGTAGCTCAAAAGTCGAGGATGCGTGGTATGTAGGTCACAGTGACCTAAGTTTGATGTAATGATGATATTCTATATAATCGTTCCATAGTCCAAGGCACATGACTATATATTCAAAGTTTTATGACACTCATTGTTAAAGAAGTCAGTGAAGCATGACATGCATGTCACGGTGATCTCTTGTGTAAACTTTAGTTCTTTCCAAACTTAGTTCACTCACTACACCACGTGAGCCTTTAAAAATTCACCATATTAAAAACTTACCCAGGCTGTGATGTAGAGAAGGGCTAACAGATGAATAGATATACAGATGGGTAGGCAGCTGAGGTTTGTACTATATGTCCCTTTCAAATAATAATAATAATAATAATACAACAATCTAGAAGTACAAATTTTTCCGATAATTGACACAGCAAGAATTGTTTTTATATCCAGTAAATTTGGGCACAAAATATTAAATCAGTTCAAGGATATCCTATCGACCACACAGAAGTAAATTTCAAACGTGGGGTTCTTGCTTGACAATCTGTGAACAAAACCTAAAACGCGATCTTTCAACTGGAACATTTTTCTATAAACTGCACATAAAAATCAGCAATATTGTTCAGAAAAGTATTGAATAATGTTATTTAATACACTGAAGCAAGGTTCAAATGCATAAATCATTCCAACAAGAACTAAACAAAGCCTTACCCACAAACCTTAACCTGCTGTCTACTAACCTGCAATACAAACGTTAGCTTCAAACTTTGGTACCTTAAATTGCAGTACCCCCCCCCAAAAAAAAAAAAAAATAAAAAAAAAAGTCAGTACAATTGTTTTAAAAAAATCATTGAGTAAGGCCAAGTACATGATATTTAACACGTGTAATGCAGAGAAGAGAAGTTCAATGCATGGTTCCTCAATAAGAGCTATATTCAAGACCCTGAACACAAACTTTCTGCAGTCTACATAAACCAAACCTAAAACGAAACTATAACCTCAGTGTTGTTCCCCATAAATTGCAACCAATCTCTTAAAAAATGTGGACTAGCAAAATTGGGTTTAAAGTACTTTGCTAATGAATCAGATACAGCAATGGAGTTTAAAGGCTAACTTGAAACTGTTTTACACAATCTATGACGCTGACGGTTGTGGCATGTGTAGCAGAATGAAACTAGGAATGACATAGATAGAGAATTCTAATGATAACCCATTTACGAAATACGTAGATTTTTATAGCGTTTGCTAGAATTAAATTTCGTCAACTATAAGTATACCATGAAAGTTGAATACTGAAGATCTCTGACCAATTTGGCTCGATCTCGATTTTCACTCTGTGCCAAGGTAATAGTGTACAACAAGAGTTTGGGAGGAATCCCAAAAGAATCATAGGTTGCTGTACTTGTATCGGAAATATTAACAAGTTTTTTTGAGATATACTGCACGACGTTAGGGTATAGTATCATTTAGAAACAAAACGAGTTGATATTTTACCCATACAAATGTTTAACCGTTTTATTTATATACTCATTTTGCTTTTCTACCTGAGGCTGAATAATAAAATGATCACACTATAAGAAACAAAGTAACTGAAATTATGCTGGATTTTAAAATAAATGCACAACCATAGGTCCATGAAATACATGTACACAGTAACCGTAGTCATAGCACCGTGTTCATAGCAACACCCAGCGACCTTTCAACTTAGTAACGTGACGCGCGCATTCGTTTCAAAATTAAATCTCGATTGGGTTTACTTAAGATGAAATTTAGAGTTATACTGTGAATGACTGCGACTTGAAAAAGCGTTTGCAGTTGTCTGAAATGGAAGGACTTAGTTTTTCTCTCAATCCAGCTAAATTCTGCTTTCCAATAGCGATGGACTGGACTTGTTAGCTGGGTTAGTTCGTTAGGATGTACACAGGATTGGAAGGACCGGCCTTGATGCTGCTGCACAAATGATATTTTAAATCATACGGTGAGAAAAATGTGAATTATTTTATTTGAAATTCTCAAAAAGACACAGTATTAAATATTTCTGATAAAGAATATCTAAATTATTTTAGTTTTTGAGTGCAGTAAATTCTCCTTTGGAATGTGATATGCGTTGGAAATGTAGTCTAAATTACATTAGTTTCACGATGTGGATCGATGTAAGGAACCCATGTAATTCTGAGTAGCAGAAATTACTAAGAAAGTAATTTGTGAGGATATTTGAAATGGCAAAAGATTCTTATATTTATTGGCATTGCTATTACCAGCTAATGAAGAGATACTAATATCTCTTTCATGTTCTTAGTTGGAAGGTCCTCATCTATTCACATCAACTTAATGACTTGTACAGACACTAAAAGAATTCAAACATTTACTCAAAACAGTAAAACTGGGAAAATTGCCAAGCAGCTGGAGAGTGCCAGCTCATATCGCTATTTGAAATAAGGTTTCTTCGTCGTCTCGGTTTCTTGTCTTTTCTGCCATAAACCCGCCTTCTTTTGATGTTTTCATTTTCTTTTGGAATTTAGTGTTTGGATTGACATGTAACATGGGCGTCCCTGAGGGAGGCTGTAAAACCCTTGGCCTTGATATGGCTTTCAGTGCTGTTTTTGCCGACCATTGAGAGCATGCATCAGAGACTCGATCATGAACATTTCTCCGAAATAACTCTTGACATGATGATATATTTCAATACATCATGTCTCTCGTTTGTTGTAGACATTGCGGATATCACGTTCATTCGCTTGCTTGGTTGAAACTTTCTTTTGTGACTCAGTGGACTCATTAACTTTATCATCTCTACCTTCGAATGGACCAAAGAGCTTGGTTAGACCATGCAGTCAAATATAATAATCATGAACTCCTGTGTCTGCTTTGTGAACGTACAGTTCCTAATAGTCGATACTAATTTTAGACATCATACGTGTCGTGTAGTATGAAGCAGTGAAGAAAGATAAATAATGCACGATTCTGACAATGTGAATCAATGGAGAAAAAATGAACATATATATATATATATATATATATATATATATATATATATATATATATATATATATATATATACATATATATATATATACCGTGCGATGTAATGCACTTTCTTTTGTTAAAGTTACGAACACTCAAGTGTCACAGTGAGACACGTCTCATTAGTATCATGCGATGTGACTCAGTGACATCACGAGAAGTCAGTCATCGGCGCTCGACTTGGCTTGACCTATTTATTATTAGTATCTGCGGCTCGAGCGGTTCTTCTTGTGTAAATCGTGAATCAAGATTTTATATAGTTCCAGTTTTCCATATTATATATACTCAATGAAAACAACCTCGAATTTTCTGTGAAGCCAAATAAAATCACAAAACCCCATGAAAACAACCTCAGATCATCAATACCAGTGCAAAGGTATTTGGCGCCCTAGGCGAACCTTCCACCTTTTGCTCTCACTCCCGATTCATAGGGTCATCGCTTATTATAAACTGTTCATTAGTAT
Organism: Sinohyriopsis cumingii; assembly: GCA_028554795.2. Lineage (NCBI taxonomy): Eukaryota > Metazoa > Mollusca > Bivalvia > Unionida > Unionidae > Sinohyriopsis > Sinohyriopsis cumingii. The sequence goes on along the minus strand of CM068842.1, from coordinate 1,202,104 downwards.
TAATACACGTTCGACTTGAAAATGTATTCATTTCATTATTTACTCTACATATTTACTGATAATACACGAGTAACCTCACAGTGTACTTGGGTTTTGGCGCCAAACCATATCAGCTAGGATTTCATTTTTACTTTTTGCACGTGTTAGTATAAAATCCGCAACAAACCGAGTGTGGGTTCGACGCTCTAAGAATTGATTATTACTGCAGCTACCGTATGCGCACATAAAATGTATAGACATTAATTTGGGAAACTACAGTAACAATTGCGCCTCTTTGACGATTCCTATTATTTTATTGTGGGGGAAACTATAGTAAAACTACGCCTCATAATGTGCGCGCCGTCAAAAATGACATGCAGATAGCTACAAAAATGATCTACAACATTTTCCTTTAAATAATTTTGTACCTTTGTTTACCTTAAATCTGATTTAGTATTCTTTGTATTTGATTAATCATTCATTCGCCTTTCTCAACGCTCACAGCGATGTCTGCCGCCCCGGAATTTCGAACTTTCACTCTGACGACCAATTAAATCATCAGTTTACATTGGATGGTTGTTAATTGCTGGCTGTCATGTATTGTGACGAAGTGGCACATGCTATATCACTTGTTACATCAGTCATAGATTACGCGAAATTACATCCAAAACAAATAAAAGTATCCGACAACTGTCTCGTGAAAGACACATATTTTATTTCTGTGTATGTATGTTTGTGTAGATTATAACACGTTCAAAGTCATTTTCAACTTGAATATTCTTAAGCAGCACCTTAAAAGACACTTATTTTGCTTATGAAACCTCACAATTATTGCACATCATCTAATTATCAACCGTCAACTACCTGAAATACTCCACACAAATAGTTGACGTTCAGCGCAGCGCGACTTATTATCGGAAATATGTGTGCGTACTAATAGGACTGAACTGTGTGACATATTCTAGAACAAAATAAATATAAGTCAATTATAGTCACTTAGAGACAATGATTTATACAGATTATACAAAATCAAAAGTTGTTCTGAAAATTATACCTTTCACGTGAAGTCGCCAATATACATCTCACGTGTGGTCGCAAATTTCCGTAGAGGTTATGCCCTTACATTGATTTCCACTTCCAACATAATTTGCGTTTAGTCTTGATCACAGGGAATAAGGTCAACTAGATTGTATCAAATCATCTCAAAGGCGTACACTGCGTGCATAAACAGCAAATTTGTGGGGCACACTGCATAACCGTAGACGACAAATAGAAACTTAGTCAATTGAGATAAACATGGCAGAGAAGACGTTGATACAGTCATCCGGAACAGATACTCAGCAGATTCCACTGTCCTTAGTTCATCTTACTTTAGCCAATATATATATTATTGGCTTAGGAAAGCGATTCCATCACGTTCATCGATGGTGACTTATGTTAATTCCTCTGTCCAAGACGGATGCCCTACCATCAGGAAGGATAAAGCAGGCAACGAAGATGAAGCACAAAGTCAGGCTGCAAAGTGGAACCTGTACCTTGACTTGGCTCAAAACATTCTTTTCTTCATCAGTCTGATACCGTAATCAATGGTGTCCGATCGTTCGGGGCGAAATATCTCCTGATTTTGCCATTAGCAGGAAATACTTTGCTAACAATAGTACAACCCATAGTTATATAATTCGAACTTAATCTCGCCTTTGCATTCATTGGCCAGGCACTAAATGGAATTCTTTGCTCGTCCAACACGTTTGTTGTGGCGTGTTCTGTGATAGTTGCTGCTGTAACTCCGCCCAGGAAGAAGGTCATTCTAGCCTACGCACTTGTTGACGCACCGCTTCGAAGTTCAAGAGTTTTGGGGTATTTTTGACACTGGATACTTTATCAAATACACTGGTTATTTCTATCCAGCATTGGGAGCGACGGCCTTGCGTTTCTGTGGTTTTCTTATTGCGCTGCTATATTTACCAGAAACAAGACCAAAACGAGATGCAAAAAGACCTGTTTCTGACATATTGGAAGCCCAGTCAGACACCAAACAAAAAAAAAAAAAAAAAAAAAAAAAAAAACAAAAAAAAAAAAAAAAACAAAAAAAAAAAAAATCCGTGGTACGGTTTTTCAGATCTTTAGTAGAATTTTGTATTGACAAGAAGAAATATCCAAGAAGACTATTATTTTGGCTTTGTTTCGCTATAGACATCATACTCATGATGCCTTCGCAGGTTAGAGTGGATCTAACGGCGCTTTTACAGCTTGGGTTCCCCTTTTGTTGGTCTCCTACGGTGACTGGGTACTATAGCTCCGCCCACCAGCTCGTCTCGTATTCCTTTTGCTGTAACCACTTCAAAACTGTCTTTCAAGTGGTGTAATTTGTGTTTGTTCCCTGATATCAGCAATCATGTTTTACGCCATGACTGGTCTTGCATGGACGGATGCCGCCTTTTGTACAGGTAAGTTCACTGAAATATTGCTGCATGTGAAATGGCGAAATGTGTGTCAGTGACAACGACAGTTTCAACCTTTAAGTTTTCTTTCTTTCGTTCCTTGTTTATTTCTTTCTTTGCATGCGTGTAAAATATTGGGAATATTTTCTAGTTGCTTCGCACTTTTGATAAAATATGCTCTTATTTGCTTCGCACGTTTGATAAAATATGTTCTTATTGATGCTTCTCTCTTGTTACCATATATATTATGACATGAAAAAAGTCAATAAATAAAATGCTTGATGACAGCGTGAATATAAAGATATGAGTGATGAACATTACATGGGTGGGTGATGTAAAATCGCGAGTAAGCATGTGTTGGGTTTTCGCCTTTTCATTAGGATAAAACTCTACAAATGCTAATAAATTTGTTCAGTCCCATGTGTAATTTCATATTAAAGCGATACGAGTCAATCAATCTAATATTTAATTAATGTTCTAAAGAAATCAGTCGATAAGACGCAGCTGCTATGAATTTTATATTAATCCCTAAAATTAAAATACAAAAACAATAATGCATTTGTTAAAATATTGTATGGCCTTAACATTCTTGTCTACTTCCACAAAAAATAATCCATTCTTCGAAGAGAAATTATCTTTGGCTGTGAAAATTCAGAGAAAAAGACAAATTTTTAAGATAAACATTTATGTTCATAAAATTTTCTCCCTGATGAATTATATGACATGGCATTGTCGACCAGGATAAATATTTACTATGAGAGATATGGGGGGGGGGATATGAGGTAAATTACTGAAAATTAGTTTGAGATTCACTTATTCCCTGGGCATATATTTGCTACAAAATAAAGAAATATTTTTAAATATAAAGCAATTTTTCACGACGGCTGTCTCAATTAAATTATAGCGCTGTGCCTTAAGACTTTTCTGACGATTTTTTCTTCTTCTAAATAATTGTTTTGACTGTCACTAATAATCTAAATAGTTCAGTTGTCAAATTTGCCAGCCAGTATTTAATTGGGAATGCAAAGAAACGGACGTAGATGCTGATAATTGGGAATGCAAAGAAACGGACGTAAATGCTGATAATTGGGTCCATGACAGAGTCGGCTCAAGAAGGACATGAATAAAATAATGAACAAACAGAACAAATAATAAATCTACCAAACGAGAGACATATAAAAGAATTACGAAATATTTGAATTTGAGTACAAATACGAATAAATCAATGACTATTACAAAAGAGTAAAATGTTAATATAAGCACAATAGAAGACATTCTTCTTTCATTCATTTGCAAGGAGCAAAGTATGAGAATGAATGGACACTACTTTTGAATGGAGTTTTAGGTAGCATTTTTTATAAGATCAAGCAATCAAACAATTGTCTATCCCACGGTCCTCATGCGCACACAACATAAAGATTCAGACAGCTGACAAGCCACACATATCCCTTAATTAGAATCGATAAGGCAAGTCTTTATTTTATTTAATCTGCTAATTCCAGCCAAAATTTCATCAGCATAATTGGTAGGTTATGTCCGGTTTTAAGATTATTAGGTTGATTGATTTTAAAATCAGACTTAAATTTAGCCAATCAGATTCTTTGTCAAAACTTAAGTTTACTTGATGCAATTCGGGCCCGGTTTTTGTTTGATCCTTTTTCTTACTCTTTTTCCATATTGATTTTAGCAGACCAAGGTAATTAATATTAGACTGACCACTCCGGTGGCCTAGTGGTTAGAGCGTCCGCCTCGGAAGCGGGAGGTCGTGGGTTCGATCCCCGGCCGAATCATACCAAAGACTTACAAAAATGGTACTAACAGCTCCCTCGCTAGGCGCTCAGCATTAAGAGGTTATTATTTAGATTATTAGTTAGGACTGGTCGGCCTGGTATCAGGATAATGTGACTGCGGCATGATGTCTCAGTGCTAGACATCACTATAAACTGCCACACTGCAGACATCGTAGCGATATGACTGAAAAATTGTTAAAGCTACGTTAAAAATCATAATCACACACACACACACACACACATTAATATTATACTAACTTAATTAATATTAGACCAAGGTAATCAACATTAGATCTTTACCATAATAGTTATCGCGGTAAAAGACATCTTCAGTAAATCAAAACTTATTTATCTCTGATAAATTGATGAGCCATTTTTCTTAGCATGCATTCTACATAAATTAACAAAAATTAATGTTTAAACATCGGCTTACGATGCAGGAAAGTATCACTATTCTTTATTAGCAATTTCTTAGAGGCTGAGGAAGTAATTTATGAATTTGTTCCCTCAAGTGAAGTCTCGCAGTCTCTCGCGTCACTTGCAGGATCGTTCGCATGCATACATACAACCTGAGAGTCCTGTGTTAGCACAATGATTCGATTTTTTTTTTAAATCGATTTAAATTAAACATAGGGAAACTAGAGGAAAGTACAAACAATCTTAGGTAAATTTACTACTCTCACAGAATAGCAAGTTATGTACACGACATTGCGAGCTCAGATGATGGAGACGTATTTTACTTGAATACGGTAAAATGCTATAATGTTTGTCCCCATTTCAACTTCATAAAATTCATTTGAAATTGGCAATCGATTAAATATTTCATATTTCTTTTACAAGAGCTTACCCCACACAATGCATAATTGTTCAGTTTGCAGCAGTACTATACAATGTACAGATGAATGTAGGTGTAGACTTTCTAATTCACTTCGTTTTGGTTTAACTCCCAAATGGTACACCATTTATATTTACTAACTGCTCTGACCATTACCTGAACAATAAAATAAAAATGGTACACCATTTATATTTACTAACTGCTCTGACCATTACCTGAACAATAAAATAAAAATGGTACACCATTTATATTTACTAACTGCTCTGACCATTACCTGACCAATAAAATATAAGAGACTGGAAAAGCAGCAATACAACAGACACATACTATCAGTCATTTACAGTTTCTCCTTATTTAAAGAAATCAATTTACTTTCCTGGCAACCTAACAGTAATCAGACCCATGCAGCAAGGGACTAAAGCTAAAGACAAGATGTACAACTCCTTCGACTATGTCAAGGGACTTCATTAAGGCAAGATGTACAACTCCTTCGACTATGTCAAGGGACTTCATTAAGGCAAGATACACCACTCCTTCGACTATGTCTAGGGGCTCCCTAAAGACAAAATATAACACTCCTTCGACTACGTCAAGGGACTTCCTAAAGACAAGATATACCACTCCTTTCACGAGGTCAAGCCACTCCCAAAGGGCAAGATGTACCACTTCTTCGACTAGCTCAAACTGTATATGTATTAAGCCAGATATTTCAAGCTTAACAAATGTCAATAAAGTTTATGGTGTGCGAGGAATGGCAGCTCGCAAACAACATACTTTACATTGGCATCATTTATGTGTTTAAACATTTTCGGAAAATCCAATAGTGGGACTAGTCAGGAGTCATACCATCCAAATCTATCGTTCTTTTCCCGTATTTTTGTTTTGTTATTGCCTTAGAGAACCAGCAAGACTTTATGCGAGAGAGAGAGAGAGAGAGAGAGAGAGAGAGAGAGAGACAGAGAGAGAGTAAGCTTATCAAGCTTTTGTTTTCTCCATTGATTGTTGTATATCTTTGAATTGTCGTTCATCTTTAGATTTTTTCTTTGTTTTTTTTGTAGAAGAATTTCGCACTCACGTTGCATAAAACTATAACTGTAAAACAATAAGACCTCACTCTTATAGTTTATGATACAAAACAATGTAATTTAAATGGTTTCATTAGGTTTTTACAAAAGTGTAGTGTACAGTCTTCTGAAATTATTATTATTATTATTATTATTATTATTGCAACTATTTGCATCCACGTTTTTCTCAAAAACGTAAGGACTATGGTCTAAGTCTTGCCTTTACAGATCACATCTCACCTCTGTCCGCATGGGTTCGAGTCTCGGCTCGGCCAACGTGTGTATTTAAGAAACCTTGTCAGTAGCTTCTCATGGTTCGGTGGTTCTTCCCGGGGTTTTCCTCTGCCAAATATACAGGCTGCATGTATATCCTATCATTATCTGAAAAATGGCGATAATGCCGCAAAGCAAACCTATCACAAACATAGTTCAATGTACATTTATGCAATAATCGTAGACTGCCGATAGTGTTGATCATTACTTGATTTTTTTAAAAAACCCACAGGCATGAGATATAACATCGATAATATGTCTTTTAGCACTAATATAATAAAACTAATAATGAAATGAATAGGTGTGAAATAATTTTGAAATTAGAATCATATTGAGACAAAAGTTATTCTTGTGCATTATTAGAAAAAAATAATAAACGACAAACAGTATGATTTTCAAGTAGAACCCACTTTGATGAATGATTGACGTATAACATATATGTTGACCCTTACCTCATTCAATTAAACCATGTTTCATTTTGGAGAAAAAATGTGAACTTTTTCCATGAAACTTATCTGGAAATTTTAAAGTTCATTTTCAATGATTTTCTCACGCTCTCAACATACGATTGATCCAATCACTCTACACAAACATTCACAAATTGAAGAACGAAAATATGATTCATGTAATCTTACGTATGGAAAGTTTAATTCAAATAATTTCAAGGAATTCAATTATGTTTCAAATAATAGTATGTACTGTAAGTGAGATTCATATAATCTCACGTACGGAATACGATTAAGATTCAAATAATCTCAAGAAATTCAAATATGTTTCAAATAATAGTATGTACTGTAAGGGATTCACATAATCTCCTATATTATGCAATGTAAGCGAGATTTCACATAATCTCCTATAATACAAATAAGATTCAAAATAATCTCACGCAATTGAAAATGTACTCAGTTGAAACATCAGTTGGAACAAACATATGCCTCTTGACACTTGTACAGTCGTATGATTCACAAACTGATGAACCACACAGTTTTACCGAGTCCTTGGGTTGGCCCACACTTTTATCGGCCGCTCACACCCTTCACGGATCCACCACATGTACAGACATACGTCTACACATACGTACAGACAGCATACAGCACCCTTGTATTGGCTACGTCTACATTCGTGGCTCCACCACGTGTACAGACACACGTATACACATACGTATAGACAGCACGCAACACTAAACAGCTACAGTCAGCCCTAAACAGCTACCGTCAGCCCTACACAACTACCGTCAGCCCTACACATCTTCAGTCAGCTCTACACAGCCCTGAACATCTTCAGTCAGCTCTAAACAGCCCTGAACAGCTTCAGACAGCTCTACGTAGCCCTGAACAGCTCTGAACAGCTTCAGACATCCCTAAACAGCCCTGAACAACCCTATGGCTGGAGAACACAATGGAGAACGTTCACTCCTTTACAAGATCCAAAATGACCAGTGTCGGTTAGAAATGGAATCTACCTTAAATCCATAGGAGAGTGAGTAATAGTCAGGGTAAAATACCCGTGCATATCGTGGTTTTAATGTCTCTCGTCGCAAGTAATTTTCGACGAGATACATACTAGTACAGTCGCTTACCTGGAAAAACAATTATTCACCCTAGGTAACGTTGTACGCATGTACAACGAAAGATGGTCAAATCATTCTAAGGCAAAACCAAGTTATTTCTTGCTTTATTCTGTGACAAAACTTTTGTCCATAAATATCAGAGTTTCTAAATATGTTGACTATCTTAAATATTTTTGCAAAATGCAACTATGCTAGCAATATTGAAAAGTATATAAATCTTTGTTGGTATCAAGTTAGTTTTATAAGCAAAACAGTGCTCATTTTTATTTTCTTTAGCTGTGGTTTCTGTATAGAAAAAAATATTTAATTTTTTTTTAACAAGAGATATTGCTAAACAAAATTCGACATTTGTATTGTAATTACTCTGATCTTAAAACATGACCAGTGATGAAAAACGGTTTATTTCAACTGAAGTAAATGGTCTTTAAATTCGATCAAGTTTTACAGTTTTAGAATTCTAACTGCTATTGAGTCCACTTTGGGCACCGATATCGTCTTGTCCTTAAGCCTTCCGATGACCAATGTGTTGGTGTCGTAGTAAAACGGACACGACTTGAAATAGTTTGAAAAGTCAAACAGAAGCCTGTCTTCGAACACGTCCTGGTACACATCCTCGGTTTCGATCTCGTATCATAAACTGTCCGTGTCTGTAATAGTAACTTAGCCTTCGGACCGTAGGGCGATTGAATGAACCCTCATGGAAGTCGTACATGGACTGTTTAGACAGCTTCTTCACGGCAAATCCGCAGTAGATGTGTTTGCTAATGACGAGACTGTTTTGTTTCCTGTGGATAGCCACCATATTAACGTCAAAGATCGTCATGTTGACAAACGTGGGATAGTTTACCATTTTGTTTTGTATGCTCGACGTCAGTGACGGGATCGAATGTTTTCCATGGTTTTGCCAAACACCGTGTTGTTCATGAGCTTGAAAATGTCCGTTTCGAAATCGGTCTTGGCCATGTCTCGCTTGAACGTGCTGAACTGAATGTAAGTCTCTAGCCATTTTCTGCTTGAATTTCAGCACGTCATGAATCTGCACCAGCTTCGCATTGATGCGAAGATAATGCATGAGATTTTCGTAATTAACCACGTACCTGTTTTTCTTCCTGAAATTAGGCACGTGTTAAGGCACGTTCGCTCCTTTGCACTAAGCACCTGCTCGGGGAATTTTTCCCGATTCATCCATGGAACGGCGACACTGTAAAACCAGTACGTCTATTTTTCCGTTAAGCACGTCATGCGTCATGAACCGGTCTGACGTCACCTTTGCGTAGCACACGTAATACGCTCCAGGATTGCCAGTGGTGCACCGGATCTCGATATCAGGTGGAGAGTCTTTAAGAATGCTTGGAAACGTCGAAATGGAAAATTGGTTACAAAGCTGCGAAATCCTCCAGAGGTACCTCTGTGCCCGTGTCCAAGTCATGGTAGTTTTGCATGGCTTGGATGAGCATCATGTCCGCACTGTGTAATTTCTCGTGGAGGTGGCCAACTTGCACTCTAATTCTTGCTGTGGCTACTTCCTGGAATTGATGGGGACGTTAATTTTAGATAAACGCAGATGTTCGAAAATGTGCTTGTTGCCTGTCTGGTCGCTAACTGAAATGCCACAAATACATACAGAAGAAGCTCGCTACCTGAATTCGTAGCCACTGTCCACAACGTGGTTTGCTGTCCCAGGGCAGACTGCTACAAGTAAATTCGGTTTTGCTTGAAGTAAAGTTTTTTTCGTGTATCGAGCCAGCGTAGTCTTTATCACGAGTGCATGGTACGTCGAGGCAGTGATTTTAGGCATCCGGAATGACCATCGGCTCGAGCTCCAGGACCACCTGTCCTGAACATGTACTGCTCATGAGAATCTCTTTCTAGTATGAGAGTGTGCTTGACGCCTCTGAACACCGTGCAGATAACGTGGCAGACTCCGAAAATGCTACTGTGAAAAATTATCATACAAATTTCCATGATCGAGTCGGTGAAGCGTCGCCGTGCTGTAGATCCATGATTGTACGTGTTCTGACGTATGAAAACAAAACTGACTTGGAAATCGGCTCCGTTGAGAACATCGGTGTTACCTGCATCGGTGTTACCTACACCGGTCACGGGAAGTATGTCTGCGATGGCTGAAAATTCGTTACTCATTGCTGTGCAAATGCTCGTATTTCTGAACCCCCACATTGCTGGTGGCACATGATCTCATGTGGTCGTCGCCGAACATGATCAAACTGAGAATCGTGCTGGCCTGAGGCAGATAACTGTTGATCACTTCTACGGTCTGATTGGTCAGCTTATATAGTGCTGACTTGAACAACGACATCCTTTGTTCTTCAGCGTGATCTGAGCATTGGTTGCAGAGTCTCTTTTAGTGGAGTTTTCGTTGGACATCCAGGAAAGCCTTGTGGGGAGGCAGGTACATATGCTCGGTCCGCGTCTCAGGTAATCGCATTGAGGTTAGTGATGTTCGTGTCCTGGTATTCGATGTACTCGTGCTCAATCGTCGAATCGTCGATGGGCGTATTATCGTTCACCCTCATGTAATCGGATGTGAATGTCGAGTACATGGTTTATACATGGTTTATAAAACTATGGTGCTCAGTTTAAATCACACGGTGATAAAAAATATCACACAGTGGATTGGCACTACTGGCATTTCTAAAAATGTCTTTGGTCACCATAATCTTTTCAGGCCGTATCTAGATATAGGGAGACCGACCCTTAGCAAGTAAACGCTGAAAGCTTTCCCGCCGAGGTCAGACAAACTCTGCTCAGATCGAGCACACAGCTCCAATATTTTTCGCGAGTTTATTGAGAGAGTGCTGAGCCTGGGCCATCAACGCGTTGACGGCCCCGTGATCTTATTGGCATTGTGCTCTCGCACAGTACGAAAACTGATTGTTGTCCGCGGTGATCTTATACAAGTTGTTCCAGATCTAGGCGGTCTCGTACGAGGGCTGCCGATCTAATTCTAGGGGGTGGACTGTACCGCACGGACGATCTTACCGATCAAGAATCAACACCAACTTGGTATCGTCGAGAGGCTTCTTCTTATTTTAGAGTGCTGACACAAAATGGGTTTCAGCCGAAACAACGAGGTTGTTATCCAATTAAATTCCAAAACGTGGTGCTGGTCGCGCATGAGCAGGTCACGTGACTGCAGATGAGTCAAAATTTTTACCTACTCATTATCGATTTTCACACCGACATTAGCTGCTTGGTTAGAAGGATTAAGAGCTTCAACCGAGTCATGATCTTGACAGGGTTCTTGAAGGAGCGAATGGTGTTACTGGAAGTAGGATTCACCATAGATCCCAGATCCGGTTTTGCAGTCTGAACATCTTGGATCTGTTTTGTACTCCTTCTCTTTCCTGTTCACCAGTGTCATAGGATGTTCTCCAGGACTGTAACAACCAGGTTGCTCACGTGTAAAAGGACATGTTTTCTCAGAGGTCAGTTGACTGAGAGAGTCGACTCGAGGAGGTGTTTCCTAGGTGGCCGATTGTATCTCTTTTTTTCTGTCTGTTTCGAGTCGATAGCTTTCATACACTCCCTCACTCTGTTTGATTAACCCGCGAAGATTGCTGTTGAATTTCATTAATTAGTCGAGAATGGCGTTCAACTCACTTTTATCCTCACTTTCCTTCATATTACTGATCGATTGCCGTAACTGTTGTTTAGTTGTGTTAGTAGTCGTCCTGGACATCTCCTTTATAACTCAAAATTTTAGTCATGACAGGCACCTTCACATTCACGACTTCTTCTTGCCATGAATTTGATAAATAATGGGGGTGCAATTAATCATGTGCGTCAGCACAAATTGCGCTCTATCCATCAGATCTTCCTCTTCCTGGTGCTGTTTTACTTTTAACTTATCCTGGGCAGCCTTTCTCACAGCTTCACGTTCCATCGTGCTCTTTTACGCAAATTATATCTCTTTTTCATCTCTTCTGTCATAGCACGAATTAATTCTCTTTTTCATTCTTTTAATTTCAACATTAGCTTTAGCTATGTCTAAACCATGCTTTCGTGCTTTAGCTCTCCTGATGTGCTCAGTCGCTGGTAACGCTCCAAACGAGGAGCTTGTAGAGGATCCAGAACTACCGGTGGTTCCAGATTCGAGCTAAACAAAGCCATAGAGGAGCTGCTTTATCTCCTTGTGTACGGCGCATATGCAAAGGTCGATGCGAACCTGGTCGCGGAAGCATATCGTTATCTGGAGAGTCTGAGGATGACCCATTTTGAACTTGACTCCTCATTAAGAAGTGTGAGCAATGTTCCTAAAGGGTATTTCAGGAATTCCCTCGCGGCCTAACCGGAGAAATATGAAAATATCTTGGACAGAAAGTTAGATATTTCTAAATACAGAGCGGTTATGTTGTCTAATCAAAAACTTCTTGTGGAGAATTTTTTAGTAACGCAAAGGCGATGCTCAACGTCGAAAGAATCGCCCTGATGTTTTATCACCTTTACAGAAATCACCGTAACCTCGATGATGTTGGAGACTATGCTTCCAGGGTAATTCTGTCGGCGCACATCTACTTAGAGACAATTAATATGAAGGCTACTCAGAATACGCTTGAAGATCTTCTCAAAATCAACCAGCTTACAAGTATAAACACAACATTATTGCTTATCACGTTTAATAATGTAGACAATCATCCAGAGATACTGAATGAGCTCAGAAATCGAACGTTCAGCGTGGAAAAGCACATTAAATTTTTGAGTGTGCATCTGCTAGGGCTGGAGGTGTTGTTCCAGAGTTCAGTCGATTCACTAAAAGTCGAACAGTAAAATTTGTGTTCCGTCACGATGTATCTAGCTAGCTCAGGATCCGATACTGCGAAATATACTAAATTTGATCATTCATCGCGCCGTTAATAATTCAGATATTGGTATCAAAGATAGTTAATCCATGCGATGAATTAATTTTTATTGCATATCCTTGAGTCTAGCATGAAACATGAACGATATCATTATGAACAAGGATTTGCTGCTTCCGGCCGTCGTGAGAACATTCTGAAGACGAATATCCTCTGGACGATAACATAGTGGAACTGGCAACCTAGAAAATCGTTCCCTATGTTGCATATATAATTCAGATTGAAGTGAATCGCAAACTATGTGCCTGGATGTAACAATCAGATTATTAGGGCGCCATAAGTTCCAGAAATCATCAATCACTGTTTCGGGAATTACACCTCGCATTATCTCACACTGAATCTTGTCAGACTGAAGTCTAGTTAATACATTAAACTCGTTCACTGATTTGCTTATGGTCCTATGATTTATCAATATCTCTTCGTAATAATCAATGTGGTCTCTTAGGCAACTACGTGGCGATTCTCCTCTGAATGGAGGAGGTTCCCCCTGATCTCCACACATGATAATAGCAGTTTGTTTAGTTTCCAACCAATCAAGAAACAGTTGTGACTATTGAGTGTCAATCATTTTATCTGTACGACTCTCAATTTCTCGATATATTAATTTCGAGAATTGAAAATTTTTTCTTTAGTACCTCATCGCTGGTAATCTTATATATACGTTCTCAATGCATTTATTTTCGTGATCAGATAGGGAACTGGAGCGATAATATTTATCTACAAACTAGACCCTCCTCCTCATGCTTTCGCGGAGTAGAGCCAAATATCCCCTTACATATGCAATCACAACAAGGAGAGGAAAGTTTTCTGAAAAAGGTCTTCCCCGTACTTTTTCATTTGGGTATTCACGAAGTAGTTGTGAAAATGTGATTGTTTTATGGTTTTTATAGCAGCTTCAATTCCATCTCGTATTTGTTACATAGTTTCCTTGTATCTTTTAACATTTTCTTCTGTTTATTTATCGCTTAATGATTAAAAATGTAACTGACAGTATTGTCTGTAAGATCCTCGGCTATTTCAATTAATTTCACGACAGAATCTGATGGGGGTGTAATCCTTCTACCGTATCTGAGTCAGTGATGTTCGTTCTGATCTAGGAGAACGATTATCAGTGATAGTTTCTGGCCATCCCAACATAGTTCTGATCGACGTCTGATGTATGTCAACGCCGTAATCTGGCGCTGCTATTCCAATGGCGGTAGTCAGCGTTGGCCCATGTACCGTGACAGCGATCTTTGATTCTTTCTTTATTGATGTAATTCTACGCTGAAGTTCATCATTAATTTGCGCGATTTGATATGATCCTGTTGGAATGTCGACGACGTTTCAGTCCGGAACTTCTGTTCCGGTACTGTCGTCTTTATTTTTCGCTGCGAATGCCAGATAATTTTTAGCGGATGATACACAGAATGATTTTTCTCTGATGTTCGGTCAACTATGATAAACTCGTAATTGTGCCAGTGCGATCTCAGTGACCGACCATTAGGTGCCTCTATAGGCGTAGGAAAGCTGATGTCGAATTCCGGCTGTGTTGACGTCGCCGATATCATCGTGTTCTTTGGCGACTGGAACAGATTATTGCTAATACAGCTCATACCAGCAAAAATCTTTTCCAGTCGTGTTGTTATTCGTGCGGTCATTATTATTTATACCGATTCAAGATGGGGCGTTTCGCTAAACTCCGACGACTGTTCGAGGACAACATGGTCATCCTTAATGACCTACACGCGGAATGATAAATATTACCGATTCAGCAAATTCGTCATTGGATATTTCACCCTTGTTCAACTTGATGCATTTGTTGCCGACGACAACATTTCCGTCTTTTCTGTGTAATTTCTTACTCACACAAGTAATCGACATTATTATGTCAGATTGTGCATGTCGTCAAAATGACGCGACGCTAAGATACAAAAATATTGATCTTAGACCATTTTACTTGAGACACCTTGTACCTCTGTTTACCTCAAACATAATTGGGCATACATTGTATTCGAATTTGATGTTTAATTTAATCTGTTGATCTGTCTTTCTCAACGCTCACATCGACGACTAGTACCGTGAAACTTAAAAACTCCTCGTTTTCACTTCGCTTTAAGCTTTTATCTGATATAAATCCCTAGTTCGACAGCCGAAGAGGGTCATGTGACTCAGGCTATTGATAAAAATGGATGAAAATAAAAATAAGTTCCAGGGGGCGCTCCTGCGATTTGGTGGCCTTACTAATTTCGTCACGACCACATAACACATTGATCACCTTGAAGCATAAGCAACTCAATGGCGGACGCACGTGAGTAAACAAAAATGTACACATTGTACGATGTTACAATTTATAATTTCTAGCTTTTCTCTATACTTTTGAGATAATACTACCTTATATTTGTAAAGTGCATACATACAATCGTGGAAATATTGTGAAACAGTCCTGGGAGAACATTCCTATGGCCCCACGTAGACAAAGAAGTTGTTCTCCACCTCGCGTTTTATTTATCTGACATTATTGGTTATCACTGAATCATTAAAAGTGTATATCAGCGTAGTCATGTATGCCTGATCCTAACTAAAATGAGTTGTTCTTGTAAACTTTAATACTAATACACTTTTATTAAAGTCTGTTTATTCCTGATTGTTGAGTGATCTGCACATTAGTTGTCATGAAAAACCTTTCAGACGAAAAGTATCGATGGCTTTGGACTTTAATACAACTGAGAACGGGAAATAACTTGATGAAGAAAGGCAGATGTCGCATATAATCATTACCTGTAATAGGATAGTAAATATTTGTTTCCTTAAAGCGGCGCTTCTATTGTGACATAGCGCATGACAGTCAGTCTAGTTAACTGTGGGTTACTTCTTGTTTGACCTGATTTAAAAATGCCCAGGTACAAAACACCGATTGTGTCGCATGCGTTTCCTGGGTTTGTTATGTAATGATCTTGAAAGGAATATTGATCGAAGAGCAGCGAATAAAGCCCTTTAAAGGTATGCGTGATCAAATTATCAATTATAACTTCTATGCATGATATAGCCGATACAGCACACTTACATGACCTATATAAGTTATATCGTACCGGTAGAGGAGAAGTTATTGCTGCATACCAACCGACACCATATAGCATTAATATGTCACGAATGGACGCGAACTTTTACTTATTATAAAAGCACCTCACTAAATATTTTTTTTTAAAAAGAAGTGTATAAAAAAAGTAAATACACTCAGGGCCGTAGGGAGCGATCATGGGCCCTGCGGTAGGAAACACCCGTATACTTATACTGTATGAAAATTACGTATTTGTTTCGGGTTTCGTATCTGTGCGCGAAAGTCATCGGAAGGTTTGTATTTCAGCCATTACATCTCAAACTCGGTTGTGGTAATGCATTCATCTTCAATAGCCACCGAGTACAGCTAAACAGTTGTCCTGAGATTATTTTGTATCGCAGCGAGAATGTCCGAAGTAGTATATGGGGATACCCTAGCGACAATGGGAATTAGCATTACAGAACCACTTGGGATAATCTGGCGACAAGGGAAAATTAACATGGGAGAAAAATCGTGGGACAATCTGGCGACAAGGGAAATTAACATGGAGAAAAAATCATGGGACTGTTGAGCGACAAGGGAAATTGAACATGGGATTTTTTTTTTTTAAATTTTTTAAAAAAGGGGTAGGCAATCGAAAGGCTATCTCTTTTCGAGAAATGTGGGTGGCCCTGAAAAGGGCCTTCGGGTTTATGTTAATATTAATATTAACATAGATGGCATCTGTCACATCTTCTTCTTCTTCTTAAACTCCTTCTAACTGCAGGTCCATACACAAGTACCCTCTTGAGGCATCCTTGTCTTTCTATGTAAACTCTTCTCATCCATAGACTAGTATCTGTCCTATCAACAACAGTCCACTTGGACCGGACATACATGAGCATGTCCGTCCTAAACATCATTGAAGACACAAGGGTGGATGATTCAACTGTGGTCCACATCGTGAGGCGACGAGAACAGGTGAATCAATGCAGTGAACTGCGCTTATTTATAGGTAGAGGAAGGATTGAAACGGATTGAGTTCATTCACCAATCCGAACACGCGTTACAAAATTCAGTCAGTCCGCATCCAATCGGAAGAGAGCAGTCTGTGACGTCATGTGGTCTATATAGATTCGCTAGCGCCTGTATGCTGTCAATCTATGCGACAGTGATTCAACATGACGGAAACTCAGAAAACGATCCATTGGGGTGCACCAGCAGTGGATACCGCCCAAGGGAACCCGGACTTACTTTCAGAAGAGGTAAACTGGGATTTTGTGGATTTTCTTACCTCGCAAGAATTTGTTCCGGAACCTTCGTTACCTTCTTCATTACCGCAAGTGGAGAATTTTAGACAGAGACAGAAAGAAGAATTGGAGAAATTTATACAACGACAAAAGGAAGCGGAACAAGCTTTTCTCCTACAGCAACAGCAGCAAGAAGAAGAGGTAAGAAAAAAACAACAGCAACAAGAAGAAGTAGCATCAAAGAAACAAGAGGGTGAAAATCAAACGGTCACGGTACTGTTGGACATTTTAGCGGAGTTAAGAAGTCTGAAACAAATGTATCAGACTTCTTTATTACGACCGAAGAGAATACGACCTTCTCGAGCTAAACACGTCAACCGTGTGACTAAGCCTACCGTACCACCCTTAGTGATTTCAACCCAATCATCATCATCATCAACAGTACGCAGTCCAGAAGTAGGCCTTGGCCGTGGCAAAGGCTTAAGACAGTTAAAGTTGATTGCTTAAACTCACCCCTACACCAAAAAAGGCCCTTTTCAGGGCCACCCACTTCTCTCGAAAGGAGATAGCCTTTCAATTTGCCAATAACTAAAAAAAACCAACAACAAAACAACCCATTTTACCCCTATAGTACGTGTCTTTGTATGAATGCGTGAGTGTACGTTCTTATTTTAAAATCAAAACTCAAAGACACTTACCTTATATAATTAATTTATTCTTTTATCCATAGTTACAATTTAATTCACAATTCACAACAGATCACTTTAAAAAGTTAATTGACTTCTTCTGTCTCCTTGCTTAGTCTCTCTGTTTTTTAAATTTCTTCACCGTCACAGGCTTTTCCTCTTCTTCCTCCTCACTTTCTTCCCTTCTTCTTTTCTTCTCCTGTTTCTTTTTCTTCACCTGTCTGCTTTCTTCCTCTGAAGAATCCCTCTCTTCTTCCCAAGAATCCCTCTCTTCTTCTGAACAATCCCTCTTTTCTTCTGACTCCTCTTGTTTCTTTTTTGGGCAATCTGGAGACCAATGTCCTTTTTCTTGACAATAATAACAGGTATCTTGACTTTTGTCTTTTCTAGCCCCTTTTTTTCTTTTTTGACGGTCTGGACACTCTGAAGACCAATGCCCTTTCTTCTGACAGATATAGCAAGTATCTTGACTTTTATCTCGAAAGGAAGGAGAGTAGTCCGTCGGCTGGTCTGAAGAGAATTTTCTAATGACCCCTCGCAAAGCTCTGATGAAACGTTCGATTTGGCTAGTCTCTTACATCGTTGTGCTCGGCTTGAGAGTGAAATGAATAGTGAAAGGACAAGACACACACCCTTTTATATACGCTGGTCTGCCATGACTATAAATTAGTCTATGGTGTTTAAACTTGAGTCATTTGACGTTTTGCACTCAAGATGAAACGATCCTATTCATTCGAGAAGAAAGAAGAAGAAGAAAGTAAGAGGCAGAAACGTGATCTATCGCCTCGTACCAGAGCTGAAGTCTTGGCACAAATTCATGCCAGTGATTTTGAAGAGGACATGAGTGAACCAGAATTTGAACCCTCTAAACCAAGTTCGCCACCCTTAGTCAACCCTGAAAAATACTATTCCATTTGAGAGACGGAAAAGCGCTCCTCTAGAAAATTTAGAACCACGGCTTACAAATACACAGTGAAGTTTAAAGGTTTCAAGGCTGAAGTACCGTTAGAGAAAGCAGAAGTGTTTATCACTGGGGTGTGGGATTCTTTGCTCACCGCACTCAAGCGACAATGTCAACCCAAAGAAGACGATCGCTTGAGACTTTCCATACAACACGACGGTTTGAAATCCCCTGTTTGGATCGAGTTTAGCACCCCTGCAGAATTGACCGCTTCCAAAGTCATGGACAAGATTCAACACGTGCAACAATCTAATGACCAGTTTAACATCACCGATGGAAAAGCTACCCTGGACATGACCCACGTCTCTCCTCCTCAAGGGACTGGACGCAAAAAGATGTTATTGGTGGACGACCTTCGCAATACCAAAACAAGTCTCGTCCAAATTAACAACCCTCAAGACCAGATGTGTTTAGCCCGTGCCATCGTGGTGGGACGAACCTATGCCAACAAGAACGACACGGTAGAATAGAAAAGAACCTGGAAAACTATTCAACGATCCGACCGAGCCAAACAACGAAACGAAGCAGAACTCCTGTTACAACAAGCCTGACTGTCCAAAGACACACCCTGTGGCATTCCTGAGATGCAAAAATTGCAAGATGCCCTAGCTCCACGATACACCTTGAAAGTGTACCCTTAAGAAATGCGTGGGCCTCTGTTGTTTCGAGGCCAAGATTTTAAGGACGGAAAATACATTCATGTCTATTATCACGATGACCATTTCGATACCATTACCAGTATCACTGCATTCCTGGGATACGGTTATTACTGTGAGAAATGTGACTATGGTTATAATAATCAAGAGCAACACAAGCATTGTGGATTGAAATGTTCAGGATGTTTGGCCTCTCCACCCTGTCTGAGCGAAGGACCAGTGCCTTGTTCAACTTGTCTGCGCACGTTTGTCAGCCCTACCTGTTACCAACAACATCTGAAGACGCAAGGTTCACAGCAGAAATGTGCTTGTCAACTCCTGAGATTGTGCCCTACGTGTGGACAAGGCCTACGTACCAACAGTGCCAAGGCACACGTATGTTCAAGAAAGAAAAAATGTCACATTTGTCACCACATCGTGGACTTGGAACACCAATGCTACGTGCAAAAATACCAACCCCCACCAGAGAAAGAGGACGGTCACAAGAAGAAAGGCAATTTCATCTTTTTCGATTTCGAATGCATGCAAGAGACCGGCATTCACATTCCTAATTTCTGCGTGGCTCATCGAGCGTGCGAGGAGTGCATTCAAGAACATACCTTCAGTCATTGCCATCACTGCAGCAAGATTCCCGGAGGGCGTGAAAAAATCTTTCGGGGACCGAACACGTTAGCCGATTTTGCCCAATGGGTCTTAGACCCCATCGACAAGACGTGGAGCCAAGAGGACATCGAACGTTACGGAGATTGTCATCGTCATGCCGCGGTGATGGCTCACAATTTCTCCGGATACGATGGACAGTTTCTTTTGAGATACTATACGGAACAAGGCACCGAACGTCCTAAAGTAACTTTGAACGGAGCCAAAATCATTTTCATGCAAGTGGGACAAGTACAGTTTAAAGATTCGATGAGTTACTTGGCCATGCCTTTGAGCCGAATGCCTAAAACGTTTGGAATGACAGAAATGGCTAAAGGGTACTTTCCACACTTTTTCAATACGGAAGCCAATCAACACGCCGTTCTACCCCATTTACCTGAGGCCCCGACAACATGCGTACCGAACACCGAGAAGCTTTCTACGCTTGGTACCAGGCTCACGCCTCGACCCTTTCGACTTTCAGGAAGAAATGCTAAAGTATTGTCGTTCCGACGTGGACATTTTACGACGTTGCTGTGGAAAATTTCGAGAACTGTTCATGGAACACGGAGGGGTCGATCCTTTGAAAGAAGCTTGCTCCATTGCCAAAGCGTGTTCCTTAGTGTACAGACAACGATTCATGCCTGAAAACACCGTAGCTGTCATCAGTCCTCAAACGACCCACTATGTCAAACGTCAATACTCGGTCAAAGCCCTACGCTGGTTACATTACTTGTGTGACAAGGAAGACAAATGGATTCATCATGCCCGCAACGGAGATGGCGAAAAGACCATCGGAACGTATTCGGTCGATGGCTGGGACTTAGAAAACCCCAAGATCGTGTACGAGTTTAACGGTTGCTTATTTCACGGATGTCCCGTCTGTTACCCTGATCGTAGCACTAAAAATCAGTTTTTACAACGAACCATGGAAGACTTGTACCAGGACACTTGTCAGCGACGCCTAAAGTTGGAACAGGAAGGATACCAAGTGGTGGAACTGTGGGAACACGAGTACTATCACCGTTTGAAAACCGATCCCGAGTTTAAACGCCGCGTGGAAAGTTACAAGCTGATGGACCCGCTGAACCCGAGGGATAGTTTGTACGGAGGAAGGACCAATGCCACCTGTTTGCTGTATCAAGCCGACGAAGAGAAAGGAGAAGAAATCAAATACCTGGACGTGTGTTCGCTGTATCCTTACGTGTGCAAATATTGTCGCTTTCCTGTAGGGCACCCACAATTGCTGACGGAACACATCGACCTGAAAAACATTCGACAATACGAAGGTCTGATCAAGTGCAAAGTTTTGCCGCCCACGGACTTGTACCATCCCGTCTTACCTCACCATTGCCAAGGCAAACTGATGTTTCCTTTGTGCCGTACTTGTGCCGAAACGTGCAACCAAGACCAGCCTTGCCATCACACCCAGGAAGAACGGGCCTTGACGGGGACGTGGGTCAGCGTGGAATTGTTCAAAGCTATGGACATGGGATACCAACTGTTAGAAGTGTACGAATTTGTCACTTTCCCAAGACAGAACAATACCAGAAGGGTGACCCCACGCAGAAAGGCATTTTCGCCGACTACGTGGATGCCTTTTTGAAACTGAAGCAAGAAGCCAGCGGCTATCCTTCCTGGTGTCACACTCCCGAAGACCAAATAAAATTCAAAGAGAAATACTATGAACAAGAAGGCATCACTTTAGATCACATCGAGAAAAACGAAGGCAGGCGATCGTTTGCCAGAGTGATGTTAAACTGCTTGTGGGGAAAAATGGCACAACGACCGTGTTTACCCAAGATGGAATATTTGACAGAACCTTCCCGCTACTTTCAGATGATTCACGACAAAACCAAATACATGAAACACGTGGACTTCGTTCGCGAGTATTTGATCTTGGTCAATTACGAAGAAGATCTGGACTTTGTACAAGACGACCCTTTTGGAAATGTCATCATTGCGGCTTACGTGACAGCCCATGCTCGCTTAAAATTGTACGAAGCTTTAGAACTGTTAGGGCATCGCGTCCTGTACTTTGACACGGACAGTTGCATCTACATCGATCGACCGGGTCAGCAACACCCTAACATCGAAGGAGACCGTTTAGGAGCCTGGACAGACGAGCATCCTGACGACAAGATTCTGAGTTTCGCGAGTGGCGGTCCTAAAACTTACGGCTACGAATACCGGGACCCACAAGGAGAAGTGCGCACGGAGTGTAAAGTGAAAGGATTGATTCTGAATTATCGTACCAGTCGAGTGGTCAACTTTGGGGTATTGAAAGAAGCCTTGCAATCGGGAGAGGATGGAAACTTTAAAGTGACCACTTATCAACCGAACAAGATTGTACGTTTACCCACTCACCACATCGTCAGTCGACCCTTGGAAAAAGTCTATCAAATCGTGTACCAGAAGCGAGTTCGACTTCCCAATCATTTCACCTTACCGTATGGACACGTCGGTATTAGTCTGTATATAAAAAGGAACCCTAGGCAAGATCGATAGTTCATTGTGACTACCAAGACCGAGCGAACAAGATGAATACTTTCAGAGAAACACGAAACAAGTTGTTTAGAAAGGCACAATTCAAGTGTGGGGCTTCGGAAGTGGAATGCGATTGTGAGCCTTGCGATGGGTACGATGCTGTACGTTGTGACCTTAGCGATGCCGTAAAGCATCATGGGAACTTTAGTGTCACTACCCCTATCAAGGAAAGTGATGCTGTGCGTGTCAAACCTGAGGGATGCGAAAGTGATGCCGCTCGTCCTCTTGGACATTTTACTGAGTTTCGTTTTAAAGCGGAATGTTCACCTTCACGTCTACCCCCCTACGGATGTCATCCAGCCCTGAGCAAACTCCTGTTCATGTCACCCAACCCTCATCGAAACGAACCTGCGAAAGGCGAATATTCGTTTCCTGTGCGTTTGTCGGAATACTGCGACTTTGAAAATCATCTTCAATCGTTCAAAGGAAAATGGCCTAAGTATCTGGGAGGACCGACCCCCGAAGAATTAGCCAGAGCCGGATTTTTCTACTTGGGGGAAGGAGATAAAGTCAAGTGCTTCAGTTGCGGTGTGTCACTTCACCACTGGGAACCACAAGATTCGGCCTACGTAGAACATGCTCGATGGTCACCGAATTGTCATTACTTACCCTTAGTGGGACCGAGACATTGAAGTAACTTACCATGTCGTTGACGAAGAAGAAACCAGTTTGGCTAGGAATCAAATGTTGGACATCACCGAGACCAGTATTTAAACTTCATTTCAAAAACGATACTGAATCATTACCTAAAGAACTGCAAGAGAAGATTTACAAGGATGTTTGGCAGGGACTTGCCAGAGTGAAATCTCAATGGGTGACTGTAAAACTTTTGTGCTGAGCAATTCACAAGAGGAAAGTGAAAAAAGTCAACCAGTGTGTTAGATTTCTTTGGGTCAAGTGTGCATTCGTCCTATTGTATTACACTAGACCGTTTACATCAAAAGAGTTCAGTGACATTCTTGGACGTTATCCTGCATGGCAGTGGCCAGAAATTTCTCAGTATGTGGATTACTTTTGCTCTAGGAGAAGATTGTGAATTGTACGGACTGACCTATTCATGGATACTTTGCTAGAGAACATTCGTGCCTTGCCTGTGGAGTTGAGAGAACGCATTTACCGAGAACTGATCAAAATACAAGTGAAACGCAAACGCAAAGTTATTCAACCGTTTTTAAATTATGCTCTGTTCCATAGTATAAGAAGACTGATTATGAGTGGATATTACATCAGGCACAAAGGTAAACGAGGCTATTGGTCACCACCCAAATGGATACTTCGCTAGAGAACATTCGTGCTTTGCCTGTGGAGTTGAGAGAACGCATTTACCGAGAGCTGGTCAAAATACAAGTGAAACGTAAATAACAATTGCATCGGTTACGTCACCAGATCTTTAACCACTGGTTCCTGAATGGTATAAGAGAACTGATTCGTCAGAAATTGTTTCAGTGGTCAGACCTTGTTAGCGAGTTAGTGAATGAACGAAATGTTCATCATTTTGATTACTTCGAGATTCACCTAGAGCAACGCATTGAGGAAGACGAGTTAAAGGATTACCAACATATGTTACGTGGAATCTACTTAGTAGAAGAGAAAACTTCTAATCGACGTTTGAACTGTAGGTTACAGTATTCTAGATTTCCTACTGGAGAACGAAGATGTCTGGGTAGAATGTACGTGTATTGCTTCCGAAAAAAAGAGAGCATAAAAACAGGAATCCATGGCACGGCTTATGTCACAAGTGATTGAACAGATTCCGTGGAAGGAACTCAATGACCATATTCAAACCGTGGATCATTACCATCGATTATTACAAGAACTGTATCCATTTAATTTGGGTCGACAAGTGATGTGTGTCTTAGTGACTTGTTTTCTGGGATTTCGTTTACCAGCTGATTCTTTGTGGACTCTTTACGAACAGTACTTACCATACCTCCATGGCCTTAAATGGTCACGAAAAACTCCTTTTGCTCAAAGCCTTGCGTTTTCATCTGGATACTTCTCGACCTCAACAGGAAGAAAAGATTCGTCAACTTTTAGCTACCCAAGACGTGTATGACGATGTGTGTGTAGCTTGTGACTTACATCCCCATTGGACAGATGTCCGTGCCTGGAAAGAATGGGATTTTGAGGCTTGGACCGAAGAAGTGGCCCAGTATGCACGAGAGTTGTTCAAGGCAAAAAGTTACTTTTCAACCCGTGTTAGTGACGGTGCCAGAAGAACCCGTCACCCAGGACGGGACTGTCGTGGACAGACCTGAAAGACCCTTTCGGGAGGACACTTGTGTGACCTTACCCCCTACTATAGAACTGGTTAGAACTTTACCCAAAATATGTTGTACAGACACTTTTGTTTATTCCACGTTAATGGTTATCATGTGCCTTTTATCCTTGTATTTAAGCCTTTGGCTTTTATGTATTTTTGTCTTTCGTATTCATGTTTGAAACATTCAATAAACGTGTTCTGAAAAAAGTATATAAACTCTTGTCTTGTTTGTTTTCGTGTCACAAGTGACATTCCTCACACTATTTTACCTCTGCTGTCTCTGCTCCCTCTTCCTCTACTGTCAAAGTCATCGACGAACACATAGATCGTGCCAGTTGGGAGGCTTTGTATCTTCGCCATCCCTTTAACATGCTCATTGCTGGACCTAGCGGTTCAGGCAAAACCGAATCGTCAAACGTTTGATCGAACATAAACATCATTTGATCGATAGGCCACCTCAGCGGATCGTGTGGTGTTACAAAGAGTGGCAATCGGCGTACAGCCTCTTGCGAGAAAGTCAAGGCGATTCCATCGTGTTTGTGGAAGGCATTCCTAAAGAAGACGATGGCATCGTCTCTGACTCCCGTCAAACCCATTTGGCCATTTTCGACGACAAGTTAGGAGAAGACGAAGAAGAAATTAAACTGTGGTTCACGCGCAAAGGGCATCACCGTAATGCCAGTGTCGTTTACTTCACCCAAAATTTGTTTCAACAAAGTAAAGCCCATCGCACCATCAGTCTCAATGCGCATTACGTGGTCTTGTTTAAAAGCCCTCGAGATAAATCGCAAGTGCAAGTCTTAGCCAAACAGTTAGGGACACCTTGGCTGACTCAGGCGTACGACGATGCCACTCAAACTCCACACGCCTATTTACTCGTCGATTTGAAACCTACGACTTCCGAGGATTTGCGATTTCGTACCCACTTGTTTCACCACTGGTGCCAAGACGGAGGGCCTGTCCTGTACACGTCTCCGTCCTCGACTTAATTTCACTCCACAAAAAAATCTATAAAAACCTCAGACCCTTTTCGTCTGTCTCACACAGTGTGAACATGACGTCCCTTCAGTCGCATCTTCCCGTCAAATTGATTCGTGCCTTGTATGGCATCAGTCGAGAAAAAATCCACAAATACGAGCTCGTGTCTTAGAAGCTAGTCTCAAAGAAGTCTTACGATGGTTCACGGTGACGGCACGTCAATTACTCCAAGGAATCATTCAGATTCCTCATCAAACCAAACGCTTTTTCGATCGAAACAAAGTCGCTTTGGTCCAACTGGGCGATCCCCGCATCGACACTCAAACCAAAAAACAAATCATTTTGAAACCTGGAGGGAGCGGTACTCTAGGAGGGGTCATCATTCGCTCTCTCTTAAGATGGGATCCTAATGCCCCCAAACTTCTCCCCAAGAAAAAAGTCAAACGAAGCCGCAAGAAGAAGAAAAAGACCAGGTCCCCAAGGAGAACTTCTCCAGTGGCGGGACCCTCCTCTGACCAGACACCACCACCCTGTTTGGTGCTCCTGAAGACTCAAAGATGCCACCCTCCAGAAAACCCCAAGGAAAGAAAAGGAAAGGACTACCATCACGTTTAGTCAAACATGGGGACATGTTATCTGTCCTGTCCAAAGCTTCTCCACCCCTACGAAAAAAACTCATTCAATCGGCCTCTAAAGAGGTCATCGATACCGTGTGCGAATGTTGTTTGAACGTCTTGAAAGGCACGATCCCTTTGTCCAAACACCAGAATCAACGCTTAGGCAAACATCGTCACGTTCTTCGCCAAATGGTTCAAAAGAAAATTCCCATTCGTCAAAAGAAGAAGATGTTGGTCCAACGTGGAGGTATTTTACCCCTCTTGTTAGGTCCCTTACTGAAAGGAGTCTTGGGAACCATGTTGGGAGGACTAGTGGGAGCAAGATAAAGAGGCTCGGAAGTCCCAAGATCTCAGAATTGACGCTTGACAACCCCAAGGAAGGACGAAAACTAGCTTTAGTGCCTTACAAACGATGGATGGAATACCATCGTTGGCAAGAACAACGCACCCCGCATTTACCTCCCAATCCCCATTTGAGCGAGATGTCCCACTTACAACACGAATTACAGTCCTTGATGGATCGCCAAGATTTGTCCGAAACGGAAAAATCGCAAAAGTACGGTCAACTCTTGCAACGACTGCAACTCTTTCACCAGAAAGCTTTAGACGAAACAGCTCTACCCACCCTGAAAGATTTTAAGACCTTGATGAAAAGTCCAGCACCATCACCAGTACCAGTACCACCACTACCAGTGACCAAGACAGAAAAAGGAGAAGAAGAAGAAGAAGAAGAAGAAGGGTTTCAAACTCCACCAGAAAAAGTACGCAAGTTAACAACACCACCTACCTCCAGAATTGGATGGATTAAAAAGATGATGGCCACCCCTTCTTTATCACAAGAAAAAAAGAAAGTGAAGACAGAAGTGAAGACAGAAGTGAAACAAGAACCGATATCCCCCGCTCAGACATCCTCCTCTTCAACACCTATTGCCGGTCGCACACGCAAATCATTGCAATCCAAGAAAATACCCCAAGAGAAAAAGAGTAGCATCTTCTAACAGTGGGTACCTTATTAACACACAAACACAAAAAAATGGAAAAAGTCTTAGCCAGCATTTACTACGATCCCTCCCATCCTGCAGGTTACGCAGGAGTTCAAAAATTGTATCGTGCTGCCAAAACGCGACTGAAAAGTCTCCGTTTACCTCAAGTGCAACGATGGTTACAAGAACAAGCTACCTACA
Organism: Sinohyriopsis cumingii; assembly: GCA_028554795.2. Lineage (NCBI taxonomy): Eukaryota > Metazoa > Mollusca > Bivalvia > Unionida > Unionidae > Sinohyriopsis > Sinohyriopsis cumingii. The sequence goes on along the minus strand of CM068842.1, from coordinate 1,174,475 downwards.
CTTTACACAAACCCATTCGACGCAAGTTTGCCAGAAGTCGCACCCGAGTGGAAGGCATCGATCATCAATGGCAAGCCGATTTAGCCGATGTCTCTCATTTGGCCAGCTATAATCGTGGCTACAAATATTTGTTTTGTGTCATCGACGTCTTTTCCAAATTTGCCTGGGTCGTGCCCTTGACTTCCAAATCGAGCAGCGAGTTAGTGCGAGCCCTGCAACGGGTGTTGAAACAAAGCGGTCGTCACCCTCTTCGATGGCAAACGGACAAAGGTACCGAATTTCTGAACCAAGCTTTCCAAAAAGAATTAAAGAAACGTGACATTCATTTTTTTACCACCGAGAATCCCGAAACGAAAGCCAGCATCGTGGAACGTTTTCAACGCACTTTGAAAGAACGCATGTGGAAATATTTTACGCATCACCACACTCTGAAGTACATCGACATCTTACCGCACCTGATGCAAGCGTACAACCAATCTTACCATCGAAGCATCGGACGTGCCCCGCAAGAAGTGACTTCCGACAACGAAGTGCTGATGTTTGAGCGCCTGTTTGGTACGTCCCCGACGAGGGCTGTCCCCAAGAAAAGTGGAGAGTTGACCATAGGAGATTGGGTGCGCATTGGCAAAACCAAACGCACTTTCGACAAAGGTTACTTACCTAACTGGACGACCGAATTGTTTCGTGTCACTGGACGAGTGCATGGCCGTCATCCTGTCGTCTATAAATTGGAAGACATGAACGGAGAAGTGCTCAAAGGAACGTTTTATTTGCCCGAGTTACAACGTGTCACCAAAAAAGAAGACGACGTGTACGACATCGAAAGCATTCTCGAACGCAGAACCCGTAAAGTAGGCAAACGACGTGTCAAAGAAGTCAAAGTACGTTGGAAAGGATATCCACCCAGTTTTGATTCTTGGATCGACGCTTCGCAAGTCATCGACTATAAAAAGAAGTGACCATCATGCCCTTTTACACAGACGCAGCTACGTCGACCACTCCTTCACTTAGTTCTTCTGTGCAAGATTTTCAAAAACAACCTTTGTGGGTGTGGTGTGGAAAACGTGTGCCTAAAACGCAAATCGTTTTTTACTGCCAAATCAATGTGGTGTATTGTGTCATCGGGGCAGCCATTGCCAATTTGAGTTTGCAACAAGGAGACAAACAATTGTGGACCATTTTATTGAGCAGTTGCATCGGTTATCTGCTTCCCAATCCCTCCCTGAAATTCTCTTCCAACGGGAACCACTTGAACCTTGTGTCCAGTGCCAGTGCCAGTCACGACTTCAACAACAACCACAACCAGAACTCCATTTTGGGCGGAGACACGCCTCTGACGTCCAGTAACCCCTCGGACAGCCACAGAACTCTGGAATTTTGAGTCACCAAAACCAATTTTACTTAACCTTACCCAGTGACAGTTCCTTGGAGGTGTTTCCCCACAACACGTTGTGCTGTTACACGGCCAAATTACCTCAGGCCATCCCCTTAGATCACGAAGCCCATTGGGAAGTGGCTTTGGTAGAAATGATTCACCCAACACAAATCAAAAACATCACTGAAGCTCAAAACACTTTTGACGTCGAAATTCTGGACCCAACAGTGCAGCAAACCATGACGGCCACTTCTCAACATAAATTACTTCCCAAGGCCCCAATACTCAGCAGTGACACTTCTCCTCCTCTTTACGTTTATCACTTTAAAATTAACTCAGGCCATTATTTTAGTGGTCAACATCTAGTGGAGGCCATCGCTGACAAATTCTATGCAGCATTTGACAAAGTTCTGACCGGACTAAAAAACGTGTCACCATTGAGTATCACAAACTGTCTCACCGTCTACTTGTCAAATTTGAAAGTGAGGAAAAAAGTATACGTATTAAATTTTGCCCTGGATTGTATGACATTTTGGGTGGAGACCTCAATATGGTCACGGATAAGCAGACCAAAAAGATTCACATAGCAGACATTGACAACAACGGGCATTTTGCGAGGTATTTTCGTTTCCCGGTAGAACTGAACCAGGGACTTAATTTGATCTTTGTGTAATCCGATGTGGTGGAGTACAACGTGGTGGGACACACCTCCGTGCCATTACTGCGTGTGATTCCTTTCAAAGTAAATTCTGCCACGGTCACTGACGAGGAAGGTGGAAACACTTATCACGTCCACCGCGAATTTGTACATCCTCATTATTTGCCTGTCAGCAAGTCGTATTTGGACACGGTCAACATTGCTATAAAAGGAGATCTGGGACAAAATATTCCATTCACCAAAGGAAAAGGCACGGTGAAACTCCATTTTCGAAAACGGTTCTCTAGCGACTCGTAAGTCATGTATCCAGTGTACCGAGGGGTTGCTCGACAGCGAGGACACGGTTTAGGAGATATGTTAAAATCCGCCTTTCGTTCGGTGGCTCCGGTGTTGAAACCGATGGTGACACGCGGATTGCACGCCTTGAAAGATGCGGCACTGACACAAGGCAAAGAATTTCTCCAAAATGTGATCATCGACAAACAAAACCCCAAAGAAGCCTTCATGAGGGCAGGTAAAAATGTCTTGCTGCAAACGGGTAAAGACCTTTTGGGCCGACGAGACACACCTATAAATGCCCTACACGCTACCGAGTCAGGCATTCAGCAAGGACAAGGCAGAAAGAGACGACGAATAAAACATCCTTTCACCAGACTTCACACGTCTAAAGCTAGAAAGGCCAAGAAAAGAAGAACCGTTCGAGACTTAGACGTTTCCGATTATTGAGACACAGCAACAACAAAAAAAATAATGGACCGAGAGTCTTGCGCCTGTTCCAAGTCGGAACTGGATCTGTTTGCCATGCCCCCCACCATGATGACCATGCAAGAATCCCAATGGGTTGAATTTCATCCCGTCTGCTCATTGACAGATTCCGCTCCCATCGAGTTTGAAATCAAGGGACAGCCCGAAGATTACATCGATCTGAATAGCAGTTACTTGTACTTGAAAATCAAAGTTCTAGATAAGGATGATGGTGCAGTAGAAGACACTGAGAATATAGCTCCCTTCAACAATTTCATGCATTCCTTGTTCAGCTCAGTGGACTTGTACTTGAATAACAAACTGGTCAGCAGCAGCATGGATACTTACCCTTACCGTGCCTACCTGGAAAATCTCTTGACGTACGGAATAGATGCCAAGAATACTCATCTCAATGCTTGTGTGCTATGGGAACCTGACGAAGCGACCAAGTTTGACGAAATAGATAAAGACAATGACGGCTTTGAGGAAAGACGAAGCAAAATCTTAAATAAGAAGAGTTTAGAACTGATGGATCGTTTGCATTTGGACATGTGGTTGCAAGAGAAATATTTGCTGAACGGGGTAAATGTCCGCTTGAGACTGAATCGTAGCAGTGCCGCTTTCCATTTGTTGGCTGATACTACTGCTGGCAATCCTAAAAGCAAAATCGAGGACGTCAAACTCTACGTACGACGCGTGGAAGTGTTACCAAAAGTGGGAAATGACATCAGTCAAACGTTGAGCAGAACGACCGCCAAGTATCCCATACGACGCGTGGAAGTGAAAACGTTCACCATTCCCGCTAGCCATCATTCCATGATCGAAGATCATCTGTTTCAAGGACAGTTACCCAAATGTTTAATCCTTGGTATGGTCCTGAATTCAGCCTTCAACGGAGCCTTCCATCAAAATCCTTTCAACTTTCAACACTTTAAGGTGAAGAAAATCGAAGTCAATCGCGATGGCAAGACCTTGTGTACCCGACCTTTCGAACCTAACTTTAGTGACACGAAGATGAATTACTTGAGATCGTACTTGTCCTTGTACGAAGCCACCGGCCAGTTCGGAACCAACACTAGTCACGGCATTACGTACGAAGATTACGCAGGAGGCTATGCTTTGTGGGCTTTCGATTTCACTCCAGACCAAGGCAGCGACGAGGGACATTTTCACCCTATAAAATCCGGCCAGATTCGTGTGGAACTTCAGGTTGCAGAACCACTGGACAAGACAGTGAACGTCATCGTGTATGCAGAATTCGATAATAGGATAGAAATCAAGAGTTTGAGAGAAGTCATTCTAGATTATTAGAAGCCATGGAAGACTGTTATCCCTCTTTACCTAGTGGAGAAACTTTGGAGATGGAATGTGAGGAGACCGTGGAAGGAGAATCCCAAGACAAAGACGAAGAAGTTGTCATGATGAAGTCGAGATGGCCAGAAAAAGAAGCCCATTTAGTCTCCTGTTTTGCCAAACACTTGGCCGAAAAAATGACGGAATTGATCAAGAAAAATTGCTATGGATGTCAAAACGATCATCCCAGTCAAATTCAACACGATAAATGCCTGACGTTAAGTCAAGAAGAAAAATTAGACGAATATCTGGACGAGGCTTGGAGTCTCATCTCGGACGAAGACGTGTGGCACCAGTGGTATAAAGACATGCGTGAACATTCTTGTCCACCATTAACCACTCAAGAGATCCATCGTATCGAAGCTCTCCTGAATCAGAGTGAGGAAACAGAACGAATAACCGTTTATTCGTCAGACATTTTCAAGCAAAAAGTCAGGATCGAATTGACGACTTATTATTACCTGTGAAGAAGAAAACAACACAAATGGATACCTGGGAACTTTATTACCTTTTGAACCACAGTTCGTATACGTCTTCTTGGAATCCTGTCGTCTGTGCTAAAGATGAACTCCCTCATCGCAAACCTCAAGACCATCTAGCTTACGTGATCAACACGGACGACAGTCATCTCCCAGGAACCCACTGGGTAGCCGTTTACTTTCCTCAAGAAGGATGTGTGGAATATTTCGATTCGTACGGATTGCCCCCTTTGGAAGACGATATCATCGACTTTATGAGAGGAAATGCTCAGACCACCCGATTCAATAATGCGAAATTACAAGGCACAGATTCCTTCGTGTGTGGACAATATTGTGTGTATTGTGTGCATCATCGCAGCCTGGGCTATTCCTTAGAACATTTAGTGACTCATTTTGATCATCGTTCTTCTTCTAGAAACGATGTGAAAATAGATAGATGGTTTTGTGACCACTATGCTTATCTTTTGTCTCAAGCTAGGAAACGTAGTGTCCATCAATGGCCTAATGACTTCCAACAGTGGAAATCACAATTTCATTCACAACGTTGTCAGGCCTGTTTAAAGTAGAGTATGAATTGAAAAAAAAAATGTAAAATGTTTGTCATTTTAAAAAAATGTTTGATGTTATATGGTTGGATTATTGTTAAAAAATGTTAGAGTTGTTGGTTAGTGTTAAGTGATTTTTGAATAAAAAAATGTTGTGTTTTGAAAAAAAAATGCCTTTGTCTTTTGTTTGGCTATAAGAATGTTTGATTCATGCTCTTTGACTTCTTACTATCCCTCTCATGACACTCATTGAAAGTTGCGGCTCGAAAACCGTGGAGGGATGTTTTCCTTCACGTCCGCGCTTTGACTTTAAGAACCGGGTTGTTTCCAGTCTAACCATCCATTGTCGACTCATCCTCATACGAAGATGTGCTCCAAACTAGCTAAGCTAAACGAAGCCTACGTGAATTTGCATAGGGTCAGACACAGTCTGATACCGAAGCCAGAAGAGATAGAGAATGTGAGAATGTTAAAAGTTACTGAAGACATGATAGAAGAGCTCTTCAGAGAAGAAGTGAACAGGAAGAAAGAAGAATGGACAGAGAAGTACAGACTTCAGAGACAGCAGCAGCAACAGCAACAACAACAACAACAACAGCAGCAGCAGCAGCAGCAACCTGAACCTGACAGAGGCTTTGTCGATTGTCGTATTGACACCAAAGAGTTCTTCTTCTCTTTCCGAAGAAGCAGACCTATCGCCAGAAAGTCTATCCTCAGAGGACATCGCTTTCTTAGAAACTAAATACTCTAGAAAAGAAATAACCATCGATTTGCCAATGTGTGTAGGTAGAGTAGTGTGAATATAAACACTGACTCTTTTTTCATATTGTGAGTGTATGTGCTTATGTATAAGATTGTGTGTTTGTAAGTGCTCACGTACGTTGGTATGGATAGTCGATTAAGATCATGTCTTTTCTTTTGGTGTTTGAGGTGTGGGGAGAGTAGATTTGGGGTTTGATTGCTTTGCGTATGTGAATAGTATATTGAAGTGATTAATGAAAAAATATTTTTAGAATAGGAATGGGTAGTATAAAAAAGTGAGTGAGTGTTTCTTTTAGGTCCGCGCGTTGTTTTTTTGGTCATGATCTAGGTAAGATCAATTTTATGTTTTTTAGGGGGATGTTTTCCATCACGTCCGCACTTTTAGTATAAATTGAAACTCGTCGGCAGTCCAGCTAACCTTGTTGATTGATCAACACCAGAATGAACACCAGACTAGCGAAACTGTTGGAACTTCATGTGCATCTGGAATATGCCAGGCGCCTGTTGAACGAACTGGCCGCGGAAGCCATTGTGGAAGAGGGAAGGATGAAAGAGGAGGAGAGAAGAAACAAAGAAGAGGAGGAGAGAAGATGCAAAGAAGAGGCGGAGAGAAGATAAAAAGAAGAGGAGGAAAAGGAGAGAAGAAATTTCAGAATCCCAGAGACAGAAAATTGGGATTCTGAAGCTATTTATCCTCCCTCTGCTCTCTCCCCAAAAAAAGTAAAAAGCAACTGGGGAACAAGATGTGTATGTGGCGCCAGGCCTGGAAGGTGCCATCATTAACCAGGTGTCCATGAAGTTCAAAAAATAAAAACAGCCCTTTTCAGGGCTACCCAATACTCTAGAAAAGAAATAACCATCAATTTGCCAATGTGTGTAGGTAGAGTAGTGTGAATATAAACACTGACTCTTTTTTCATAATGTGAGTGTATGTGTTTGTGTGTTTGTGTTTGTAACGGATCAAGTAAGTTTGTGTGAATAGTAGATTATGGGTTGGTTTATTGTTTCTTAGCGTATGTAGAGAGCATAGTTTGGGTTTTATTATATGAAATGAGAAAGTAGGGGATGTTTTCCTTCACGTCCGCGCGTTGTTTGGTCATGATCTAGGTAATATTAATTTTATGTCTTGGGGGATGTTTTCCTTCACGTCCGCGCTTTAACTATAAGAACCTACAAAGTTCGTCGTTCGCACCATTCTACAGAATAATCTAGACAAGATGACGCAAGTGACTGATTCATTTAATCAATTGAGGCATATCTATTTCTGGATGATAGATGCAGAATATGCTATAGAAAGGATACAAAAGGAATGGGAGTATGAAGATAAAGAACACTTGGTAACCAGTCAAGTCGAACGTCTAAAGGCCGCCAGGCAAATAATAGAAGGAATGATAGAAGATGAAGTCAACAAATCAAGAGGATTTATTGACCCACCTTATGTCAGAGTGGGGAGTTTGAAGGAAGCACTGGATTATGTCATCCAAGTTCGGTGCTTCCTAGAACATATAGTGTATTGGACGGAGTTGTCGTATGTGAAGAGGGGGCTGGACAGGTTGAAAAAAGGAGAAGAAATAATGAAACAAGTGATGACTGAAGAGGTGAAAAAGATAAAAGAAAAATGGAGTCAAGAAAGACAGGATAAGGAAACAATAAAGAAGAAAGAGGCCTTTGACAAAGTCAATCAAAATTGGATCAAGATACAAGAGAAGTTCAGGGCTATGGGTCACCCAGACTGGTTACCAGAAAAAGAAAAGAGGAAGAACAAAGGAATTTGGGGAAAGATTAGGGGCTGGATGAGGAAATGGAGGAAATAGAAGAAGAAGCAGAAGAAAGCCAAAGGCCCTTTTCAGGGCCACCCACATTTCTCGAAAAGAGATAGCCTTTCGATTGCCTACCCCTTTTTTAAAAAATTTAAAAAAAAAAAATCCCATGTTCAATTTCCTTTGTCGCTCAACAGTCCCACGATTTTTCTCCATGTTAATTTCCCTTGTCGCTCAACAGTCCCACGATTTTTTCTCCATGTTAATTTCCCTTGTCGCCAGATTGTCCCACGATTTTTCTCCCATGTTAATTTTCCCTTGTCGCCAGATTGTCCCAAGGGGTTCTGTAATGCTAATTCCCATTGTCGCTAGGGTATCCCCATATACTACCGTCCGACTATACCCAGAATCATTTATGCAAACGTAGCGAAATCTTTTTTTTCCCGGTATTACAGGTTACACCAGTTGCTGTCGATATAGATAGGACAATAATTCTGTTTGGCGTGCCAGCCATAGTTGCCGTAGTCGAGATCTCAGTAAAGCCAAGGCCATGGATCGAAAGCACAAATGACATATACAACAATAAACATATGTTTATATTTTGCGAGGGAAAGAGTTTTCTTGGCGATTTCATCTTGCAGCTGTTGTTCCGCTTCAGTTATTTTATAACGTCGATGACCTGAAGGATCACGAGGGCCCACTAAAGTTCTTCGATTAATACTGTCAACGCGCAGGCATAGTAAGGTCCACAACAATAATAATGTTCAACTTGGACCAGAGAAGAGAAGCTTCTCTGGATGTGCCAGTAAGCTGCACTTTGGACATGATTCCAAGACGCATGTTTGAATGAAACTTCTCAACTTCGTTGATTGGCATGTATACCTTTGGGATAATTACCCGATAATCTTGGAATCAATAGAGAGCTCCTTTGCGACTTTTCCTCTGGAATTTGGACTCGTTGACGAGCATGTATGGCAGCGGTGGTTTTCCTCGTCAGCTACCACACATGCGACTTCGGCCCGCCTGTCCCGTGAATGAATCTTGGTATGTAACTGCGCTAATGTTGCTCGGAGCTGTTTCACGGTCAACCGTGGCTCATGTGGAGGAAGTCCTAATAGCGCATGTACACTCGCCTTTCCTGTAAATCTTGGTATCCTTATTCCAAGGTCTCACGCAGATTGCTTGAGTTGATTCACAGTCGGCATGACCTTATGTAGTAAAAACATCTCATTGCTTGTTTACCATTGAATCATTTCGTAGTATCAAGATCAACAGTCTTTTTTATCCTAAATATTATTTTTCATTGTCTTTTTCACTGATGATATTGTGTATCTTTTCCATATTCGGGTTGGCAAGACTACTCCACCACTTGCGGTTCCAACACGGAAAGCAAACAAGGGTGATTTACAATATTCACCATGACATGATCTTTTGCGAAGTTTGCATGTTCCAATGCATATGCCTTTGCTTCTATTACCTCCTACTGCCATCATATTTGTCCATATACATGCTGATTATTTTCTTTCAAAGAAATACTCATCTATGTTCTCAAACGATGGTGTGCGTACCTTGATGTATATCCTGTCCTCTGATTCAGGCAGAATAGAGGGTTGTGGAGTATACTGCATTGGAGAGGATTTGATCGTACGGCCATTAAAAGAAAATTACTTTTCACCCAAACAAACTTTCTCATCAGGCTACAGAAACTGCGGATTACTGTGGAATATATTTTGTTACTGAAATATAATTCTCTTAAAGCACGCATTTGACCAGCACACACTGGCCAGTACAAAGTATTACACCAAGCCATACACAAACGAGTTAATGTTCGCTTCAAAGTATCAAAAGAAGAGGCGACCTTCTTGATTCTTGGATCTATTTGCAAATAATTAACAGATAAGGGCTATTCTTTGATTGTTGATCGGCGAGGGAGCAATTTTCCCGCTACAAACTTTCTCTTGTATATCTTTCTCGAGACTTGCCGTTTCTTCAGCTTAAAAGCAACCGAAACGTAAATAGGGATTTGTCGCTAAAGAATAAAGTTTACATACTCATCTATGTTCTCAAACGATGATGTGCATAACTTCATGCATATCCTGTCCTCTGATTCAGACAGCATAGAGGGTTGTGGAGTATACTGCATTGGATAGGATTTGCCCATGGCGATATCATTGACAAAGTTGGTAAGCATGCCAATATATTTTGTCATGATGATAAGATAAGACTGAACAATTGAAAACCATATATGTATGTGTTACATTCAGATATTTTCGAAAAGGACAAGACACATCGATACATTTAAGATCGGTATTACTAATATTTTTGAACTACAAACCAATACATAGACATATGTTTCCTATGCCGTATCAAACGAGTTCTTCCCTCAATCTCTACATTACACGTGGACTAGATTTTTAATATTCATTGGGATACTTTTTTGGCAAGAAAACTCTATACAATAGTGTTATGTTTTCTGCTCTTTTTCTCTACTTAACAGTCGCAGAAAATGTAAATAAACATGTACTTTCCTGAATGTACCCCAGCGATGAAGAAGTCTCTAGACTTTGTAACAAGATGGAATTCTTTAAAGTTTGCATCAAGCCAAAACATCGGCTACTCTCCGTGCTACGTCTGTTTGTGGGTTTTAGCATCAGATTTGCTAAACAAAGTCGTTTCCTTAGTAATAATAATAGATAATTTGAATATTCCTCCACTTCAACTTGCTCGTTAAAAAGTATTTAAACCAATATTCCGCAGACCACATTTTTAAAACTATGAAGTTGAAATTGATATTGGTGGTTAAGTTTGGAATTTTATAAGATTTAAATTGTGGAATGTCTCCTTTCCATGTCATCATTGCTGTAGCTGGAAACGATATCTACAGATTCAGAAGTTTTCTTTCTTCGGTTTCTTGAATCTCTTTGCTTAAGGTCGTTGCGCCCATAATTCAGCACTTTGTGGCATTTAGCAAGTTCATTTGACGTTCAGGTGTTGTAGCCGTAGATCCTGTCCGTTAGGTTAATTATCTTTGGTCTTGACAGGACTCCATGAGTCTTTTTTACTTTGCTTGGACTTTGTAAACTTTCAGTAGAATATTTTAAGGACGTACGTACTCTTTCTCTTTCTCTCTCTCTCTCTTTCTCTCTCTCTCTAGTTTGATGTCACACTGCACATGCACACCAGCTTCATCTGAGAACTCATAGTCAAACATCCAGTCCAAAATGCTGTTGTGAACCTAGCTAACTCTAATTTCTCGGCAGCAGATACCGTGAAAAACGCATAAACTGCAACTTACGGTACTCCCCATTGTCCTCTTTGGCAAACGCAGCCATTTTCACCGGATATACCTATATTTCTTAAAATTACAAACGGATGCTGACATTTTTGAATAATTTGAAATGTGTAGCAATAACTCATTCCGATATTTATTTGTTGGTTTGTTAATATTTGTAGCTGTAAAAGTAGTTCCAGACTTAGTGTGCTATACAGACATTTTAGGTGTGCGGTACGGAACTTTTAGATGCGCGATACGGAATCACCGACTTAACAAATGTATCGAACGCCATATCAATCATGCTAGATTAAATGGGTATGAAATAAATAGACAAAAATACACACTATATATGTTTGATCGTATTCTGCGAGTAATCATTTTATCCGGAACCTCATCCGTTATCCCTGGTGATACAACATTGAACTCTACATACATAAAGGAATGGTCGTAATATGCTCTGATGTCCACAAATTGCTAAGTGCACGCAAACTCGACCCCGTCCCCGTCCCCAAAGGAATTGGCAGAGCATGAAGCGGGTAAAATATCTTGATGATTTAGAACACTTCTTTTTTCGAAATAACAATATATTGATTGTATTTAATGATTATCAGTCAATGAATAAATTGATAGTTAGGTAGAGAGATAGATTGATAGATTAATAAATAAATCAATCAAAAACAATTATTCAAGAAAAAGTTTGCGATAAGTACATAATTTGAGGACAATACGGTTATTTTCGACCTTTTTCGTTTGTCTGCAGACAATACTTAATATTCAGTGTCCTTAAGACACTTGGGAGGTCTTAATTTAAGTAATTTTATTATTTTATTTATTTATTTATTTATTACATCAGTCAACTATTATGCAGAATCAGTACAGTACCGTTTCAAGAATATGTATAGGCTTCAGTTTTCAATTCATCTACCCAAACGTTTGTTTATATTTGAAATCTTTCTATTATATTTGCAATCATTTGAGACTAACCCTTTGTTTGGTCTGCCTAAGTGTGCAGACATTTGGACCTCTTTCGACCTGCTCATTCATGTCAACGTCCACTGACGACTATGCGGTCAATAAAGGAATCATAAACACATTTGAATCGAGTAAAAATGAGCTTGATAATCAAAATATTAAAATTAAAATAAAAAATAGAACGCATATGTATATTTCAAGTTATTCCAATGAACTTCCATTTTACCATTTTATGCCTTTTCCTTTACTCCTTTGCATAAATTGAGTTGGATGCATACATTTTGATTTGTACATATACACACGGAAGTACAACCCAAATTGCAGTTTTAATGGATTCTTTTTCTATGAGTGTGGTAAATGACGAGACATCAGTTACAATGTGAACCCTTCTTTCCGTCTGTTTCGTTGATCAGTCTGCAACAGCTTTGTTAGTTTTTTTCCCTGATTGTTTTTAATGGCTTTCGGTCTCGTTTACATATACATAGATTGCTATAAGATTTTCAAATAAATCCTGGTTCAAACGTTTTGAGGTCCGGATCCCCACTTTCGGTGCGATATGCCAAATATGTCGCAGGAAAGATTTTGAATTTTGTCATTTTACAGTCTGATACAGTAGTTTACTAAGTTTTTAATTGTTTTCTCTCTCTTTGATATAGATTTCGACAAAGTTACTGTCTCACCCTCTCCATTTTGAGTGGTTACATGTGATATCTTGCAGGAAAGATATTAAATTTAAGTACTTAACGATCTGATGCAATGCGTAAGATTCTTTTACTGTTCTCTATATAGATATGTACAAAGTTCCTGCTGTGAAGCTACCCAGCGTGGACCAGATCCAGGATTTATCCAGGTCCCTTGGTCTACAGTGCTCAGTCGAGGAAATTGAGGACTACAGAGGTACGTTTGTTTTTAACAGATCCATTAAAGTCAATAACAACAGACCCATATTTATCATACCAACTTGGTCCAAACGTCTTGAAAAACATGCCCGTGACACTTTTATGTCGTATTTAGCATCCTATAACTTAATTCACCAAAACCAATCGTGGTTAAAACAAACTACTCCTGCGAGACAGTCTTGGTCTGCATGATGAATAAATAGATCACTGCATTAAATCAAGGAAAATTAGTTGAATCCGTACTAGCTGATCTTAGAAAAGAGTTTGCCCTTGCTGGTCAGGATATTCCCATCAATAAATTGAACTTATATCAACGTAATAATTCCGCGATTGATTGGTTTACATTATATCTACCAACCATCTGAATATAATCAGATCTCCGCTGTCCTACTTGAAGATCTAAGGACAACTCCATAAGGGTCATGTTCTGGTCACCTTTGAATTAGCCAATGATAATGCAGCTTCGAAAGTCTGAAAGTGAATCAAATCGTCCGGTACACATTCATGGTCTTCATCGACACTGCTCAGTCTCCAAAGGCAATGATATAAGTCTTCATCTGATTGGTTGACAATATTAGCGATTATGGTAATAACATAGGTTACCAGAACATGACCCCTAAGCGGTCGCTGTCAGATCTTTATTTATAACAGTGGATACCTGATTTTAGTCAGATTGATCTACTGAAGACATCGCAATGTGTCAAAATAAATGAAGAACTAATTTCATCTGGAGTACCACATAGATCAATCCTTGGACCGCAAATGTTTCTCTTTATCATAAATGATCTGCCTCTAAAAATAACCAAATGTATTTCATCTACCGAACTGTATGCAGATAACACTCTATCAGATTTGAGACAGCTAATATCAGACTTATAGGGCGTATCCTCATGTCGTCTTCCTTAGATTAGATTCCTGGTTTAAATAAATGGCAATAAAGGAAACACAACCAAAGCTTAAGTATTAACGATTACTACCCAGCAAAAGAAAGATAAATTGGAAAAGAACAATTTGAGTCTCAAGTTAATTGAAATTTATCTGCAAATGGTTGCTCATGGCAAAAGTCTTGGAGTAATGATCGACACCAATTTGCAATGGATTGAATATACTCAAGTCATATATTATGAAGTCAATTCAAGTCTGTGGTTATTACTCAGGTGTTACGACTCTATGGTCTTAAACTACGTAACAGAAAGAAGCAAAACCAACAAGTTTAGTAAAATCAACAAATACTTAATTCTCTAAGTAATAAAGTGAAAATTAAAGAGGAACTTACAGTATTAGGAATAAAATCCCAAATAATTCTAAATATTCTATCACATGTCCAAAGTATAGAATGTTCCGAATAAATTCCAATAATTTTGAATGTGCTGAAGTACCAATAGTCTTGATGTATCACAATGATATAATCCAGAATGTGTTTGAATGAGTCCTAAATAATCCCTAAGAGTGTTTTAGTTCAAAAAGTCTATAAGCACTATCTAATTCCACTGAATACTTTAATTAAATGGTTCCTTTTAAATTATATCTGAAAACAACTAAAAGTGATTTATTAGAAAAATTGTGTTTACCACAACCTTATTTAAAACTCCAAGACAATAAATGACCGGGATGTGTGTCACAAGTCTTCCAGAACATTCTGAATGTTTGAATAAGGCTAGACCATGAAATGAGATATCAGTAAACATTTTATTTCTAACTTACAAACGTGACATAAATAAGGTACACACACAACTCGATCCTCAATCATGGACAAATGTCAAGTACGCGATACAAATTAAATATACATAACACAAGAGGAAGAAATCTCTGTTAAACATGCATAAGTTAATATATTTCAAAGCTATCTAAAATCTTACCTAAACTGCTTTAATGTTATTTAGGAAAACACTTTTGGTAAGAATTTTTAAATTATTTCGCTTGCAAAAAAGAGTGCATACTCTTCATAGATAATGCTGGACATCCAAATACAGCAAATAATGTTAAATATTAATATCAAGGAAAAGATCATTTTTGCGAAAGACTAAACTTATTTACAGAGTTGCAAGCAATATACTTCGTTATAACTCAAGGAACTAGTGCATGCTAGAAAACGAGGCATACGAGTACCATTTAAAATCAAGTCAAGCTAGCTGTTTTCCATTCCAAAACCAAAACATGAACTCTTATAGAAGAGTCTTCAATATTCGGAGCCACTATTTTGGATGAAAATCCAAAAGAAAATAAGAGAAAGTGAAAATATAAATGCATTTCATTGTAATCTAATTAATTGGATAAAACGCGGAACCAGTTTGATTTTATAAAGATATTACAAGTTCATAGTATCAAGTTTCAAACCTTTCTTTTTGCTCCCTTACTGTTTTGATACTTTATTTACTTAGCTGGAGCATTATAAAATATTCTGTTAATTAAGTTCGTATCTAAATATAGATCAGTATTATTGTTTTCCTTTTTATTTTTTATTTCTATTTTTCCGATAGTACGAATTAAGAGTTGTGTGTGCTTTGTGCAATGTAATACGTATAAATATGCAAATATTAAAATTACAACAAGTATTATTTCAATAGAATTAATGTTGTCACCCTCTTTAAATAAAGTCAGTTGTATTATTATCATTATTATTATTATTATTATTATTACGTTCTTAATTTGTATTATGTATGGGACCATGTTTAAATGGTAACTGGTATATAGGACACAATGACAGTATCCACATATTTGTACTAATATTTGACCTACTCACTGAAACACTTCACGAACAATCTTGAACTCTGAAGTTATCATGTTAGATTCCAATCCACTACCCCTAGCACTTATAAAATTGTTGGAAGCTTGGAATAAGAAACGATAACTCGAGTTATTAAGACGGGTGCTTGATACTGTAAATGTCATGACAAAAATCTATCTCAACACTTTACCCAGATGCAAAATTAGCAAGATATGGTACATAATTGTATGATAATTGAAAATCAGAACCACAGGTCATGTTTTTATCTTCTCCCCCTTCATCATCTCTCTCTCTCTCTCTCTCTCTCTCTCTCTCTCTCTCTCTCTCTTTGTTAACAACTCTCTGATTTCGCTCATATACTAACCTGGGAAGGACGGACGGTAGAATGAGAAATTTATAAGCCATATATATTTGTTTTGAGCCTAAATGTCTGTATTCTGGTATTCGTTCTATGCAAATCAAGGAACAAAAACTAAACTATTTAATCTACACCCAATGGGATTCTAGTTAATCTACATCCAATGGGATTCTATTTAATCTACATCCAATGGGATTCTATTTAATCTACATCCAATGGGATTCTATTAAATCTACATCCAATGGGATTCTATTTAATCTACATCCAATGGGATTCTATTAAATCTACATCCAATGCGATTCTATTCAATCTACATCCAATGGGATTCTAGTTTATATTTGTTCATCCTTCTTGTGCATGCCATTCTCTGCTCTCCAATATTCATCTCTATTTCTTTCCATGGTGATGATGGCGATCTTATCGCCACCCTGACAATACTACTGACTACTGTTGCGGCTCATGCTATTACTACTACTTCTGCTACTTATTATTATTATTATATTATTATTACTATATTATTATTATTATTATTATTATTATTATTATTATTATTATTATTATTATTATCATCATCATCATCATATTATTATTATTATTATTATTATTATTATTATTATTATATTTATTATTATTATCATATTATATTATTATTATTATTATTATTATTACAGAGCATATGAAAGGGCTGACTGAGTCGTACGATAGAGTGAGTAGATTGGAAGGACCCTCATTGCCAGTGAAGTATCCCCGAACTCCAGGCTATCGACCCAGTCCTCAGGACAACAAATGCAATGCTTGGTAAGGCGAAGGACAGAGGTGAAAGAACACCAATTTACGGCTATGAAACGATTGCGAGGTTAAATTTTCACTTTCTGTATGTACGTGTTTTAGAATTCATTGATTCTGTATCTGAAGCATACGACGCATAACCACATTCAAGGCTATACTCAACCAGGTTATGCCTAGTTCATTGGATATAATAGTATATACTGGCAACACAAACATAGGACATAACATAATCCCAAACTCTCCATACAAACAAACCATGATATATGACCTTCAATGTATGGTAATGTTCAGAGTGACAAGAGTAACGCGTGTTCTTTCAGTCTCTTATTATTTTTGTATGCCACCATAAGGCAGTGTTATTGTCCACTCGTCTATCGCTTCCAAATTTCATGTATGCACAATAATCCCAATTATCCACCATTTAGAGTTACCAGTCACAGCGGATGATTTGCATCTGGGGTAAGAAAGAACCTATCAATTTCGGGGTTAAAATGTCACATGTCAAGGTCACAGTGACTGAATGAAGGGAAATGGTTCCTGCACAATAACTTGGTTTTACCACCACCTACCCATCTACAGTTACCAAACGTTCTGGATGGCTTGAACTTGGGGTAAGGAAGACCCTTGTTAATTTAATCTGGGGGTCCAAAAGGCCAAAGGTCTTGTCACTGCGACTGAATCAAAATGGTTTCCGCATAAGAACATTAGTTTTACCTCATACATGTTCAGAACTTGTGGAACGCTTGTACTTGAGATGACGATGGAGTTTATTGATCTTGGGGCCAAAATATCGGAGGCCAAGGTCTTCGTGACTGCATGAAGAAACTGTGCCTCCTCACAACAACATTATTCCTACAGTACAGACCTGAAACAAACTTTGGGAACGGTTTACAATTGGAGTAAAGAAGACGTTGTTTGATTTTGAGGCAAAAGTTCATGGGTCAACTTCATTGTACCTGAAAGAAGAAGAGTGATTTCTGCAAAAAGTTTGAATTATCTACATAGAGGATTATTCAACAGTCGGCTGGAATGAGCTTTGCCATTCATAGTATTCTTTTCCTTCCACGGAAAGTTATTGAAGAAAAATGAACCCTTTTCAATATCATTCAGAGGCAATGAAGATGAAATAAAAACCAAAAAAGTGTTTGTTTTCTTTTTTTAAGGTACTGGCGTTGTGACATCAAAGGAGCAGAAAACGGAAAACTGTCAGGAAAAACAGTAGCCATAAAGGATACTGTGGCTGTGGCCGGCATCCCAATGATGACTGGGTCCAAACTTTTAGAGGGTTACGTTCCAGAATTTGATGCAACCGTCGTGACGAGAATACTGGACGCTGGTAGGAGCTATTTTTGCGTCTTCCTTCTTATTGAATAACCCATTAGGGAACCCGAATCCCTTAACTTTGATGTTCCTTGATGTGAAGTTGATAGTGGATTGGTGTGAACAAGGTGACGCAGAAAAGACATACAATTATTTCTTGGAATTGATTTGATGGATTGAGAAATAAGAAATATTTTAACAAATAATTTGGTGTAGAAATTTAATGACATGTATGATCTCTGATCCTGGTGGTTGAATGACATGACCATTACATATTGCATTCTTTAATTCCGTTAGTATTTTGAAATTCAAGATTGCGTTAGTGGATACATGCAATTCTTGCCATTATTAAATATCGCAAATCACTTGATTGAATCAATTTTGAATTGTAGGCGGCAGAATTATAGGTAAAACAAACTGTGAAGACCTGTGCTTGAGCGGTGCAAGTTTCACCAATGTCACTGGTCCGACATTGAATCCTCATGATCCTACCAGAACATCTGGCGGTTCCAGCTCCGGAAGCGCTGTAGCTGTACGTATACGCGTCATACCTTAAACTAAATAAAGGTTACGTTAAAATGAACTGGAGTAGTCATAAACTGCTGGTCAGGAATTACATTTTTGTTCTCTATAAAGGGAAACAAATTCCAATTTTATAATCAAATATGGACATGATGTATCACCAAATTTCCATGTTCCTCATAAACAGGTCCCAATGTGTCAAAGTTATGAAGAATGTATTAAGCCTTGTCAGGTTTTTTTGGAGGGGGAGTAAATTTTGAACGTTTAGAATTCATTAATTAAGCAGACTGAAATGCGCAGTATCAAAAGAGAAAGGCGTGATTCATGCGGCAGACGTAGGTATGCTTTTGGATAGTTCGGCACTAGGTTACAAACGTAAAGCCACTTTTGAAATCTGCATATAAGTATCAGAATGACAATGATTTGAATGAACAACTGAAAAAGTTAGATAAATAACTGAGAAAGGTTATCAGGATCAGGCAGTCTTACGATAGTGAATGATCATTATGGAATGTTCTTAATTAGCAATAGTTTAATAGTAAAATGTTATGTGAGGTGAAGCTTAGTTCATGCCATATTCTTCTTCCTTTATGTATAGCGGGTGTATTTTCCCATTATGTTTTGATCACCCAGGTTGCTAATAGAGAGGCAGATATGGCAATAGGGAGTAACCAGGGAGGTTCCATTCCCTCTAGCTGGTGTGGATTGGTTGGATTAAAGCCGACCTTTGGACTGGTTCCCTATACCGGAGCTTCATCGATTGAGACAACCATCGATCATCTGGGACCTATTGCCAAGTCTGTTGAAGACTGCGCTTTGCTTCTTGAGGTAAGTAGGCTATTGTTGCTCAGCTCGAATCGGCGAAGATCGTGTGCAAAAAAGGCAGATCGCACCATTTTTATCAATTAACAATGTTTTGTGCTAGATACCTTCAATTGCTAAATATTTTCCATAGTGTATTGAACTGAACTGTTGTAAAACATGAGAGGAGAATGCAGTCTGAAAATCATTTACTTAGAGGAAAACTTAGAATATTGAGTTAAAATGACAATATTAAAATCTCGTGGCAAAAAACATGTGTCAAAGTTGTATTTATTAACCTTGTTATCAAAGAGAAACACTGCACAAGAGAAGAAATATATGTGATACTTAGAAACCAAGAGGTCAAATATTTAATTATAAATTAATGTTTCGTTCCTGTCTCAGCATAGAAAATCAGTACATTATAAACAAACTATATAACACCCGAAAATTTAGAAGTGATTTTGTAAATTAATAAAAGGTGAATTCTACTCATGCTCCTTAGTCAGCTGATACAAATAAAATGCAAATCCTTTTCAAGTTCCTTAGTCAGCTGATATGAATAAAATGCAAATCCTATTCAAGGTCCTTACTCAGATGATACAAATAAAATATGAATCCTGTTAAAGTTCTTACTCAGCTGATACGAATAAAATATGAATCCTATTTAAGTTCCTTAGTCAGCTGATACGAATAAAATATGAATCCTATTTAAGTTCCTTAGTCAGCTGATACGAATAAAATATGAATCCTATTTAAGTTCCTTAGTCAGCTGATATGAATAAAATATGAATCCTATTAAGTTCCTTACTCAGCTGATATGAATAAAATATGAATCCTATTAAAGTTCCTTACTCAGCTGATATGAATAAAATATGAATCCTATTAAAGTTCCTTACTCAGCTGATATTAATAAAACGTGAATCCCATTCAAGTTCCTTAGTCAGCTGATACAAATAAAATGCAAATCCTATTCAAGTTCCTTACTCAGCTGATACGAATAAAACGTGAATCCTATTCAAGTTCCTTACTCAGCTGATATGAATAAAATGCAAATCCTATTCAAGTTCCTTACTCAGCTGATATGAATAAAATATGAATCCTATTCAAGTTCCTTACTCAGCTGATATGAATAAAATGCAAATCCTATTCAAGTTCCTTAGTCAGATGATACGAATAAAATATGAATCCTGTTCAAATTCCTTACTCAGCTGATATGAATAAAATGCAAATCCTATTCAAGTTCCTTAGTCAGATGATACGAATAAAATATGAATCCTATTCAAGTTCCTTACTCAGCTGATATGAATAAAATTCAAATCCTATTCAAGTTCCTTAGTCAGCTGATATGAATAAAATGCAAATCCTATTCAAATGTTTTTGTCAGATGATACGAATAAAATGTGAATCCTATTCAAGTTCTTTAGTCAGCTGATATGAATATAATGAGAGAGCTATTGAAGTTCCTTAGTCAGCTGATTTGAATAAAACGTGAATCCTATTCAAGTTCTTTAGTTAACTGATACCCAATACAAACTGCATTAGGATATAACTGGACAAAGACCCGGCAAAGCTATCGGGTCATGATGAAACCTTTTGTTTCCTCGACCTGCTATGTCCATTTCTTGACTCCGTTGGCGAACTAGAATGCATTTTAGCCTTTTTATGCAGAACTCCCATCTCCTGGATAAATCACAGTTTCAGAATCATTAAGATAGCCCTAACTGGAGTTTGTGAACTTTCATAAACTCTCGGTGACAGTAATGTAGCTGCAACAATTATGTATTTTCTACAGGTAATTGCCGGCTTTGACGAGGGCAACGATCCAAGACAGCATCCAGCTATCATAGTTCCAGAATATTCCAAACTGGTCAGTATAAAAATTATCAAAATGATCGTGTTTCGTGTACTTAAAATATAATATTTTTATGATTTATCATGCTTGTTGTGACATGTAGTAATTCCGGGTTTAACATATATGTATGTATGTATGTATGTATGTATGTATGTATGTATGTATGTATGTATGTATGTATGCATGTATGTGTTATCTATGCATTTATTTCCTCTCTCAGGAGGTTCACTACAGTCAAACATAGTATTTATCATCAAATATAGGACTTGAATTCAGTAATACACTGTCTTGATGTGTCATCGGGAAAGGTAATTATCTCTTATTTCTTCCAGTAGTATGGTAATGGAGAGTTGAGATCGTTAATCAATTTTCGGTTCCCAGGCCCGAAACTGCCTCAGGCAACATATAAGTTGATCATTATTAGAGAACTGCAATAGCCTTTTATATATTGCTATTAGGAACCACACAGTGTGATAAATATAGTATTATAAAGAATTCACGTATGCGGCTAATACGGAAATTAAATTTCCAGATCCATTGTGTGTTTGTAACGTCACAAAAAAGATTTAATCTTTATTTAGCTTGAATGGATCATATCGATTTATCAGAGAGTTCCAAAAGATGCTATGTAATTTTTCAAAGACGTTTCCTGAACATCTTGAAAAAATTAAACAAGGGGTTGTTGATGCCATGGTAGACTCGAACTTTGTAATAGAACATGTGATTAAGAATACTGTAAATCACACTTGCTCACATTATATGGTGCTTGATCATGTCTTTGGTATAGTATCGGAGTCAAGTCGTGTAATCGTCCATGTGGAGCTGTGTCCGAGTAATATCGATTGCAATGGCGAAGACTTTCCAAAGTACACTTCACGGAAAAGCGGACGATGTTGTCAAGTATCCAAGAAATGTTGTTTACTAAAACGTTTATTTGTAAATTAGCAGTTAGACAATGTTTTTCTGTTATTAAAAGGTATGATGACCGTGAATCAGCTTAAGCAACCGCGCGAGAGCGTGGAATAGGGATTCCAAGCAGTATGGGAAAATCAGAAATACTTGTAATATTAAGATTCACAGATGAACTACTGCCGGTTGCCAACAGTGGCTTTACACCAGCTCAAACAATCCTCGCGGTAAGGTGAAATAAAGACACAGAGAGGCACAAGAAAAGCCGTTATACTTGCGAACCGCATTAAACTGAGACAACTTCGCGAAAGAGCAGCACAGTTTTATAGACTTCTTCATGTGCCAGGTGGGCCTTGTGGCTGATGCTGAGGAGATACCCCGCCGCCGCCGTATCACAGTTACAATTGTCGCTGATGCTGCTTCGCAAGCACAACGAGGCCATGTTCCAGAGTTTACAATGCACAGGCGGCCTCGTGTTTTCTCACCTGCAAAGGAGTTCACCCATACGAATTCATGAGCGACGCGGAGAAGTTTCCTCAGACTCGCTTGCCGTCAGTTCAAGGTAATTTCGAAAAAGACTACATCTATGGAAACAAAGTCTAGTCAGTGTATGATTGTTAATACCCTGGTGACTATTACGATATGTACCTGTACACGGATGTGTTGCTCTACGCTGATGTGTTCAAGACATTTCATGATACAGTCATGCACGTGTAGAAGCTCGATCCCGCGTATTACTTAACCTAGCATGCATTACTCTCAAAAACCAATTTGAGTTGGAACTGTTGAATGAAATCGTCCAACTTTGTTTATTGTGCGTGTTACCCGTGGATGGATTTCCATGGCGAGTAACCCTTTCGCCTGAGCAAACAATCCGCTCTGCGGATTATGCGACCCGGATCTCGCAAACAGTTACATTATGTATCCTAATATAAACATCTTATAGGGTCGGTTGATGATGAAGCTCATGCCTGTAGGTGAGACTACATAGATCCTGCGAATGTAGACATACTTATATACACGGCTACGACAGCAACAGAGACCATGGATACCACTCCGAAGTTTGCCTGTAGTATCCAGACGAGCTGTACAACATTCGCAATGAGTATCCACTGGCCCCGGAGGGTCTGCCGTTGCCGCGTAATTGGCTTTCACCATATTATTGTGGAATCGCTGACGATTCCGGATGCAAGTATACTGGATATAGTATGCTTGTCCATAATCTATGCAAGACACTTAATTATGTAGTCAACGTCGCAATTGCAGTTCTATCTGCGGTTTGGGATGCGCGAGCAGCAAGTTCATATGATTATCCCGTTTGAGAAAGTTTTCCTTATGCTCATGAATAATAATGTGTTCGGGAAAACATTGGATAACCTGCGGAAGCAAATTCGCTTGAAACTTGTCCGGGATTGCGAGCAATACAAACCTAATAGGCTGACTGCAATCTCGGCAACCGAGGCACGCAAACTATTTATTGGTGGAAATTTTGTCCGTGATGGACACCAAGTGATAGATTTTCCCCGATGGTGTCACAACTTATGCGTACCGGCACGCGCATATCTCCCCCCCCCCCAAAAAAAATCTTCATGTTAATTGTGTCTTCACGGCAATGACTTGTAATTCCACTCATGCGAGTATTTGTCCGTGAGTACGGAAGGTTATAGCGCTAGATAATTGCTGACCCTGAAGATCGTTTCGGTCCCAGATTGTGAACGAATCAACAGACCACTGGCTCGGTAGCATGATGCTGATCGTCTTCTAACACACCCTATTCATAAAGATGCTGAATTCAATTGTTTCTGAGTGGCTTGAAGCAGGAAATGGTGAAACTATTTTATGGGCATCGACATTCTACTGCCGATTCGCCTCAACGGGTCACTACCTAATCATGCATGTAGTTTTACTATTCAGCGCTGCTATGACCAACCGAAGCCGCGTCACGCTTTCGCGAGATCGCCCTAGAGTGCTAACACTCTGGGACAGAGATCGCGCTTTAAGATTCATCAATATTTGCAGTGCGTCTTGGTGCCGAAGAATCATGCCACAAGTGTACGGCTGAATCCTTTCACGATGACCATATCGCGATGCACGACGAACCGATGCACGATGTTTGACGAACAACACTGTATCTGCTCCGAAAAATTGTTCTCCGGGAGAAGCTGCAACCACGTTAGAGGTTCATATGCTTATATATGTTCAGCGCGTTTGCAATATTTGTCAGCGACCCGGATTTATAATATCTACTGGCAACATTTACAACGGCTATTGCGTATTTGCATTTGTGTCCCCGTACGCAGTCGTGTGGGAGAAATACAATATCCGCCTGATGAACGTCGTTGGGGGTCCACTCCACAAACCAAAACGCGAGAAATTTGCCTTTCACGGGTAGGTGAATCTACCAAACCACACGACACTCTCGTGCGACGCCTAGATTAACTTTTGCTGAGCTCACTATCTGGTCAGCGGTTGTTAACATTTCCAGTACACCACGCGTGCTGTAGAATCCCACGACTGCATATGATTCATCGATGAGATACACCTCACTTGAGATTTTATACGCGACTACAAGTCGGTAACATGCATTATGAACGAGATTTGCAAGTTATTTTTCAAGCTTCGACTGGTTATGGAACAGTCATATATCCAGCCGTGTGCAATGCCCGCTGTAGTTGCATTCATGGATATGTTTTTACCAGAATATCTACTCCTCGGTGCCGTGGAAAGCTTCATTAACACAGCAACGATATCAACGACGGCTTGTTGTAAAACCTGGAGTTTTCAGGTCCAATTATAGAACCAATGGTTCTCAGGAACAAAAATTTATTTGCCCCACATCGTCCCCAAGGTCAGCGATTGCTGATCAGTCATTACGCATCTGGAACCGAGTTGATATGCGGTACGTGTTTTTGCTCAGCATCACAGACAATGTGAAGATGTGATTCAATTGCACAACAATTGACGCTCATCAGGGAATCATGAAAATAGAATACATTTCACCGCCATTGACTTCTCTGCACCAATGAATCATCGGCCTCTACAATTGTTTCCAAATTCGGTTCGCGAGCGGATCCGGGAAAACTCAGTTGTTGCTGAATTTGAACATGCCACGGTTAACGTTGGATGTGTTGTACCTGTTTGTACTATCGGCGGAAGACCAATATTTTTATGATATACTCAGACATTTAACGGAAGCGCTTGCGTTGACGAGGACGTCTTCGTCGTGCACCATTGGGTTGTTTCCAACATTCGATGAAGCCACTTCAATTGACAAACTTGATCCGGAGCATAATAATCTTGTCGTGTACGACAATATGATGATTGACCTACAAGACAACCCCGCGAGGATGATTTCTCGGACATATGTGACCCAACGATACGTACACGTGCCTAAAGTGATCCGGAAAACTGTAATATGCTAATGATATTTCATGGGTTTAACGCGCATGGCCTCGCAAACATACATTGGACCTGGTGCGTAACCGACCTTAAGTGAGATGAGTTTCGAAATATCTTTGCGAAGGTCACCCTGGACCCGCATAATTTCCTCACGATTCACTTGACTGACAGGTCGCGTAAGTATCAAACGGTTTTGAACACAACCGTAAGAAGCAATTTAACGACTATCACTAATATCCGACAGTGAAGTCATACCTGATTATGGGGAACGATGCCACTAGTATGCCTGGTATCAACTGGAACATTTCGACTATATAGTTGTTCGCGAAAGTGGCAAAGCGAAGCTTCTTATGCAGTAATCTTAAGGGAAGGTCTCACAGCGTGTTTCGTTTGCGCAATTATGCATTTCCAAAAGCAGAACCACCCAGGTACGATCACAGATGGAACACCGCCTCCTTCTTTAAAGAAGAAGCTCGCCCGTGGATTCTTGAAAATCCCGTGACTGCCGCTCTTTACCCTTCTGACAGTTTCAAAGAACAACATTTGGAAGTAACGTCAAAAGTGAATGATACACAAACGGATTGTGAATGGAACAAGACGGTATTTAAGAAGTTTACTCGGAAAACAAAAGATGAAAGTGATAAATGGATTGTTTTTAAACGAAGTATAAAGAATTTGTGACCGGGCACACCGAACAAAGCAAGAAATAATGTAACGTTCAGATACTTCAGTACAGACGTATACCCTAACCCTAACTATAACCTGTAGGAAAAGGTCTATGAGAGGTAGAGCCTCTTTGTGTACGGAGTCGGCCTTAAGTCGTTACACCAGCAGGGAGAAATGCGCTTTGTAGACCAGAAACAGGCCAGTGAACTCCTGGATCCTCTGCAAACACTCATGGGTTCAGTTCGCTCCGTTAACAAAACATCAGAAGCTATCGATGAGGATGCGTTTTTTATTCAGCTGTTGCCCACCGATGACATTATGGACATGCATCGATGATGTATATAATGTGACGTTTCTATGCTCTTAAAATAAGTAACAGAAAAGAGTGAAGACAACACGTTTTGTAAAATTTAACAAATAATGTATTTTCCAAGACTATAAAATAAACAGAATAAGAGAAAAGTACGAACGGTATTGCGAATTAAATCCAAATTGTAATCCAAGAATTAAAACACAAGTCATATCAATGAAAAGTTCTAAGTGAATTATAGTTCAAATCCCGATGAAATCCAAAATGGAAGCCGATGACGTATGCAATAGTCAGCGTTGTGCTAATGTGTCAACAGTCTCTTGTTGAATCACAGAAAATATTGTTCCAGTGTTTGAATTCCGTAAAAATCCCGGTAAATGTTTTTGTCCAAGAATTAATTTAGAGCACTTTTGTGTTTCCAAGGAAAACAATCACTTGAATTCATTAAGTTGAATAAAATAATATTTCAGCCCTAAACTGGACACAACATAAAACATCTTGACGTCTCAAGTGTTAAGGCACGACTGATATAGGTCTTATCATAGCATCAGTTATAAGACTAACTAAAACGCAAAACAGATTCCTGGATGGAGGCCAAGACTTCATCCTTCTGGAAAAAATGGAAGTCTGTTTACGAAGTAAACCGTGACTCACGTCACGTAGTCCAGGCATGACATTGACTTAACCAAATGATTCTTACTCTGAGAAAGAATTAAAAAATTGATTTTAAGGTAGCCAACTAGATATAATGTTTCTATTATTAGGTATTTACATCAATGGAATACATAAAATAATCAATCAAGTCAAACAGAACTGAACTTACTTCTAAACAAAATCAAGCCTAGTAAAAATATTACATTACAGTAACATGTAACGGAATAAAAACATTTTAAAAGTAACAGACAAACAATCAAATGAAATATTAATAACAATAATACCACTGATATGGTTTTATGTGCTTCACTTGTTACGTGAAATCTATGTAGCCATACAGCATGTGGCAGCAAATACAAATCCAAGTGTTACCTCCATGAGGAGAACGTAATTAAACGTTGTTTTCTCTGCACCAATTATCGTGGGGAAATTTCGCACATTCGAGATTCGACAAGCGTTGATGTGCATATATTAAATGGGCTAATATTCGATCACGGACATTTGAAAGCAATCGATAAGGTCCTTGTAGTGTTATTTGACTCTCCACATCGTGTACGACATTGACTCAATCAATGATTACATCAAATGGAGGATTTCATTGGTGACCGAGAAGGACTCAAAAATCAATATATACGAGCCCACAATGAGCTCAGCAATCTTGGTATACTCCCCACATTATAAGACTGATATTGGACAGTCATTGTTGAGAACAGTTATTGGTTGGCAAGAAGATATTAATGAGCTTTCCGCAGACAAACGAATCTTGCACATACAATAAAATATGGCACCCGACATTGTAAGGATTGCCACGGAGCTTAAGATTAATCTGACCCATAACCCAATCAGTGGTAGCAGCGCACGAGATCATATCGATGAAAAGGAAATAAAATCATGATGGGAGAATGCTGACATTGCCACGAAGATTACACTGGTCTACAGCCCGAATGCTCCCGAAATAAATGTAGACAAACTTCACTAATTCTAGGTAGATGAGAACGAAAATAATGTTTAAAATTGTTCATTGGGTCTAGTTTTGAAAAAATATGATACTGGGTCAGCATAAACGACCCTTGACTTGGGAATGGTGGAGGATTAGTGAGTTATAAAGGGAAGAGATCTCAATTTAAACCAGAAATGACTAAAATACATCTTTGAGTGGATCTATGAAGAAATATATGCCTGGATTTGGATAGTACTTGCATTTTAGGCAAAACAATGAATGATGCAATCTGAAGCTGGTATTGCGTTATATATGATATGAATTGAATCATGTTATTCCTAGAAGTCATGGATGATGCATTCATAACAAACCGTACATCATCTGCCGAACAAATTAGCCTGTATCAGCTCTAGAAATCATACAGTGTCGTGCTCTTTATTTTCTCCCATCCTCCTCTTCTGAACCACACCTCATTACACAAGGTGAATTTTGTCAGAGATTTGGAAATATCCAAGAGTAAGACAGAGCTGCTGTGCTCCAGACTACATCAGTGGAATCTCATGGGAGGTGATGTTAGGGTTTCCATGTTCCGTGACCGTCAAAAGGATATTGTCCCCTTTTCATGGGAGGTGATCTTGTAGCCTACAACAACATCGATGGTGTGATGGCAGCCCTCAACATCGTTCATGATCCAGATGTGTGGAGACTGTTCATTGATTCATGGAAGAGGAGTCTTAAATCTGTTTTGCTGCATAATGGCGATGTTTTGCCATCCATTCCAGTTGTTCATGCAGTCCATATGAAGGAAACCTATGAAAACATGAAACTACTTTTGAGGTACATAAACTATGACCAATATCAATGGCAGCTTTGTGCCAATTTGAAGATACTTGGTGTCTTGCTAGGTATGAAGGCTCGTTAAACAAAGTACTGCTGTTTTCTCTGAGAATGGGATAGTCGTGTGAAAGATTCCCACTACATCAAGAGAGATTGGCCACTCCGACAATCATTGGTGCTTGGGAGAAAAAGTTTTCAGCATCCACCACTTGTTGAATCAAGGAAGTTTGTTTACAACCCTTGCACATTAAGCTGAGTCTGATGGGCAAAACACAAGCAGCTTTCAAGTACCTCCATGAAATATTTCCAAGGTTTAGGGAAGCTAAGATAAAGGTCGGTGTCTTTGTTGGTTCTCAGATTCGTGAAATCTTTCGAGATGATGCATTTGACCGTGTACTGCGTGGCAAGGAAAAGACGACATGAAAAACCTTCCAGTTAGTGGAATCAAATTTTCTTGGAAACAACAAGGCAGACAACTACAAGGAGTTGGTGGAATACCTCCTCAAGGCATAAAAAATCATGGTTGCAACATGTCACTAAAGATGCATTCTTCTGCACTCTAATCTACATTTGTTTCCACCGAACTGAGGAGCAGTGAGCGACGAGCACGGCGAGCGATTTCAGGAAGACAATGAAACACTGGAGAAATGCAGCCCATCAATGCTTGCAGACTATTGCTGGACAGTGACAAGAGATGCTCCATTTACTGAATACATGAGACAAGCCAAGAAGCACAGAGTAGACGCTGAATAAAGACTAAACTATGTATGTAACAGTCCTTTCAAGTGCACTGGGTCCAGCAAGGGATCGCGTTTGTCAGGGATTGATTAAGATAAATGTAATAAACTGACTACGAACAGTGCAAAACTAGTATCTAGCTAGCACAGTGACCAGGGAAAAACTGAACATATATGGATCAAACAAAACGTGCAAAACAGATAATGTAATTTATCTCATCACATGTAAGATCTTGAGCAACCAGTATGTCGGAGAAACTGAACAACTACACAAAAGGATCAACCTTCATAGATCTGATTGGATGACAAAGAAGCTGTACCGGAGCCCAGTCGCAGAACACTTCTCCTCCCATGGCCACACTTTCAGTGATATAACACTTATAGCAATTACTCACAACCCCAAAAGGAGTTCCGAAACCAGGAAGAAAAAAAAAGGAAACTTACTGGACATTAAACATTGAAACCAAGCGGTTTAAACCAAGAAGACTAGAAAAAGACAGCCATTCACAAGTAAAATTACCTTTTTGCAGCCGGCATATTCTCTTTTCAATAATTCTCTAAATTTGCTTATTAGTCACCCAATAACCTATAATTAGAACTTTAACAATTAAATATCCGTGATATAATTTGCACGTACATAAATTTACATAAAATAACAGATGACACTATGGCTCATTGATTTCTAGGTCAATATAAAATATCTTTCAGCATCCGCAACAAGTCATAGCCATGTAAAGTTTTACAAAGACATCGGTTTGCCTGTTTAATTTGTTTGTCTTGTCCATGTTTTGCATTTGCCTTTGAAAAAGACTCATTAAGAGTCGAAAGCGCTTAGGCTAGCTAGATAGTAGTTTTGCACTGTTCGTAGTAAGTTTATTACACACACACACACACACACACACACACACACACACACACATATATATATATATATATATATATATATATATATATATATATATATATATATGAGTTTTGTCTTTTGTTTCATGATAAATTTTATTTATTTTGCTGTTTTTTATAACTATTACATAAACAGGACAGGTGAAATATTATCATGTAAATCAACCATAAAAACATCACAAGACCTAGGTTTACAAGTTTTGATAAAATTCGACTATCTACACAATATACATAGACGTAGAATGTCCAAAACTAAAATGTCTTGGAAACAGTAGCCAATCAGTTGTTTTAATTGTCATATTTGAATTCATCACATCAAAATCCATAATAAATAGCACATTTTATCTCTGAAGCAGACGACTTCTAAAACATTGTAGACCAGTATTATTAGACTTGACAAATACAGCTGTAACTAAGCAAGATCATCTGACCCGTCTATAATGTTTAACAAGGGTAGATCCGATCACGAAGATCATACCCCGTGTATCTTATGTCAATGTAAGCATGCAAACACGTCAGACTTGATATTGGCAGCGCCAGTATGCTGTTTGATGCCATTGATAATTATCACATTGGATTTTTAAAGCGTCAAGGACAATTGTAAGTTCTCTCAATAATGCTTTTGTTTGCACTTCCTCGCGGTCAAACATTTGGCTTATGGAGAGAAGTTCGTGAGGTTATTTTCTGAGTCAGACTCAGTCATTTTATTCACAAAGAGCGAGGAAAAGGATACTATTTGGCATGCTGATGGTGCTGATGATAAAACTGTTGACGAAATAGACATTGTGGTTGCCTGTACTAACCCTTTCGATAGTCGCAGAAATGCGTTTGTTGTCTTTTATGAGTTCAGGAGTTTTGTCACCACTGTCATTTCTCATGCTTACCACAGACTTCCATGAAGGTGCTGTTCAACAGTTTTAATACGAAATAACTACCCAATGAGACAATAACTCACCAAGACATGTGTTCGTGGCGTTTCAAAATATGACTAGCATAGATGGTGGACAGCTCATTGGTACAGATGGTGCTCATTAGTACAGATGGTGCTCATGGTGCTCATTAGTACAGATGGTGCTCATGGTGCTCATTGGTACAGATGGTGCTCATTAGTACAGATGGTGCTCATGGTGCTCAATAGTACAGATGGTGCTCATGGTGCTCATTAGTACAGATGGTGCTCATTAGTACAGATGGTGCTCATGGTGCTCATTAGTACAGATGGTGCTCATGGTGCTCATTAGTACCGTGATATTTGACCGGTTACGAGTATCTGAAGTTTCTTTGCAATTGAAAAACTGCCACCAGGAACCTACACAGACTATGTGCTTTTTTGCTGTGGTTATATATGCGCCGGCATGAAAAGATTGGTACATGACTGCAAATTTCCTAGAAAGACTTTTCTACGTTGTACCTGATTTAATACTTTTGGTTCGAATACCTGAACCTGGCTAAGCAGTCCGTAGTTGACATGCACTATAAGACACGTACTATTGAGATCAGATGCATTGCTATGATTCTTTCCGATAAGTTGCTGTTGTTGGAGGGCACACGTGGCCAGATGAGACCTATCGATGCGCCTAGTGGTGTTTTCGAATTTGTAAATGGTGTACTAAAGCAGCACGATTAAAAATAATGCCATTTCACGAAGTTAAAGTTCGTCATCTGGAAAATCTGCGTGCGAAAAAAAGTTCAATAAAAACGATTGCGTTCTCACATCATGGCTTTAGATGGAACTGGTTCCTTGTGGCTAACGCAAACACAACTTAATGAGCTCACGCTTCGGAGACATAACATATATCTAAGTATGAGGTGACGCAAAAGCAAAATACTGCTGAAATACCTAGCCTTAATGGCGGCTTCAACTCTGTGGTTGCAAAAGCAGCTGCGTTAGTGGCAGTTGGAATCAAAGCCGGGATGGTTCTGAAAAAGGCGGTTATAAACATATAATGTATTAACACCGCATAAAAGTAGCAAAAGATCTTCAACTACCCGAGACGGCTCATACCATACCTTCATGCAATGGTTTTCGACTACCCGCGACAACTCTATAAGGTCTTCGGTTGTGGCCTCGTCCTCGACTTCAGCAGTGCGTCCATTGACCAAATTTAATTTGTTCACGATGTCTTTGTGAGTGATAAACTTACGTCAATGATTCCCCGCAAGTGGGAAACCGCCATCAGCAACCTGAATGTGACAATAGGAAGTGGGACTAATAGGGTTGCATACATGGTAACGCCTCGACAGCTATTGTATTTTGACTGTACGGACTTGCAGCGCCATGTGAAGCAGTTGATTATTTACGTGGTGGCTTAGCCATTCAGTGTTTATTTGACTCTAGAAATCTACGACCGCTTCTGTATGCCATGCTCCCGCTGTAAACTCGGACGGACAGCCCAAATATGTGGGCATCTTGTTGTTGAAGTACTGTGTGCATTCGTGGGAAGGACAACACCACAAGCGCTTGTTGATTTTGCATTGTCACTTAGAAATAATACTTGATAGTATATGAAATGCCTGTTGTCATTTGCCGACGTGAAAACGCAGAGGCCCTAGTTTACCATCTGGATTGTTGTTGGCATAAACCCTGGCGAGCTTGTGGCTTTTCAAGATCCAACTGGAAAACTGCAAATGTCCAGCGTGAACATTTAGCAAATTTTGTTAAAGCAGCGAAGATCCATTGAGAAAAACCTGGTGGAAATCAACGCGAAGCAAGGAATCAGAGACGCTGATGTTTCGGTGTAATTTATCAAACACTGCATCAATATTTCTGAAGCTGTAACGAAACAATGCGTGAATGCAAAAGTAGCCGAGGTACCTTCACTAATGCGCGTAGTAACTTCATGGAGAAAAATTACAAAATATTAAGTATTGAAAAAGTGAAACATATTGATGACTAAGCAAACGGTTGACTTATTCTCCTTCCTGTCGTAGATAGTTTTAATAGACCTAAACCTTAGTTTAAATGATGCACAATTCTGGGTTGTATTAATTCATCTTAACCGCATTTAGAGACGGGTTGGGTGCAATGATAATGTTGGTAAATAATCACGTGTGTGATGGTAGATTACTAACGTGTATCCTCAGAAACGGTATCATTTTATAATCTTTTATATAAACAACATTGTTGACATTAGTCGCCGGAGATAAAATTCAGTTCAAAAGAATTGATGTTTTCTCTGAGGGGTATTAAACGCGTCTTTGGTGTTTGTGCTTGAGATTTATTACTACATATACGTGATTGATTCTAAACAACCACGTGATGAGGATGCGGAATTTACAGATGAGGTGTTGGATCGGCTGATGGGAGATGCAAACATTGATGGTGATTTTGTGTCTCTTGTCCATAAATACCTGCTTCCGAGTGACGTTTACCAACCCTCGTATACACTGAAAAATAACCTTGCAAAGGTGCAAACAGAAATCGACCACCGAGACCAACCTGGTGTGCCAATACCACCTCAAATTCATTTTAGAATCATCGCATTAACACGCGAAAACACACTGTTGCTGACTACAATATAAGGCGTGAAAACAACCAGGGATTGTTTCTACAATGAAAAAGTGGCATTGACTTACAAGTCCATCCTGGTTACATACCCCGTCGGTTATGTTAAACCAACATCGACTCAACTAAGAAAAGAAAGACCTAGATTGTTATTAAACGAGGACGCACTTGTTCGTGTAACAGTTCTTCAGCAGAAACGAGAATAATCGTTTTGTACACCAATCAATGGCATAATCAGTATGGTTCTTATGAACATAGTGCCTGGCCCCCAAAACGTACAATCGCTGAAATTTCATACATTCCCCAGGTATATATTTTCTACGATTGTATGGCAGTTGCATCCTCAACCGTGCCGTCCATGATCTCCAAGAGGGAGTGTATATCAGATACCGGTTTAACGGTTCACTCTTCGACATATGACGACTCACTGAAAAATCTAAGACGCTGGTTGCTCTTATCCAGAGAGCCCTGTTTGTTGATGACTGTGCCTTCACGGCACACAAGACAAGAGACCTGCAGTCAATGCTGAGTGCAGTTTTCCAAAGCCTCCAAGCGATTTGGCCTCTTATTAGCCTTGGGAAGACTGAAGTTCTTTTCCAGTGAGCCACGGACACCAGTGCGCTACATCCGGTCATCACCATTGATGTCACTCTATCAAAAATTGTGGACAGCTTCAAATACATAGGCAATGTCATTTCCAACCCTGATTACTCGACCATGACAATGTTACCCTGTCCACCAAATTTAAAGTGTATAACACAGTGGTCCTCATATACCTGCTCTCCGGCTGCAAGGTTTGGACTGTATACCACAAGCAGCTGCAGAAATTATATATGCGGGCTATCCTCTCTATCATTAGGATCTGATGGCAAGATAAGGTTACTAACTTTGAAATCATGATTAAAGCCAATACAGTAACTATCGAAGCAATGCCGCTCAATATCCAACTTTGCTGGTCAGGTTACGTCATCACAATAGATGGCACTCGCTTGACGAAACAGATCTTCTTTGGGGAACTGGCACATGGACGAGGAAACCAAGAACGACCACACAATCGCTACAAAGACACCCCAAAAGACAGTCTAAAGTGGTGCGGCCTCAAACCATCAGAGCTAGAAAGAACAGCACAGGACCGAACCCGTTGGGGTGCCCTCACCCACAAAACGTCAGTTGACCTCGAAAATGAACACCATAACCAGATGGAAGCATTCCAGGAGCGTCGCCATAGGTCAGTGTCTGTCCCAGTATCTACAAAGGACTTCCAATGTTCCATATATCATCGACTATGCAAGGAAAGAATGGGACTGCAGAGCCCTCTCCAGGCCCAAAGGTGATTCCACAGAGCGCAACCTCTTCTGAATCGACCGACTACCATTATTAAGGAAGTTGTACCAGTAAACGAGAGTAATTGATTGAAAGTGCGTGCACGTTTTGCACCTGAACAAGGCCAGCCTGACAGACAATCATACTTTGCGCTCACAGTATTAAGAGAAGAACTTTGATGGACCCTAAAAGCCACCGATGTGAAAAATAGTGATGCTGAACAACAGCTGCGAGATGAAATAGCCTAGAAAACCGCTTTACTAGCGAAATATAAACGCGTTTGTTTGGTCTTTGATGCGATTGCGGAATCACCGGTGTGACCGTTGTTGGCCTTGGTGTTCTTGAAGTTGTGACTGCAATAACCATTATAGTTACACCAGTTGAAAATTTGCTGTCAGGGCTTTATTAACAGTAACCGATGCTTGGAAAAGAATTTCGTTAAGGCCACAGTCGTGAATATGCGTTTATTAAGAATTATCGCGACGGTACAGAATAGTCTCAATACAGTCAGCAAACTATAGTCTTTGGCTATCGAATATAAATCAGTTACCACGGCAGAAGTTGATCCATTGAGCTAGCGATCCAAAATAGGATAACTGAGCTGCATGCAGTAAAATTCTAGTAACCTTTTGTCAGCGTATATTGATCTGTCTTCCACGTGTACTCACGTGGGCTACAATCACAGATGCAGACGTGTGTAAAATCTTCAGTAAGGAAAGGCCATGGGGAATCATGAAGTGTTTTCTGGCCTGGAAACCGGAACCCGGTTAGCCGGTCTCAAATATCCATTTTCATCCTATTCCTTCTTAAAAGGTAGCTAAATTACCACGAAAATCCAACCAAACCAACACAATAACAAATGGTAAAAATATGTCTCTACCTTAAAACGTGCCACATGGGATAGAAACTCGAACTTCTTTACCTTTTGCTCTATTCAGTCTTTTTAGAGAGTGGTCATTCATTGCATGTGTGACCCCCTAACAGACTCTGGAAGCTCCAGATGTAGCATATTTCTGTGAATACCTGACCTAAAACATTGGTTACTACACCCACAATTATATAACCAGGCCATGCACCATTGTAATCACTGATCAGTGTCTTTCAGACGAAATAATTCCACATTTTCTTCAAATGAAGTACATATGGCCCAGTGCTTATCACTAATTCTCATTATCAACCATATTTTTCCATAAATTCCAGCTAAAGAACGATATCACTGGGAAAAAGATTGGTCTCGTTAAGGAGGGTTTCGAAGGTTGTGAACAGGATGTTGTAAGTCACGTGAAAGAAGCAGCATTCAGTCTGCGAGGCCTTGGGGCAGAGGTTGAGGAAATGTCTTTACCAATGCACAGTGAAGGTATAATGAGATATTTCAATAAGGGTTTGACAAAAGTCCATAATAAATGTTATCCCGTATAGGTGTCCTTTATATTATTAAAACAATTTCTAAGTGAATCGCTGTCTCTGCAAAAACACCAAACTATTTTCCCAACAATAACCATTTTTCTATGACGAAGTATTCATATTTCAAAAGAGAACCATAAGATTAAATTAATATATCAAAATACAGGGAAGCTTTACAGCAAACGGATACACATTCAATAAGCTAGTAGTTCTTGAGTTATTTTATGTTACACTGTAATGCCCTGTATGTGCAGTGTGAATGGCCATCAGGGGCAAAATGATTGCCTCTTGTCCGTCCATAATGTATTCTTGATATAGAGGTCAATTGCATTTGAATGTCCATAGCAAATTCCTACAGTGCATATTTTATTGACTTTATAAAGGATCATTCTTAACGGCAAGCTTAAATGTTTTAAATGGTAAAAGAAAACCTTATTAATAATTATTACGATTCAGTGGTGAACAGGTTCAGAAAATTCTCAGAAGTTCTACATGTTATACTCACTATTTGGAAAAAAGCATGGGCATTAATTTCGTGCCATATCTGGCCGTGTGACCGTCACGTATCTTGTAAATGCGGAACTTCGTTTACCGTTTATGATACGGTGGTTAAAGTTAGCAAGTTGCAAGTGTCTTCCTAGTGGAATATAGATCTCTTGTATGGTTTGGTATAGCTATTTTTTTCTCCCCCGGCCCAAGCCTAGAAATAATTTTAGGTACCAAAACATAGGATGCACAGTTTTCCCTGTTGTTTACGCTTTTCATTTTCATATTAGTACAGTTCTTAAACTGTTCAATATATACCATGAACGTAGCGTGTTTTTCATGGTTGGCCCAATGGTCCTGCAGCAGGGTAAGGGATGGATATGTTCAATGTATACCATGAACGTAGCGTGTTTTTCATGGTTGGCCCAATGGTCCTGCAGCAGGGTAAGGGATGGATATGTTCAATGTATACCATGAACGTAGCGTGTTTTTCATGGTTGGCCCAATGGTCCTGCAGCAGGGTAAGGGAGGGATCTGTTCGTTAAAGAAAGAATATCAACAAGACTTCGCATTTTAGAACAGTTCATAATTAACCAAAGCATATTCTGTACATTATAAAACCATTTCTTTCCCGGGGTGTGTGTGTGTGCTGATTTAGTATATCAAAAGGGGTGAACATATAGGACACCAAAGTATGACATGATAGGTGTAAAATCAAAGCTTTTTGATAGTAGTTTAGCATGGAATGGATTTTAATCTTCAAAAATTTAGAAAGGGCGAAGGACAGGATGTATTTTATATAAACCAGAGGTAGGCAAAATTCGGCCCGTAGCTGCTTTTATGAATTAATTTACATCATAGGATGTGGCTTTAAAAATAACGCTCTGGAGAAAGTTGCCCGTGCCTGATCTAAACAGTTATTATGGTAGAGTGTGGAGAGTGAAATTCTTACAACTTTGCTTTAGCGAATGTTTATTTTTGGTTTGGATAGATAGATAAATAGATAGATAGGTAGATAGATAGATAGATAGATAGATAGATAGATAGATAGATAGAAAGATTATATGGATGGATGGATGGACGGACGGACGGGCGGACAGACAGACAAACAGACAAACAGATAGACAGATAGATAGATCACAATGTACAATGCAGTTCGTTGTGGGGTAGCTTATCGAGATGATGGCGTAATTTTAATTAATTAATTAAGCGTAACATCGTAACGACTGCTGGATCAACCTTTATTTTTGTCCATTCTTTCATTACAGTCCATTTCTGCGTTTCACTGGAAACATTACTTTAACAACAAAAAATTTATTTTAGTTTTTTATCTTGAAGAATTTTTGTGTGTGTTTGCGTCCATATCTAAACAGATAACGTCAGATATGGTTTACTGTTGAAAGAGGATCCTGCACTTCAAACAATGTTTTAATTTGTACAATAATATTACAGGTGTGCACATTTGGACTCTTGTTGCTCTAGAAGGAACAGATAAATGTATGATTCAAGGCAATGGTTAGTATTCACATACACTGGTCAACAGTGAAATCATTACTGACTTGAAAAGGCCCTAATCTGTAGTATTTTGGTGTGCCGAACACGAATATAACCGTGAAAAATTTGTATTGGCTCTCGTTTTGAAGATATTCATATACCTCATTTTCTATGTTTCACTGTGTAAATTTCTCCAGTAGGACTGCAGCAACATCCGGAATAATGATGTAACATTGCATAATACCATCATGCTCACATCATCCACAGTTGATTGCATCATTTTCTGATGCAATGCAATACTAATGCCATGCGGCTGCTGAAGTAAGTTGACGTCAGCAGTGTACTATACATGTGTAGGCCTATTATACTAATGCCAGGCGGCTGCTGAAGCTGACGTAAGCAGTGTACTATATAAAGCCCAATCAGATAGGTTCAGCATTTAAAATATTTTAGACGTTGTGCGAGACAGTTCAAGCTACTGTTACATAAAACTTATTATTTTATCCATTTACGTACAATAAAGAACAGTAATGCCTCGAAAGTGTGTTAATACCGCGGACAATTTTTGCTATATTCGTGGGGAAGTGACATTTGCCAACCAGAAGAAAAGTATCAATTCTCAAGTGAAGAAGGCATATCATCTTTACTTCGGATGCAAGGTTGGTGACCAAGACAAGCCTTGGGCTCCGCATATATGCTGTGCTACATGTACAACACAGCTTTCACAGTGGTTGAATTGCAAAAGGTCATCAATGCCGTTTGCAGTCCCAATGGTGTGGAGAGAGCCAAGCAACCACCTAAATGACTGTTACTTCTGCTTGGTTCCTCCTCTTTCCGGCGGAATAACGAAGCGAAAGAAGTCGAGAATAGTCTACCCAAACATTCCGTCTGCATTGAGACCAGTTCCACATGGTGAGGGACTTCCTATTCCAGAACCTCCAGCAGAATATTCTCTTGATTCATCTGACGAAGACAAAGGTGAGTCGACCTGTTCTTCTTCTGGTCCATCAGCATGCAGTGATCCAGATTTTCACTGTGGTGCATCATCAACCCCACACAGAATAACACAGGAAGAACTAAATGACCTGATTCGTGATTTGGACTTATCAAAGAACAAGGCAGAATTGCTAGGATCAAGACTCCAACAATGGAATCTTCTAGAAGAAGATGTCACAATTACTGCATATCGAAAGCGCCACCAGCAATTGGAGCCTTTCTTCAGAAAGGAAAGTAATCTGATATTCTGTTCCGATATTGAGGGCCTCATGAATGCTTTAAAAATCACTCATGACCCACAAGAATGGAGACTATTTGTGGACTCTTCGAAACTGAGTCTCAAGGCTGTGCTTTTGCACAATGGAAACATTCTTCCATCTATTCCAGTAGCGTATGCTGTCCACATGAAAGAGACATACGATAACTTAAGGCAGCTACTGAATTCCATTGAGTATAACAAGTACAGCTGGCACCTCTGTGGTGATTTGAAGGTAGTTGCCCTTTTAATGGGACTGCAGCAAGGATATACAAAATACATGTGTTTCTTATGCGAGTGGGATAGCCGAGCAAGGGAAATGCACTACATGA
Organism: Sinohyriopsis cumingii; assembly: GCA_028554795.2. Lineage (NCBI taxonomy): Eukaryota > Metazoa > Mollusca > Bivalvia > Unionida > Unionidae > Sinohyriopsis > Sinohyriopsis cumingii. Next base: position 1,134,130 of record CM068842.1, on the reverse strand, counting down.
GGAAGGAATGGACTCGCAGGCAGAATGTAGCCATTGGAGAGAAGAATATCCAACACCCAGCTCTGGTTGAGGCTCAGAAAATCTTGCTACCACCCCTTCACATCAAACTAGGTTTGATGAAGAACTTCGTGAAAGCCATTGACCGGACTTTGCCAGCATTCCGATATCTGCATGAAAAATTCCCTCGACTCAGCGAAGCAAAGATTAAAGAGGGAGTTTTTGTGGGTCCTCAGATTCGAGAGCTTTTCAAAGATGACCGGTTCAACAACTTGCTGGAAGGTGACGCGAAACAAGCATGGAATGCTTTTCGCCTAGTTTCTACAAACTTCCTCGGAAATGTTAGGGCAGAAAACTATAAGGAACTAGTAGAAGACATGTTGATGAAGTATAAGAAACTTGGCTGCAATATGTCTCTAAAGATTCACTTCCTTCATTCCCATTTGGATTTCTTTCCTAGCAACTGTGGTATTGTTAGTGATGAACACGGCGAACGTTTTCATCAAGATATCGCAACAATGGAACAAAGATACCAGGGAAAATGGTCCACTACAATGCTGGCTGACTACTGCTGGACACTCCTCAGAGATGCTCCCGAACAGCTGTACAAGAGACAGGCGAAGAAATCTAAGATGTAGTCAATGACTTGATTTTTTATAGGTAGGCTATTACAGTTGACCTTTTACTATTGGAATGCATTTCGTTATGTAAACATTAATTTCTTGCAGATTACAAAAAAACTAGAGCCAATTTTGCAATTTGACTGTCATATTCGTGTTCAGCACATAAAAATTGATAAGAATTGACTAATTTTATTTCAGTAACATGACTTTTGTAAAAATTTGTTGTCCAGTGATATCATTAGTAATGCTTTCAGCTTGTTGTTCTTGGATAGCCTACATTTCTCACTGAAGATCCACTACATTTTGTCGATAAACATTTATTGGCCCACGACACTTCTTGGATTTCTCAAAATGTACATAAATCAGGAAAACAAATGATAGAATAAACGGAAACAAAGAACAGTATTTTGCGATTTTTTAAAATTTCTGCTTAGACAAAATATATACTGTTTACAGAATCTTATTGGAAATAATTTCGTCTAGTAAAAACCTCTTATAAAATCTGAACAACTAAAATATGTCTCCTTTGAAAACATAATGAGGGATTTTTTATCAATAGATTATGAAAAAATTTTCAGATTTGATGATGAATAAAATTTAGGAAGCATTTTTAAGGAAAAGTTGGCAAAACAATTTGTCCAAGGATATGGGTATGCTCTATTCTGATGCTTTATGACCGATATCACCAAACAACAAAATGGCCGCCATGTCAAACTTCAGACTCTCATAAGTTATGAACGGGGAGCGATGAAGTCGTGATGTTTAAGTTTGATGCCATTATCGTGATTCCTACAAACACACTGAAAACATCCAACTACGTTTATGTTCAATATATGTATGTGAAACTATTATGAACAACATCTAAGTTGAAAATAGTTACGGAAAAAATATTTAAAAACATATTCATCATGTTGGTCCTCGATTTACTTGTGTACTTGACCGAGTTCCTGAAAATTTCAAAGAGATCCCTCAATATCACCATTTGCCACATCTTTAATAGCAATATTCTAGAGAATATCACAGAACACGTCTGTCGAAAACACGTTAACTCTTTTAGAATTGACGTGATGCCGTTTTCATCTTCATTGTCCTGTTTCATTCTAGCTTGAGTGTTTTCAATGTGAATAATTTGATAATCACATCCAACCATGAACAATGACCTCGTTTTGGTTATAATGCAGGTCCTGTTGTTACATGACAGAGCCCGTCTTTTTAGTGAAGTGGTCATCTTAATTCCTACGATGCCAACACTTTTGCTCCTGTTGCATTTAACCATTTCTGGTTCTGGTGAGGTTCAGCATGGCTGAATCTTTGGTCTAATTCCTTCACAACAAAGTTACATTTACAGAACTCATCTTTGACATCATCAGGTAGATGATTATTTCAGACAAGTAGACACAGTCCTACCTTGCATTGTTAGTGTGATCATGTCGATGAGAAATTGGAAGCATTGGCCGAAAATAAAAGTGGTGAAGCTCTAGAGACCATCATGATAAGACCTGATGAACACGAGTGGCATGCAGACCATTTTTATATACTGCCACCAGTATTGGAAGTTCACGCGTTCCTCGTTAATGAGTATAAACGCAGCCATGTTAAAAAGGAAATTGGCTAAATTGTAGTGCTGTCACTAGCGCATCATAATTGGTTGGATCATCGTGTTGCAGTCGCTAAATCTTCCTTCAGCCCATGGTCCTTCTCCTCTAGATATGGCATTAGTCAATGAAGCAGTAGTTAACACAGCGTTTGCAGTAAGAGCTTCCACACGTACTATCTTTTGGAATTTTTTTTCTTCTAGCCATTGGTTTTTCTGTGGAAATTTGTACCATAATTCGAATCTCTAACCACACGTATTCCAATCCAGATTCTTGAGTCTGTTGTCCTAAGATCTTTAAAACGTTCATTAATTTATGGATGCCTCTTAATCGAGGATCAGAACATACTTGTACTGTGGCATTCTCCATTTCAGCTCAGGAAAGATGTTAAACGGGGGGGGGGGGGGAGGGGGGAGTGATTGTCCCTCCGAATTTGGTTTTCGTTATCTAGGGGTTGACCGCCCTCGATGTTATTGCCCGGTTCGAGTAAATATAAATATAAGTGGTGAAACTTATAGGTGAAATAGATAGAGATCTGAGCAGGTATATAGAACAAACCAACACGAGCCCCCGTACATGTAAATAAACAATTTAATCAATTACATACAAACACTGTGAAAATTCACTACATCAGGAATGTACTCTGCTTTTAGAAATTTAACTTTCACCGAAATACAAAGAAAATGCAAATAGATCTAAATAAGATAGCCGATCTGTTACTGATAGATTTAGTTCATCATAGGATCGAGTGAACAATCCAAGTCAACGTCTTGTACGATTTCATAACCTGCTCGTCCTCAGTCTGTTTTTGCTTCCTCTGTCGCTGTTCAGACCCTTGGATCTCAGGATGATATTTTCTACCATCCGTCTCAGGACACTCTCAGAATAAGTCTTCAGAAATTAATACGTCGCAGGATTGCGTCACAGGATTATACGTCTCACTGCACTCTTCTCTATGCTTCTCCGTATAGGTCTCAGAATAACATCCCTCATTCGTTCCATACGTCTCTGGAGCTATTTTCTCCCTTTTAGATAAATATAAATAGAGACAACCTAAATTTCCCGTTATTTATGAAACGGTTAATTCTTCATTATTCTCCCTCGTTATCAGATTTCACTATCAGTGCTAAACAGACGCTAAGGCTATCAATCGACTCCACATATCCTATAATGACCCTAGTTAGTCAAATGGCTAATTCGTTACACCTTGACCTTACACATTAACCCATACGCGAGGCCTGGGGTTCTGAGCCAGCCTCAGTTTACACAGTGAATAAATAGGATACATCACGTCAATCAATTACTAGATCATTTCCGTCAATACACTTATTCTTAATCATACGTGAAATCTTCTAAATTCGGCGAATTCACACGGATTCTGGTAATCAAATTAACTAATGTAATGTATTAAATTCTTAGAACATAATTCTTATGCAAACAAGACGACAAATTCAACCAATTCGTCAAACTTATCTAAAGAAGATTAATGTACAACTTCCTATGCATAAACTCAACACAGTTATACTTCATAAAGCAAATTATTACACGAATGTAGAAAAAAAATTCATGCAGATACAATTAAATAACTTCAGCAAAGCATTATATATGGCATCAACAAATTACATGGAATTGTCACACTACCTTTGCTTTCAACGTTCCTCCCTCTAATCGGTAAATTAGTTCGTCGGTTCCTTTCGACAATCGTCCCCTTTTGGACAACAGTTTTACGGAAATTTCTTGCAAATTCCCGGAGTCGTAACCTTTGGGTCCCCTCTTGTAGGGAAAGCTTAGACTGATTAAAATTCGATGCGGGCGATATTAAAACCTATGAAATTTTGTGTTGGAACACGCCCTCTCATTTAACGTACCAATCAGAATCAAATATCTCTGCCGCCTTTTTCCAGAGGCGCCAAAGTCAGGGTCAACTTGAACTGGTAGTTTGAGTAACAGAGTTTCTGCGTGCTCTCAATTGTGACAACTTTACCATGAAAATGAAGTTTTCCTTGTCCTAAATTGTCCGCCTGGCTGCTGTATAAACAAATGTTTAATTAGTAACAGAATTCTCCCTCTAAAGGACATTACCGTACACGGTAGTATGGCGATATGATATGCACCTGTCTCAATAAATCTAATTAATGGTTGTCTGGTCTCAATTAATGTATTCTTGTTAGATCGACATAAAATTTGCAACTTCACAAAAGAGAGCTTGATCAACTGTAAAACCTGTAAGGTTTTTCTGAAGAGAGGTTGCTACACGTAGAACTATTTGAATATTTATACTCAACGGTTCTTATGTCGTGTACAGAAGTTTGAATAATTGGCATGCATCCAACTCTGGATCTACCTGACTGTTTTTGGTTAAAAGATGCCCTAGTGGGATTTGGTCGTTCATATAGGCACATAAAGCTATATGTTAGAATATTTCTTCACACTCCAAAAGCATTGCAAAGTTGGCAAACCGCTTTTTCCAAAGGAATTGGGCACGCCGAAACCAAATTTGTGCTGGCCAAGCTCTATTTTTATGTTTTAGGAGGGTTGTTGTTGTTGTTGTGGGGTTTAACGCCATTTTTCAGCACACGATAGGCTATATATGGCGGCCAGTATTAATGGTGGAGGAAGAACCCGGGAAAACCCCGGAAAGAACCACCGACCCACGAGAAGCTACTGGCAAGCTTTCTCACATACCCACATTGGCTGAATCTTAGACTCGAACCGACGCAGGAAGAGGTGAGATGGCAGTGATCCGTAACGAAGAGCGCTTTAGACCACTCGGCCACTCGGGGCCCCGTTTTAGGAGGGAAATAACCAAATAGCATAATGATATCCATGCGAAGCTTCATATGCCCATAACTATTTTCAACTGAAATGTTCTTCATAATAGTTTCTAACCTGATATATTGTGAATAGACAAATTCGGATGTATTTTGTGTTCTTTTGGAGACATAAAAAACATGGTGTTAAAGCAAAGATCATGGATTTATCATCCAGCTACCCATTCACCCCACCCCCGTACGGTATTTGAAGTTTTGATTAGGAGCCATTTTATTTTCTGGCGATTTTGGACCAGATCAGAGCGTAACAAACAAGATATAATGTTTCAGTTCACCTAAATCCTTTGAAATAGTGGTTTGCCAACGTTTCATAAAAAGTCTCGTCTGCTGTACAATACAGTTTTCGCCACTCTAAGAAAACAACAACGGTCTGTGTGTGTGTGTGTGTGTGAGAGAGAGAGAGAGAGAGAGAGATTCGGTAATGTAAACAACATCCCATAAAGGTAGTCATCCGTTTGAAAGATTTTATTTTGAGATTTGCTTAATCGATTTAGTACTCTTCTGTGTTTCATTTGCGTTCTTCTCTCATTTCAAAAGTTTTCAAAGTCCTTTTTTTCCAAATGGTTACTTTACTGCTTTTCTGTGTTTTTTTTTTATTTTATTGGGCATCTTATTATACTTTACAGTATGTAGATGGTAATATGATAAGGTTACGTCATAATAGTTTCGCAGTGTGCCCAGTTATGAAGAAATATAGGCAATACTACAGACGTAAACGTATGATAAACATACATAGCAAGTCGATAGTTCCATTTTACTGAAATATACGACTTTCTGGGGGCATTTTTGTTCGCAAAACATTGAAATTTTAACGTTTTTCCTAATTAATCAAAGTGAATTTTTTTCATATTCGGTTACGAGCAATAAAATCTAGGTAAGTACGTTTTCTCGTACCCTTACATAATTGAACCTGTTAAGACCGGTTAAACTTTTATCAAGGTTACTCTAATTTTATGTTCTTATCATAAGCTGAAGTTATTATATCATCTGTACGAACAATAATTTTAATGAAATGACAGCATGTTCGATTTTCATTTGTGGTAATGTTCACTTTAGTTTATTTAAATATTACGGTAGTCTCCCTGCTGTAGCAAAAAAACTGATTGTTATGCTTTACGTTTGTTTACAGGTATATGTGTCAGTTACGCTGGAGAGAGAGAGAGAGGGGGGTGGGTGGGGGTGTTCTGTAATGTAGATTAGTTGCAGAATCAGTCATGGACTCGGTTAATAACCATCACATGCTACTTTGAATTGTATTAAAGACAATGGATTCAGAAGAAACATTTACAAGTCTGCCCATCTGCGACCAGGCCTCCTCTGCATGTTAGTGGCCATTCTAATAGTATTAAGCCATGATAACCTGGCCACCTCCTTTAAACCGCTAACAGTTTTTGACGTAGGGAATTGTTACTGTGTGTGCTTGTATATATGGGATAACCCATATCAGCGTTCTTCCCAGAAGACTTCTTTATTTGTCTTCTTCATCGCAGGAAAGGGCTATCAAAACAAAGGCTTTTATCCTCTTTCCCTCCAAGAGGCTTATGCCCGTGGATTTAAAGCACGACCGCAGGATCTTTCGGAGACAGGGAAGCTGATAACTCTGTTTACGGGATATGTGAGCCAGAACTACCAGAACAGGTTCTACACCATTGGCCAGAATCAGAACCTTATGCTAACCAAAGCCTACAACAAAGCACTGGAAACCTATGACGTCCTTGTTATGCCAACCCTGCCATTCAAAGCAAGCAAGCTTCCTACAAGCAGTGAGACACGTAAAGGTATGTATTGTTAAATGTTTCAGATTCAACGCCTATAGCTTGTGAAACCTGCTAAACATTTAGATAATTCCACTGATTTGTGTGGCTAATTTAAGTGAACCAGTCAATTTTGATTCATAGTCCACTTCTTACCTTGAGTACAAAGGCAAAACGTATTCGTAATGTAATTGTTACGAAGATTTACTGACAGATGAAGGAACAAATGTTATATTTGGGATCTCTGATGCAAGGCGTGTATTCAACGTGAAGGGAAGTTAGGATAGCCATAAAATAAATAATAGGGAGAACGTACCTTGTAGAAAATATATTTCTCCAAGAATTCTTAACAGAGCACATTAACGTGAGGAAATAAATTCCACTACAACTTGAATTCTGCCTTTCCGAAGATAGGAAATGTTCCTCCTTCCCGTCAGAATATTATATAGACAAGGGAAGAAACTCTAACCCATTAAGCAGCAGGGAGGGCTAACAGACCTAGGGTTTCCGACAAAAAATAAATCCTCCACAGAAAACTTTCCTGTAGAAGGACTCTATTTACCGAATAGAGGCTTCCTGGGGAGGCTTACTCGTTACTGAACCCCGTTCCATTAACGAAACCTTAGTTTGAAGACTTAGCTGAAAAAAAAGTATTCTACGTGAATTTTAATTTTTTTGGATTCTATATATACGACCGACTGTAGGTAGGTGCCCTCCCTGCTGCTATTATTTAATTGAGTAGAGTTGTAAGTAGAAGATTACGCAGGAGATTATGATCAGAAAGTTTATATCAGATAAAATATCAGCACTAAAAGATTTTATCTAGACCTACCCGATATCTTGACCTGGGATAAGATTAATTTACTGTTACAAATCCATATGGAGTAGATTGAGCTCGTGAGAAAAAGTTTCTAAATTTATTTATATCCATGTCGCCACCGCACCAGGTTTGATGAATATTTCTTAGTGTATGAGCATCAACACCGTTAAAAACAACTAAAATATTACAGTTATATCTGATCACCTTAGGTATCTGAGTATACCTCTGAGTTACATAAATAGCATCAGTGTTTTTGTGTCGACCACGGGAGAATATTCTAGCAGGATTATTTTGTTTATCCAACATCACATCGTCGTAGACTACTAAATTATTAATCGATCCATCTAGATCATCAACTGAGGGAGCGTCTTCGATATCTGTTATAAAATCAATAATACCATTACCATCATTTAGTAACGCTGCGTTGTCATTAAACACTCTTAGTACCCGATAGCAGTGTTGATCATCCACAGATGGTGCAACCAAATACAACCTATCCCATTTCAGCCATCTCATTATCAGATTTAACAATAGCTGAGTTTTTCAACTCCCTGATGGTCCAATGATTATAATTCAAATCGAATTAGGTAACGCTGCGTGGTGTTTGACAGGGACAGATTTTTTTGTAGCTGAAAAATCAATTACATTCAGAATATAATTAAAATATGGATTTATATTGTGTTAAGTGTAAAACACGTACACCAACTATGGAGTTAACTACAGTTACAACTCGCAATAACAGATCAGCAGCTACCGGTAAATGTGAAATATGTGGTACAAAAAAATTGAGATTTACCTCATCAACTAAAAAAAAAGATTCCACGGAGGTGATATCACCTCAAAGTTATCATCGCTACCAGGATTCCCCTGGGCTAAATACTCAGGAGAAAAACACCTATCAGGATACAGTTACTGCGGACCAGGTACCAGACTCGATATCAGATTAAATAATCAAGATCAACCTAATTCAGGTGAGGAACCGATTAATGCGATTGATCATGCATGTTTAGTTCATGACATAGCATATCGAAATAAAAATATTCAACAACGACATCTTGCTGATGTAAATTTAATCACGCAATAAATTCTATAAAAAATAAATCTATCAGGGAGAGATTAGATTCGTGGTTAATTAAAAACGCGATGAAACGTAAATTAGTTTTCGGTGCCGGTAATTAATATGGAAGCAATTTATTATTCTCCAGCAGGATTTTGGCGTGGCAAACCAGCTATCAAAAAACTCGCAAAGGCTGCTCGAGTAAAACCGTCAACAACTGCTGCTTGGCTATCTAAACAGGCTATATGGCAGATTTATCTACCACCACCTAAGCGAATCGAATACGCGCATTTTGATGTTAGTGTGCCAAATGAGGTTCATCAGGCTGATATAATGTTTTTACCACATGATACTGTTGATGGTAAAATCTATAAATACGTTTTAACCGTAGTAGATATTGCCAGCAGATACAAAGAAGCTGAGCCATTAACTAAGAAAACAGCTGCTGAGGTAGCTGATGCATTTGAAAAAATATACCAACGACGACCATTAACAAATCCGATTTTACTTCAGGTTGATCCCGGACGGGAATTTCTTGGCGCGGTGACCTCATTAATGAAACAAAAAAATACAAAAATAAGACGAGGCAAGGTTAATATTCATAATGATCAGGCGATTGTGGAAAGATTCAATAAAACACTAGCTGAGAGACTTTTTGGTTATCAGTATGCTATGGAATTTATTCAGGATAAACGATCTAATGACTGGGTTGTCAGGCTACCCGGTGTCATATCTGCGATAAATAATGAGTCAACGAGAGCTATATCAATGAAACCAGCAATTGCCATACAGAAAGATTTCATACCGATAAAACGACGTGACGTTTCAGCTCGGCCTGTTCTTGGTAGTGTTATCGTTAGATATCTATACAAACCAGGTGAGGCTGAGGGTGGCAGAAAAAGAGCGACAGATCCAATCTGGAGCACGACGACACATAAGATAGTATCAGTAACGAGATCATCGGGTAGACCAGCAATTTATATACTCGATTCATTAGCACCTCAGCGAGGATTTACTCGTGAAGAATTACAAGTAATACCAGCTGATACTCAATTACCACCTCAATCACTTAAATAATCGACTCCGCGCCGATTACACTCTAAACACGTCAGAGTAACATTATCGCGATTGTGACCTAAATCATTATTTATTCTGTCTACGGTAAATTGTCTGGAATCATTTTTTTGATAACTCCATGTCATTATACAATTACAACCTGCACAATGATTTTTTTGTTTCTCTTTCAGCGATAAAATGAATTCGACATCTAAATCGAATTCGTGATTATTTTTTTATCTTTTTGTTTATAGCTGATCAATTTTTTTTTAATCACATATTCGTTAATTTCATCGTTAATATTTATTCTATCTAAAACAATTCGTCCTAGTTGGTTTACTCTAGATACAGCTAAATATACCAGATTAGACCACTCTATGTGGTCATCTACAATCCAAACTCGAGTATCGGTTATAGTTAGTCCCTGTGAAGAATGGATCGTCATAGCATATCCTAGTGTCCACGGAGATTTTTTTGCACTCAACATATCACTAACGAAATCGATATCGACGGTAATTATATCATTCAATACAAGATTCTGCTTCTCTTGTCCTGGTATATCAACATCAATATTTTGTAATCTGGTATCGGCTGGCCTGTAACATAGTGGTACAGGTATATGAGGAAACTTTTCTTGATGTAACTTAAATAACCTCTGCTGAAGTACGTCGCGTATTATTTTTCTGCTGGCTACAATTAAGTCATTTGGAGTCCACGTTGATAAAAAATCTTCCATGGATGTTTTTGGAATTATTTCTCTCATCACACTACACTGAGTTTTATTTCACTGTAATCGAATTAATCTTTTGAATTCACTTAATCTGCCATCAAGAGATCTATAATCTGTGTTGACTTCCTCATAATAATCAACAAAATTCTTTAGCCATTCATGAGGTGATTCTCCATCAATAGGATTAGGCTGACCGTGGTCTCCGCACATGATTATAGCAGTATTTTTTGTTAGCAACCAGTCTAGAAACATCTTTAACGTTTTAACGAATACAGTACAGATCTCGTCCCATATAATTATTTTATTTACATATTTCTCTCCCATTCGCGAAGGATTCCATGTACCACCATTATACTTGAAAAAGCTATGATACGTGCATGAGTTAACGCCACGCTGTCTCATTTCTCGCGCTAATCGATGTGTCGGCGTCAGTACAATTACATCAGAGTTCTTAAATAGTTCTATAATTCTAGTAGTTTTGCCTGATCCACCCAGTCCATTCATGTAGACTGTCTTATATCTTGATGCGGGATCATGCACAGATGGTGCTGTTGATATTTCTGATATACTATCTGAATAATAATTATCCTCAACAGTGACATCAGCGTTTTGGCAGTACCATAAAATGTTTTCATCTTTTACTCGCCATGTACCCCATGACCCATCACCGGTTAATTTTTCTAACTCTGGTAAAAAAATTTTCATCAACATAAAATGAGTCAGTAGCTACTCTGACAGCGTCATTGGGGAATCTGTTTATCATCGATAACAAATTTATACTCGCATACGCTAACATTGATGATCTTAAATGAGTATATTGTGGTGACTCTCCTTCGAGATAACTAACTACAGTACCAAGTTTTTTTCCATCTGATAAATAAATACTCTCTCGGTCACAAAATATACCTCTCTCAGCGGTAACAGCGATTATAAAATCTAATTCACCTTCATCTATGATCAATCTGCAATGATGTCGCTGACGATTACATGCTCCACCCTGCGTAAATTTTCCGATTATTTTTCTGCCTAAATCTTTTGCATCGTCATGCTCAGTTGGTAGCCAAACTTGAGTTTGTTTTTTATACGATATAATAGCTTCACTGATCATCAACAATGTTAACATTTCAGAATCCAACATATATCTCAATAAAACTATTGGAACCCACTGTTGTTCTGAGAAATGTTTACCAAACCAAATGTAACAGATTTTATGTAAACCATCATTAAACTTAAATGATATGACAACAGCGAATCATGTTAGGGGAAAATCTGGCAGAGGACCATTAATAGATACTCTGGTCATCTCATCGCAGGGATGACCAAATTGAGTAAAATATTTACTGCACTCTCCTAATCCGAGAAAACTACCAGGATAACATGCTATCATGTCAAATGAAATCATCTTCATAGGATCATATTCAGTATTCCACAATCGGCCGTGGCCGTACTCGACACAACTCTGCTGAATATCTTTAAGAAATTCACGTCGAGTAGGTTTCCACGAATTTTTCTCTCTCGCTGCGTGAGCAACAACAGATGGGATGGTAAAGCAGTTAACTAGTGAATCTTTATTTGCAGAGTATTTTTCTGCTATTTTTATCATAGAATCATACAAAGACTCACTTCGATATAATTCTCCATTAGGTCGCACAAACTGATCGTATTTCTGATCACTAGAGAATAACCACACGGATACCGGGTCAGATTTACTTATTTCATGAATAAAATCGAATATATACCCACTGTAAAATTTAATATTACGCTCTCGAGGGAAAATATTTACCGCGCTGCTCCATGCATGAGAATTGTAATCAATTATTTCGATAGGAGCTCCTCTAGATTTATACGCAGATGAGTATAAAATCTCTCCTGATATAGTTTTTACTGTTATCGGGAATTTTAATTTTACTGATAAAGCAGCAACATCACTTACTGATGCTCCATCAGCAACTGACTCAGCCCAGGTATTTATTTTTTCTCGTCCTAGATCAGTCAAACCGTTTCCACGTTTTGCGTTTGTAAAGTGTTCTATTACTCGCTCAGCTACACAATTTATTTTTGTCGATATTTTCATCTTAGATTCTCGACTGTGGGTTTATTTAGTTTATATATGCCATAGACAACAGCTGTAACAGGATAAGCTCGCACGTAGTATGGTTTGTCTATTCCTGTTAGTAGTCCTGGTTTAGATTTTTTGCTTACTGTTGTAGATTTTTTCCCGCTGATTACAGGATCACGTTTATCTCGAGTGATCCATACGTCATTTTTGTTATACACGATAAATTTTATTCTGAGTATATATTTGTCATCCCCGAGTAAGTCAATTGTCTTTTTAGCTCGTGTATTATTCATTGCATTATCAATATCATTTGTCCTCCACGTGGACCACACATGAGCTGCTCCATCATCGTAGAATTCCTTCTTAGCGAGATCTACCTCAGGAACAACATATTCAATATCATCGAGGTCAAATATCTTCATTATATTTTAGACAAATGTTTAATAAATAAAATGAACAACTGCAAATGGTTGATGATCGGTTCGTTAAATTGCTGTAATAGATCGTGTAGAAAAGAATACTGCGGGATACACTTAGCTTATATAAAGCGAGGCGGAGTTGGACCAACAAGATGTATCAGATGCAACGTCGGAATTCGAGGAAAAACACGTATTTGTTCAGACTGCGGTGGGAAAAAATACAGAGAGCTGAAAAGATATTACAACAAAAAATCACAGGATAGTGATCTCGCTATCAAGTGCGAAGAAGATTATATAAATAGATTTTTGGACAAACTTTGATTTAGACAAATGGATACTGTATAATGAGTACGATATTCAAGAAGCATCCAATTTACGATAACTACGAGGCATCATGTGATGGAACAGTTAGACATGTTAAAATGAAAAAACCACTCGGTAACATTAATAATCATGGTTATCTCATGATTAACATCGGTGGTAAATTAAAATATTATAACCATCGATTTATATACGAATGTTTTAATGGACCAATAAAAAATGGTTTAGTAGTTGACGATATTGATGGAGATAAATTAAATAATTCTATAAATAATCTTCAGGCTATTACTCAAAGCGAAAACCTGTTGAAAGGTAATCTCAGTGAAGGGCGAAGAATCTCCAGGGCAGTCAAATCAGTTAATATGGAGAGCAACGAAGAGTTACATTTTCAATCAATGAACTCTGCTGGTAAATATTTTGGTATTAATCGTGCTATAATACGATTTGTTGCAGAAGGGTTACAAAAATCGACCTTTTCATATCGATTTGGAGTATGGATTAAATTTAGTTATTATCCTGTCATATTAGATGAATAAAATTATTTAGAATTAAGGTAATATAAATAAATGAACCAAGAAAATATTAACGATATAATTAAATCCATTGAGGTGTTGAAGATTAAAGAGATTCCATTATCAGATGAGCTAGATGCTGATAAAATTACTATGGATTTTGAAACACTAATGCAAAACAAACAGGAAGGTAGATATACGCTGTCGTCCGAGTACAGATTATAAAGAAAATACAATCTGCAATGTATAAATCACTCATTAACATCGATGACACGCAGATATCAGATTTCACCCCGTTAGCTCGTGCAATTGAGAAGATTCGATCAGCGCTGTCTGACGAGTATGAGTCTAAAAAATGATTGATAATCGTGCTAGGCAGCTGAGAAAGCTAATGGAGTGTTAGTGAAATTACTTAGCAGAAAAAAAAATATATAAAATAAAAAAAAATGTTTTTTGTTGCTATAATGACAAAATTAAGATTTTATTAACAGATTTATGCTCAGAGTTTCCCCACGTATATCTAACAAATTTCCGGATTGATCAGTTAGTGAGAAATTCACTCTCGACAGCAGATTATTGTGACATCTCAAATACACAGGATTGATCGGTTCTTGCACAAGTAAAAATCCAGGTGGGGATGTTGGTGAAAACGAATATAAAACAAACCCCTGTTTTGCCTGATTTGACACGAAAGCATCTGCACTGTAACTGTTCTCGATGATATCACAATTAAGATTAACCGCGACAACATTTGTCATATTTACTATATCAGGTGAAATATGCCGTCCGGTACCATCTGGTGCATTATCAAGTTTAAGAATAGATGGTGGTGGTAATCTTTTTCTCCACGCAGCGTGTAATTTAGAAAATATTTCATCAATAGCATCTTTTAGAGATTTTTTAAACTCATCTGCGTTATAACCGGGAAATTTATAATTTGGCAACTCAGCCTCAGTTATCCGATATGCTCTCATAAAATTTTCTTTATTACCTGTTTTATCATCAATTATCATCTGAATTAAAAATCGGTGAAATTCTTCTAAGATAGACGTTAAATTATTCATTATTTCAATGTTTTTAATAATTTCATTACATGAAATTGATACATCAGAAATACACTCATTAAAATGTCGTTTCAAATGATCTAATCTATAACGATATTCTTCATTGTGTTCATTAAATGATCTAGTAATATCATTAATGTGATTAGTCTTTCTAGTAACATCAACAGAATAAATGGTTATAGAAAAATGCGCGCTTGGTGTTGATCTAAAAAGTTTCCATTCTATTGTTCTACCACCAAGTACAGGATGATGTGTGTGGTACGTAAAATATTTATCAGGATATGTATCCTTTTTATTCATTATATTTTCAAGAATAGTTGATGTTAAAGCTCGTTTATCTGCGATAAAATCTTCTCTCTTAGGCTCTGGTAGTATTGGTAGTGCTGGCGGCGCAACCTCAGGCCAGCCCAGTATGGTTCTTATTGAACTTGAATAAATATCAACTATGTAATTTGAGCTCACTTCGATGATCGATGATAACGTCGATTCATGTCCAGATATCTTTATTCCAGGATCCTCTCCGGTTATATTTTTTATTCTCCACGTTAACTCCTCGCTGATTTGCTCAATCTGATAACTACCTGTTGGTAATCCAACTACGTTCCAATCAGGTGTTCCATCGGGTTTATTTTTATTAGCAAAAACAAATGAATTATTTGATTGTAAATTTCCAAATGATTTAGCTCTGATATTTGGCCAGCTGTAATAAACTCTCAACTGCGCTAGTGCTATTTCACTAATAGAAATAGGTGTTGGAAAATTAATACTGAACTCGGGCTTAGTCGAGCCCGCCGAGATCATCGTTGTCTTTTGCGGATTTTGTGTTCGTCGCTATCTGCGTCAATAACTCTGTCATTATTTATATTGACATCTTTAATCGTTCGATTGTAAATCTTAGTCATCAGCGAGAACTCAGCGTCAGATACAATACCGTCATTGAGACTTTCTGATAACATCGAGGATAATTTTGAACACGCCGCCATCGTTGTGTTTAATTCATCTTTGCGCTGGTACATGAAGATATTTTTTTTTGTTATTATACCGAACACACCGGACAGCGTAGTAGTCACAGAAACGACGATAGTTATCGCTGCCGGTGCTATCATCGTTAACGCGGATAATATTATTCCGGTACCGACAACAACGGCAGATACAGAATAAACAGTAACATCAATTACGACTAATCTGCGCTGATATTTTTTTATTTTTGTTTGATAAATATCGATTATATTTTTCAGATACTCCTGCCACGCACGGGCCTGATCGTATCGATATTTTGATGCACTCATTTTATATTAATTAGGATGTTCTAACTAGAAGTTCTAACACGTGTGAGTATGTTGCTGCAAATAAAACATTATCAATTAGCTGTAATTCAAATACTGCTTCAGTATCTTTTTGTAATTCAACTGTTACCGGGTGAGGCGATTCAATTGATAGTCCAGCTATAATTACTCTAAATTTCATTGGACTAATTACTGTTAATCTGTATACGCCAGCAACAGCTGGAGTATATTTTATTGCATTATCTGTTCTTGTCCACGTTGCAGATGTAGATGATGATACCACACGAACCACTTCATCGAATAATTTTTTAATTTCTAAGTATTTTATAGTAAATGTAGGTGATCTACCAAAAAATTCAATAGTTATTTTGTTTAGTTCTAAAGTATTTCTTCTAAAACTTGCAAAGGCTGCGAATGTACTTAAGTGTTGATCATATTCTTCACGTAAAATACCTAATTTTAAATTTACATCATCGACGTATTTTTTTGTTGCAGTATCCTCACCCGCTGTTGGATCTCCCAGTGATGATATTTTATATTTGCTCATATTGAGTTCTCCTAACATTGTATCGCCAGTAATTTTTACACAATTATTAATTTTTGCATTAATATCGCTAATTTCTCCATCATATACTGATATATCAATTTTTTGACGCGCTAAATTATTTGTAATTCTAATATCTTCATTTGCTTTTTTGATGGCATCATCATTTTTTTTAGTGTTATCACTGATGGTATTAAAATCACGTAAGTGAGTACTGTATTCACGTAGGTGAGTATCGTATTCGTCTCGTTTGATTATATCGCCTATCTTAACGTTGCTGGTTTTTAATTTTCCATGCTGATCCTGAAAAATAACAACCTCGTCAGGATCTGCTCCCGCTATCGATAAAAGATTATTTATGTAATCTTTTGTTGCATATTTAGATAAATCAACATCAACAGGTGTTTTTTTTATTGATAGCGATGAGAGAGATCTACCAAAAATATCAACCATTATTTATACCTGATTGATCTAATTTATTTGACGTGTACTCGTGAACTGTTTTATGGTATGGTTTGTTAGATTTAGATATCGTATCGAGTATATTAATTGCTTCATCACCGCAGATCGGAGGATGAGTTAGTGCTTGTGTTGGTAGCGTAGAATACCATGCTGGTATATTTAATTGAGATATGTAATTTAAAAACTCACGAGGAGGAGCTAATCCATATGAGTCGGCGTAGATAACCTCGTGTGGATTTATCGCGTAAGCAACCCAGTGAGTACCTGGTCCGGTGTTTTTATCGAGATTTATAATTCCTGTTTCATATTTATTGGGGCGAGCTGGTAATTGATCTCGCATGAATACTTCTCTGAAAAATTTTATTTTTTGTTTTTTTAGCAGCGTTAATTAGATCTAAATTTGACATCGGTGTTATTTTACTAATCGAAGACTTTTTCCGTACCATGAAGGGGGTGTTCCCGGTAGACGATAACCTCGACCTATTTTTTGCCGTATCTTCCACCTAATACTTTTTTGGCAGCCATCTTTGCTCCCACTCCAACAGCACCTAACGCGGCGGCTTTCGCCAGAGCTGGTGCTGCTGCGGCGGTTAACGCGGGTAACGCCGCGGCTTTTGCTGTGAGCAGCGCTGGTATCGCAGTTAACAGAGGGAAAAATCCACCTGTTTTTACCATATTTTTAATGGCACCAGCAGATAAATTAACCTGAATTCCTGTGCTACCTGATTTAGCTTTACTGAAACGTGCTAGCTGTGTTTTGGTTAGAGATAGTTTATTTGGTCCACCCTGGATTTCATTATTTTTTAGCGTTAATTTTGTCCCGCAGGTTTTTGTTGTATTCGATTGTAATTTTTTTATCTGACCCGGAGTCAGAGTCACACTAACGTGTTCGTATGGCATTTTATAAATAAAATGATTGATTTAAATTACATTTTCTCAACAGGAGCATCTAATGATTCTCATGCGACCGCTAATACCCTCGAGAAGCATAGTCCTATCGCTGAGTATGACCGCGATTGCTCTGTAATTAATATTTAATGGATTACCTATTCTAGCCTTAAAATGTATATCAACAACAGACTGTTTCATCAAATCAAGATGTTCCAGCGAAAAGTAATAGATAGGATAGAAATTTTTAAAATCCAACTGAGATATTTGCAATCCAGTATCAATATTTTGATCTCGTCCCAAATAACTCCATAATCTATGATAGCAGCGTGCTATTGAGTTATTTTCGAAATCTAAATGAATATCCTCAGCTGGTTCTTGGTGTCCATTTATTCTCAGTGATACCTCGCTGACTCCGATATCATCAAATATCATATGACTTCTAGTTTGATCACCTAACCGAGCAGTATTTTGAAGAGCAATAAAGATATGTCTGGGTGCAGAAACACCCTGCTGTGATGCTATATGCCAAGTAAAATTACCTCTGACATTAGTAGGAGAAGAAACATCAGTAACAGTTGTTAACCAGGATACTACTGATTTACCACCCTGGTCCATAAAAGAAATTAATTTATCTTCTTCAAGTAGTGATGGAGTCATTGATGGCATCCACAGCGTTAGTTTTCTTAATATTACTTTACCATCATCACCATCGCCTCTTTGTCTCCAGAGAGCATCGTTACTTTCAGGTTTTCGATAAAAGACAATAGTGTGTTTAGCTCCAAAAATAACTTTTCTAAAATCTCTGCAAAATCCAAAGATATGTGACAGTGGAATTACACAAGAAAATCTTCTCTCATCATCTGATAACATACTTTTACGTGTAGCAAATCCGAGATTATAATCGGTATTATAATTTATGATCATATCCTCGAGGTTATTAAAAGCAACAGGAGGAGCAGCACGATCATTTGGTTGTCTTATAATAAATTGCATATGATCGGCCTCATCGTAGTTATCTTTTGCAAACATCATGCTGGGACCGGCTGATCTGATAAAGTCATCTGAGTATCTTGCTAGGCCAATAATTGTTGTGGCAACATCAACGTTATCATTAATTGATTCAATTTCTTTTCCATCAACCATGTAAACGGCGCTCTTGAATAATGCCATGATACCGTTATTGACGAAGTCAATTTTAAAATTATCTTCAAATGTCCTGACGATAGGAGGACCAGGAACAGGAATAACTCTCTCAATTTCACCAATAACCTCAATAAAAGCCTCACACGGTAGAAAATACCTGGTCGTATCGTGTACTTGTAATTCAATTCTACCATTAGCATTTGGTTCTCTTGCATCATATGAGTAATATTGATAATCTTGCACTGAGAAATCCTTTCTTACTGGCTCATCCAACTTAAACGCGTCATTAGATGTTCGCGAAAACATTTTATTATAAATTATTTATCTTCTAAAACGAAGACTACCTCCGTATGCGCTAGTATTAATTTTCCGTCGCGGTTGTTCTAGAGCCAGTGATGGCTGTTCTAGAGCCAGTGATGGCTGTGTCAAAATATTATCCGCCTCTTGCTCTAACGCCAGAGATGCTAGTTTTTGATTAGCGGCTTTATTTATTATTTTACTAACATCACCGGGCATCTCATGAGTACTCTGTAATTTTACGGCGGGTTTTTTTCGTCGCACTAATCTTAATATTCTTTCTTTGACGACATCAAATGCTTTACTGGCAGCAGAACCAACAACGTTGGCAGCTTTATCGCGAATAACTCCTATGGCTTTCATTAACAACTGTTTAGCTATAGGACCAATCTTAGGAGCTATTCGCGTAAAAAATCACCAAATCCTGACCCGTAGTTGTATTTGTATACGGGTAGCCGCGAGTTAACTACATGAACATGTACTGGTCTCTGATGACTCCTGTAAATAATCATTTTATTATTATCTAATTGTTTAATCGCTGTGGTAGTCAACTAACTCATCAATAAAATCACGATAAACAGTAACGTCGATGATACCACCCTGGAATAATCTTCGGCAGATATCAGTTGCCTCGTTGATTATCTCGTGCGAGTTATTCCCAGCTCGTTTCCCTCCAATTAAAACCTCTAATCGAGATACGTTATTGACAACACTGTCAGGACAAATAGAATTATAACGACTACCTGTTTTAGGTGGTGATTTCGTTAATAATTTATATTTCATTAATTTACGAGAAAACTTAGAATATTCATCTTTATTTATATCTTTATCTTTGGAAACAAAATACATTACTACTGGCCATAAATTTTCTGGCATTTTATCAATATTCATCCTTTACATAGAATCTTCTATTTTTATATCTATGAGCAGCAATTGCAAGAACTTTTTGATCATTTTCAAGATCACGAAAAGTATTTGTTCAAAGCAAATTTTTATAATAATCTGTATCTCTGGTGGGTGGTGATGGAAAAGGAGCCTCATATATATCAGTTTTTTTATAATATTCTTCGGGGGGTACCCCCACCATTTCTCCTAGTTTGTTTTTGATGCCGAGATATGCTTTGGGGTTTTCCTTCTACTGGATCATCCATAGGATTCCCTAATTCTATACTTTCTATTCTTCTTGCTGCATAAGGATCTCCTTCACGTGACATAGAATAATAACGTTCTGGTAGTGGTTCATATTGTTCTTCTATTTCTACCTGCCCGGCCGGCACGTGTGGTACTGTTATATAACCTTTTTTAGATTCTTCTTTTTTTTGCTCTTCTTTCTACTGCTTTTCTCTTTCTTTCTTCTTTTTTTATTTCTTTTTCTTTTTCTTTTAATCGCCTTTCTCCTCTCTGTTCTTTCAAATATTCAAATCCTTTCTTTGCGAAATCTTTATATTCATGATAAGAATAATCTCTCTTGCGATCTAAACGATCAACTCCTCGTTTTGCCTTATATAATAGATCTTCCCACTGATCAGCATCAACTTTTTTAACATATTCGCCTTTTATAAATTTATCTTTATTGTGATAATTAGAACCAGTAAACAGACCAAAGTTTTGTAATCCTTCTTTGCTGTCAGTATCGACTTGCTTATCCAGAAAATTTAAACCGAATTCAGTAAAATATTCCCGTGGAGAAAGAATAACTCTTGTTTTTTTACCAGGTTTTTCTTCAATAGCTTCAGCACCAGCTACAGCTTCTTCAGGTTCTTCTTCAATAGTTTCATCCTCAGCTACAGCTTCTTCGGGTTCTTCTTCAATAGTTTCATCTCCAGCTATCGTTGTTGTCTTAGTTTTAGGTCTAAATTTAGTTTTAGTTTTTTTGGTCTAAATCTGGGTCTTCCAGGTCCAGGTGGAGGTGGAGGTACAACAGGTAGAGGTCTGGTTTGCTCTTCAATTCTTTTCAGCACAGAAAGAATACCGTGTTTTCTCACTTCAAGATCTTCTACGTCACCTAATAAAATTCTTTCAGTGGTTTCAGTTACTGGTTTAAATAACAACTCAGCTGACTCAGTAAATCCCTCCTTTGCATCCTCAATTGCGCGTATTTTTCTCTTAACTGACTCTCGTGTTGGTAAATATTTTCTTATAGCTTCTCGTCTCTCTCGTGCTATTCTTGATGTTAGTGATTCTCCAACATCCATGATTTATTAAATCAGTATTAATTTTAATTACATAATTTTCTGATATAACTTTCTGATCATAATCTCCTACGTAATCTTCTAATTACAACTATACTCAATTAAATAATAGCAGCAGGGAGGGCACCTACCTAGAGTCGGTCGTATATATAGAATCCAAAAAAAAATTAAAATTCACGTAGAATACTTTTTTTTCAGCTAAATCTTCAAACTAAGGTTTCGTTAATGGAACGGGGTTCAGTAACGAGTAAGCTTCCCCAGGAAGCCTCTATTCGGTAAATAGAGTCCTTCTACGGGAAAGTTTTCTGTGGAGGATTTATTTTTTGTCGGAAACCCTAGGTCTGTTAGCCCTCCCTGCTGCTCCCATTATGTACCCTTGCCACTCGCTAGGCGACTATCCATCAAAACGATGTTCACCAGTTTAAGCCGAGTGAGGCATCTAAGAGATGTAGTGACTGGTCACTTTCCTGTTGCTCTTCTAGCAGGCCATTCTAGCTGTGAAGCTCATTTCGGAAGTAGGACCACCGAACAATCCTATCTGAAATGGAGATAGTTCGGATCCATCGAAAGGGCATGCAACTCGTACACCCTGCATGCCAACGCTAGGGCTATCCAAAACATGTTTTATATCAATGTAGCCAAAGCGAGATTCTAGCTAAAGGCTAGAACTTGCCAATGTTGAACCATGTCAAAATCCACGTGAAATTTCACATAGGAAACAAGATGAGTGATCTGGGCATATTCACGTGAAGATTGGTCTGTAAGTCCATTAGGTCGTTGTTGTTGCCTAAATCCCCTCTAACATGATGTTTGAAAGTGTTGGAAAGCAAGGAGCGGTAACGTCAGACAGCAGTAGGAGTTGAGTTTCTTTTTAAAAGCCAGAGACTAAAAGGTAGCCATTTGTGAGATCAAGGCATTTAAACGAACGATGTTGTCGCATGTGCACCAGTCCCTGAAGCCTTCTCTCCACGAATGTAAGGCTGAATTTCTTTATTCGTAAGGCTCTGTTGTCACGAACCATGCGTGCAGGAGAAGCCTCTCTGTGTAAAGATGAAACGTATGTTACCGAGGCTATTTGAGCAGGTTGAGCTTCGCGCAGTCGTCTATCGCTTGACTGGGGCGAATGAGCTGGAATGGAAACTAACAACCCGTAAATATTCATATGTAAAATAATAACCTTCTTCATCACCAAGGAAAATACAGGCAGTGTAAGCAAATAAGCAATCAACAAACGAGCAGCAACGGTAGCAAGTTGGAGAACAAGGTAACTCCCCCACCCAACCTACAATTCCACATACATAGAAAAATTCACAAAACATATTGATCACAAATAAAAATAAATGTAATCTAACATATGGCAAATGCATTCATAAGCAATAGTTTACCGATATTATGGATAGATGGATAGAAATAAACCCGAATTTCTTAGATATTAAGAGATGATACAGGACTATGTTGATCGCACCAAACGAATATTAAACTGGTAAATATCCAGTTGAAGGTTAGCCATTAGTGAATGGTGAGGGTAGGTAATGAGTTAAAAGTTTCTTCCCTTTGTGTACATGATGTAACGACTGAAAGGACGCATTTTCCGTCTTTCTGCGAGTATCCGAATACTCCGATTAGATTATTTTAGTAAATAACTAGTACAGTTAAAATATTTTTAATGTTAATAATCACTGCACCCGAAATTACTCACGTCCCTAATAAGCCATAATTTGCATTG
Source organism: Sinohyriopsis cumingii (assembly GCA_028554795.2). Lineage (NCBI taxonomy): Eukaryota > Metazoa > Mollusca > Bivalvia > Unionida > Unionidae > Sinohyriopsis > Sinohyriopsis cumingii. The sequence continues at coordinate 1,110,751 of CM068842.1, read as the reverse complement.
GTCCGTATCAACTATTGTATTCGGCTAAAATACACATAACTGTCGAATTTGCCTTTGCACTGAAGCCACCCAATTGATCCTTGTAAACACAGCTCACAGAAGTCGAGCCGGCGACGGCTGCATAGGCACCGCCAAAGGACGGCATCATCAAATGTTCAAAATATTATCCTCGTTTACCCTTCTCTGTCTCTTTCTTTTTTCCTTTTCTTTTCCTTTCTTTTTTTTTCTATTCTTTTTCACTTTTTTGCCGCCCCTATAGAACTGCTGCCCCGGGTGATTCTCCCCCACTGCCACCTATTCGGTACACCAGTGCTTTACTGTATTGTTTATCATTCCAAATTAATCGATTTTCGTACGACAGCCGATATAAATTTCTACTCCAGTGTTTCGTGTAAACTCCTCAGTGTCCGCATGAAAACCTTGGATTTTAAATGATCTTTTGCACGGTTTATCCTCGTAGCATAGCATTTGGTATCCGTTCAAAAAGGTGATGGTGGTTTAGCAGAATTTGTTTGAAGGAAACATAGTAGAGAAATGTTTTATTTCGTAACATGAAGAAACATCTAATTCAAATGCACAGGAAATATATCTCCAGCTTGTGTGTAAAACATGAATTTATTTTGCGCATACATTACACGTTCTGTAATTATATCCTGTTTATTATCGTTTCTGTTGTAGATCGCCTCAATCTAGCCTTGAAAATGATACAGAACACTGCTCCTTTTGACATCACCGGCCATCCGACCCTGACCATTAATGCCGGATTCACGCAAGATTTGCCCATCGGCATGATGATTATCGGCCGCCATTTTGACGATGCGAGCGTGCTTCAAGTCGGACACGCATTTGAGAAAGCAAAAATGTGAAGCCAGCTAAAATCTTGCAATATTTTGGGTTCTCTCTCTGCACCATATTTGGCATCCATAAAGTCGAATCTGCATTAACTTGTAATTTTAGGGCTCTACATCGAGAAGCTGGAGTTTTATGGTAATCGCTTTTTGAGTCCATCCGCCAGTCCGTCTGTTCATTTTAATGTAACTAACATAGCTCTGAAACCCTTGCATATAATTGGATGTTGTTTGGTAGGCGAATCGCTAATTATGCGTAGATGTGCCTTTAAAGTTTTCCGTCATTTCAGTTCATAGTTTTACGGAGTACTTGCCCTTTTTCTACAAATATTATATTTTCACTCAGCTAATTTTTCTGAAAAGGATACGTCAGATGTCACGCAACATATTCTGATGCAATTTGCCATGTAAACTGACTCATATTCCTAGACGTACTTTTTGGCGATGAGAATTGACTCAATAGTTTAATAGAGTTGTAGCCCTTGACGATTAATTTCATATTTTCACATGGGATGATTGCAACTGGCATATCTCAGCAACCCTGACATATAATTAGATGCCATTTGGTTACATCTTTTCAGGTTATAATTTTGACGGAGTTATTACAGTTTCTACAACAATATTGCATCTGCACTGAAAATATTCCTCTAGCCGGTCTAATTCAGAACCACTCAACATATTCAGATGCAGATTGCAGTGAACAGTGTCATAGGCATATATGCACCTTTCATGGTGTTTGCCTCGTCAACTTCATTTTGGATAGAGTTATGGCCCTTGACAATTAACTTCGTATCTTCACGTGGGCTGTTGCTTGACACTGGCATACATCTAGAAACACTGAATATATTCAAATACATTTTGGTATGAACATTGTCTTTTAGATTGATACGTGCATTATATTGGTTAATCCACTTAGAATAGTTATGGTCCCTATTTGCTCCTCTTCCTGACCTTGTTTTCAATAAGATTGATGAGACAGACATTGAGTGAGTTTGATTTCCAGCTTTATAGACCGTCATTAACAGCAGATAAAGTCCGTGAATGACCGTATTCCTATTTCGATTTATGCCGCATAACTTTCCGAAGAAAAACTGCATTTCAGTCGAAGCTAAAATCCACTTTTATATTGACGAGATATTTAGTTAGATTAATTTCTAGCGTTGTATGGCAATACTTTGAAGAGTTATGGCCCCTGAATACATATCTACTGCAAGCTTTAGTTTTGCAACATATTTTCTTCTGCACTGCAGATCAAACTGTAGGGAGCGAGGGACTTTCCAATACACGCATAAATACTAGCTCTAGTTATAATACACCTGATGCTTGGTGCCCACTTAATTGATGAAGTTAAGTGCTTAGGCTATAAATTGCTTCTCTTTAGGCTTGTATATTTCCAAGTCGTAACGGAACCGTTAAATTTACAAACTATTCCTTTTTTGGGGTGGGTGGTGGGGTGTTAATGCATATTTCGTCAGTAATAAAAGTTATATTGCCTTCCTTGATTTAATTTCGTCAGACCGTTTTTTGAAAAGTGAATTGTCTTTCCTCGTTAGATTGTCTCAAACGCTTTCAGTAATATAGTGGTAGTCATATGCAACTTGTGTAAATACTCGCATTCATCTATTGGTGTATATAGCGTGCCTTCGTGCATACATACTTATAGAGGGATCTTGCTTACCACACATCTCTAAGAAAGGTTTCCTGTGCACAGAGGACGACATTTAGAACCCTATTTCTTAAGTTTAGTTTTGTATTTTAAGGTCCATAATGAACAAAACTGCGTGGTCTCTGAGTATCCTATATACACAGATTTCACAATAGATGTAGCTGGGTCATGCATCTATTTATATGTCGCTGATTTACAAATGTCGCATTAGTTATCATTATCCATCCGTAGCAGCCAAAATTCAGAAGTTGGACCACGTTTTCCACTTGTTTCTTTTAAAACTGGTTAGATATTCTTCATGCAAATTTTTCACTGAAACGAGAATGATTCCTCCCATCCATTTGACTTTCTAATGTTTATGAAATTTGTCGAAACTGTTTCCTAGATGCGTAGCATACAAATTCCTGTATGCATAATAAAAAGCAGAAGAAAAAAATATTTTATCAAAGAACGTCAGAAACGACTCTCTCTCTTTCTCTCTCTCTCTCTCTCTCTCTCTCTCTCTCTCTCTCTCTCTCTCTATATATATATATATATATATATATATATATATATATATTGACATTACAACGTTCTTATATCACGACCTTCCCATTTTCCATTGCACTCTTTGAATAGTGAACTTTTCGTACTTATCTTGGCCTTCCCATAATCCGTTGCGCTTTGTGCATTTAACATTTCGTACTTGTCACAGCTTTCCCATAATCCATTGCATTCTTTGTATAGTGAACATTTGGTACTTATCACAGTTTTCCCACAATCCATTGCATTCCTTGTATAGTGAACATTTGGTACTTATCACAGCCCAATCTATATAAAACTACCCCATAATTCTTGTTTTATTTGATATACGAAACGATACTTTTGGTATGCATATAATATTAATATACCCTATGCAATAAATATATTCGCTTTTTAAAAGAACAGATTTCGTTGTATGTGTAAAACGACTAAATTCTCCTTTATATTATGGACGGACAAAGATAATGTTATATGCTTCTGTACTTGACGTGTTTTATAAAGTGTCTTAGCAATGCTGACGTTATTCAATATTTACTAGCAAAGAACAGCACCGTGATTAAAAAAATTCCATACATAGATATATTTATGCTGAAAATGAGCAGAGATAATGAGTCAGCCCCTTGCTCGTGAAATAAATCTCAAAGCAAACACAAAGTACAGAAGGGGCTCAACATAATCCAGATGTAGGAAAATCATAAATTCCAGAACTTCTATCAACTCTGAATTAAATAATTTAAAATATTGTTATGTGTTTAATCAGAATCTATCTCATTTTGGACAAGCAGATTTGTCTTTCTTTTTCTTGTCCACAAATTTACATATTCGCTGTTTTGGATAGGCACTTAAATTATATTTACTCTCTCTCTCTCTCTCTCTCTCTCTCTCTCTCTCTCTCACACACACACACACACACACACACACACACAAAGGCATTTACAGGCACTAGCACGTACAAAAATAGGGATTTAAAAAATGCATATGCCATTTTTATAATATTTTAGCGACAACACTAGCCTGTAGTCAGATATTCACGATCTGAAAGTTTGAGTAGGCTTTTCTTTTTTGAAAGTATAACTTACTGTTACTGTATGTTGATATCCACCACCAGGCCCGTAGGGGTAAGAAACACCGGGGCCTTTCCTAGTTCTTGTTCAAACAAAACTTTTCGTTTATAAAATTAAAAAGTGTTGGGATATACCACCGGTTGCACACACTTGTCGGCCCTGTCCACCGCTGTCTGTTGTATTTACCTTCTGCTTTGAAAATATAACATATTAACTAACAAGAAGCGACAAACAGGCGACAGTCTTGATTGACCTTGAAAATATACAACTACATTTCAAAACTAAGTCAAATTAGTTCATTGCACGCTTGGGGGGGGGGATGCAATTGAGAAGAAGAAAAAGATATACACTGAAACAAAATCTTTTATTTCCTTAAGCCTGCATTCACACGAGAAAAAGAACTGTGAAATGGAAAGAAAAATATTTTAAAGTTAGTATGTTTGCACTGCACAATCCAATATTTACAAAATATTAAGCAGGCCACTAACACTGAAGATGAACGATAAACAAACAAGTTAAATATTTCCTCGTCGTCACTCTGCTTAATTGTATCTAGCTCAGATAGAACATAAATATCTTGCCCTCAGGTGTAGTACGTAAAGCTCAGAGATAGTCACGTATGATAACTTTAGCTGTAAGCAGAGATATTACGGACCAAAGAATTAATCGAAAACGAATCACCAAGGTAAATGTTTCCCACACTGATTTCCTGAAAATTATATGGTAAATTTTATTCTTCAACAGAAGTCTCCCAATTTCGCAGACCTAATACTGTTTCAAATTCCTCAGTCGACTTTGATGGTGGATTTTCGTCCTTTATCTAGTAAGCAGCTGAAATTGTTTGATCGTATCACTCTGTTGCGATAAAATGTAACATTGAAGGTGTCTCTCTCGGCTATTTTGTTTCGCTGCTAATTTTTCGTCTGCACGTATAAAATATGCAAGATCGCGGGGCACATAATTACTTGACCGAATTCCTTCGATTAAAGTGCCATTCACTTGGAAAGCGGGGCGATCGTACATATTATTTGTACTCAGGTAACCTCCCGCTCATATATTAAATCCTGCTATCTCGTTGAAACTGTATAATTATGTACCCATCGGGTGCCCTTTTAAATGCCTACGATTGCACCAAAGTTTTCCAAAACACTCATAATTTATTATCAATCACTCCCCGATCTGACCATCTAACAATCAACTGTTTGCTGAACTCATGTTTGAACCGCTAAGGCATGCGTACAGACAGTTCAATTCTAAATTTAATGTCAGTAGATAATAATATGTCGCGGAGAGCAACTATTTTGTCTTCATGTAGTCAGTCGGTCGCTTCGATAAGTCTTTTTTATGACTGAAGCTGCGTTTCTATCCCTTTGGCAATGCTTATTTCATATTATGGTGTATGAAATAACAGGTTGTGCTTAATCTAGGTTTCAATGTCGGGATTCAATAAAAGACGCAGACAGTTCATTTAACAATAACTACGCTGGAGTCTCTGGCTCTAGTACTTATTGCGTATCCCTTGCAAATAAAGTAAAAACAGAAGAAGGCGCTTAAACAAGAACGTTACATGTATCAGCTTGTGATATCAGGAGAAACGAGAGCGCCTACTGGGAAGCTGTTTTAATGACTGTTTTGAAACATTTCCGTCAACCGAACGTTTGATAGTATCTTCGCTAGCTAAGGTTCCGATATATTAGTCCGATCTACATCTTGGCGGATAGATCAGATATTTCTGTACCTCGGCACTGTGAATTTCATTGGATGCGGCCGCAAGCAACCTCATCCAATTAAAATCAAGTTATTTAAATTGTAACACTGTTCCAACATAATATAGACCAGGAGAGCACACAACTTGAATAGGATTCGAAATAAGACATTTTTCACTGCCGGTCCATGATTGCACAAATACATCCTTTCACTCAGATACATCTTTAATGGCTTCTCTCTTGTACGTAGTCATAATTTCGATGTTAAACTTACAAAGTGTCCTTCTTTAAAATCAATTGCCTCTACCATTTTCGGCCGATGTACAAAGCACCGCTATTGGTTAGTTGGCATTACAAACGAAGGGAGACACCTCATGAAATCCAATAGATATCGCTAGGTCAAAGCATTGAAATATCTGATCAGTCCGCCAAGGTGAAGATAGGGCTAATATATTGGAACCTTGGCTAGCGAAGATCGTTTCATCATGATATCAAAATAAAGTTAAGGGCTTGAAAAAAAATGCTGAAGATCTCGAATCAAATTAAGTATTCTTAACCCGATCTTTTCTCTTTAATAAAGATATACTGTATACGAGTAACATAATCAGACAAGTAATTTAAAATAAACAAAATCTATATTTTTAAGTATGAAATGTACAACAATTGAAATAATCAAGACATTTTCCAGGCATTGGAATAAAAGTTAAATTATACACAGACTACAGAAGAGCACATGCTGCAGCGCGAAGTCCTCAGTCAGTATACACATACCGTCAAGAGAAGTCCTCAGTCAGGATACACATAACGTCAAGAGAAGTCCTCAGTCAGGATACACATAACGTCAAGAGAAGTCCTCAGTCAGGATACACATAACGTCAAGAGAAGTCGGCCAAGTTACATTTGTGATTTAGACTATACCTAATTTCATATTCAAAATAAAATGCATCTTTCAAGCATATCGATGCTTAATGGCATTTTTGAATGTAAGAGAACTGATAAGAAAAAAAACATTTCTATAATCATCGATGCTTCTAATGTTTCACTCGAAGTTGTACAGGATGGGACACGTTTTCAACATACCGATTCCACAAAATTATGAATTGAGCAGTTGTTCATATGCATATGCTATCTGCAACACTGATGTTTCATCAAAATGGCTACCCACAATCATCATTCCAACCGGAAGTCCCTCAGGCGAAGTTCCGGCATTGATACTAATTGCTGGGTGACCCGTGCTATTAAAGGGCGCGGTATTGGCCACCATTCCAATTCCGGAAAAAAGTCGATCTGGAAAATAAATATTTACATATTTATTGTTTTGTTATTTTTTTCTTTTGGAAAGAATGGATTCACCTGTGTGACAAAGACAATGAATACTAATGGTGATATGGTCTTAAGGAATAATAATTAAACACGGTCAAAGCTGATTTAATCCGTCTAGGCTCTAGGCGTGGTAACTGCGTAACAATAAAAAAATGCCTTTTAGCAAAGGCATACCTTAAAATACAAAAACACATCTATTTCATTAAAAAATAAAAGAAGAATTACCCACACGTACAAAGGATATACTATTGAACTTTTAGAAATTGTAACCTATAAGGGGCATTATTTGCTCAAATAAATAAATTTATGTGCATCGGTCAACAAAAAGAATCAGTCGATTTAATCCAGAATAAGGCCACAGGAGTAATTTAAGCTAATCTTTGAAAATACCTTTTAATGTGCTACTCATTTTCGGCAAATCAGTTGCCACAAATGGAATGGTTGGCATGAGCAGAACATCGTATTCTTCTAAAACATTGTTGTAGGCTGCAGTTAACATCATATTTAGGTTCTGAGCCATGGCATAGAATTTATTCTGATAATTCTTCTGAATGTAAGCCCCGAATAACATCATGGCCTTGAACGTTTCAGACGCATCTTCAGGTCTGAGGTTAAACCCTCTCGTCAAATTTTCCTGAATTGACAAAGGATAATATCCCTTCCAGTGATACCCAGCGCCTGCAAAAATAATATTATTAACAAACGTTAACGTACAGCGATAATGTTATTATTTCTTTTCGGGGGATCAGTTGAGAATATCTGCCAACGCTCGAACAAAAAAGTGCAGGCTTCGGTGGAACGCTACCGGGATACACTAATTAATGGAATTCCTCCATCACCTTTATCTAACCTTGATGATGGGAATGTACTGTGGAGCTTATAGAATCGTTATTTGTATCAGAAAACTTCCGGTAATTCCATTAATTAACCTTATACCCTGCAAAGTGCATGCATAAAATCCATCGGAACATCATAGTTTCCCTTCTGAAGAAAAATGTGTCTACTTATATAAAAGCGTAGTAGCAGAAATATGTTTAGTTGTCCTGGATAGCTGGGAATAGGAGTTGTCGTCCCTGATACACAATCCAGAAGAGTACTGTATGAGCTAGTTCCATCGTCAGCAAGTCAAAAATGGAACAGAAGAGGAGTACATAATAAATCTTTCTTGGTATAAAATGTAGGACGCATTTTGCTAACTGCCTTAAGTATGTATAGTGTTAAAATCATAACAGTCGATAGATTGATGTTCTCTACTGTCTGAATGCGTTCAAATGTACTTTCAGATAGCGACTTGGCGATAAAGCTGATTACCCGTTCTGAAACGCGGGTAAGAGAGAGAGAGAGAGAACCTAACACACACATTCTGAATCACATATACAAATCATTGTTCTATGCATATCGTTGTAGTGTGCGTTCTTGTATTTTATCACACTGCTTTAGTTTTCTTTTGTATGAATATCTGTGATTGAGATTAAACTAGTAAAAGAGTTTTCAAGCTCACCATTTTCTCTGTAAATGCAGTTAAATCCTCCCTCGGTAATGATAGGAGCCCATATGGTCACGCCTGAAATGATGATAAACATATGTAGATTTCGTTTCTTTGAACTGCTGGATTCGACCTATTGGCACAACGTTTTAAAGAACAGATGTCGTACATGCGGCATGGTGTTGCTATTATCACTGTCATTGATGTCGTGTTGGAATCCCCATGGTTAAAAGTCGGGGGTAAGTTATTGTTGTACCTCAGTCAGTTTGTGATTTCATCTACTGTATTAAATAACTGTATATTCTTGATACATGATCTTTTAAAGAGTTATCAGTACCTTTTCACAAGTGATGCTGGTTTGCAATAGTCACTTATTAACGTTACAGGATGAGAATAATTTTATTTACAAATAGAATTACCCGTTTTTGTGTTTCGGTGATACGACACAGTAATGTACTGGTATTGCTACGCAGGAAGTTATTGGTAATACGACATGGTAATGTATTGTTAATATGACACGGTAATGTATTAGTAATACAACACGGTAATGTAATGGTAATACGACACGGTAATATATTGGTAATACGACATGGTAATGTATTGTTAATATGACACGGTAATGTATTGGTAATACAACACGGTAATGTAATGGTAATACGACACGGTAATGTATTGGTGATACGACGCGGTAATGTATTGGTGATACGACGCGGTAATGTATTGTTAATATGACACGGTAATGTATTGGTAATACAACACGGTAATGTATTGGTGATACGACATGGTAATGTATTGTTAATATGACACGGTAATGTATTGGTGATACGACGCGGTAATGTATTGGTTATACGACGCTGTAATGTATTGGTGTGTATTGGTGATAGCTGTAAACACAGGAAAATCCAGTGGAGAAGCTTCACAAATCCTGGCGCAGACTGTGATACAGATTTCTCATGCATGATCTCAAATAAAATAATAGTTTATGAAGTTTTCTTAATTTGTTTTAACATTCAATGATTTTTTAAAAATAACTTCAAGTATGTCGCAATTGTTTAGCGATATATCTTTGAAATTTACGTGCATTTCGCATATTCTCAAGTCAATTTCGAGGGTTCTCGGGATATATCGTACACAGTGAAATAGCTCTACTTTGAATTAATAGCTTAGCACTGAAAGATTCTGAATAATCGGAACGGCAATGTTTCGATAAGCAATAATTTGTTAGTTGTTTATACTACAAAACAAACGTTCGACTACAATTTTGCCTCTGGAATCCCTAAACATATCCAAATCAAAACTTGGCCAATTCAGTTTTAACTAGGCACATGAGAAAAATAATCATTTAAAATGAATGAAAATTGATCCTAGTATACTTTTATTGTTTCATAATACACAATTCTAGCCAATATAATATGTTTTACAAAGTCAATCTAACCAGGGAGGACAACTTTCATATTCATAACATACATTTAATTTGTGTAGAATTTTTGGAGGGGGTGGGGGTGGTGATGGCGTTGAGTGGGAATATCTATTCCCACGCAGAATAAATTTTGTAGACAATTTTGGATGAACTCTCAGATGCTTTATCTTGATGGAAAACACAAGCTTTCTTACCAAATGATATAATGTTTGCGACCGCACTATCAAAAATATCTAAAATGAGATATGCACCTGCTATTTTCACAACCGAGAGCGTGCCTACAATGCTTACTATATAGAAAGTATAATGTGTATATTCAATTCTTCCTATTCATCCGTTTATATATTAACAATACTCAACGTTACAATGAGACTTTGTTATCTACTTTTACCAGTTAGTTCTGGCGGTACTATTAACATGTAGTGTTGGGTGCATAAATAAAATGATCGGCTTTCTCTCCATCTTTGCTAGCCAATGTGCCGATGTGATAACCCAGTTCATACCTAGGCGGATAAAACATACATTTTAGTGCATTGTCCTAGCGACATTTCAGGAGTTGCCTTTCTTAGTAGGTAATGCCAACTAACCACTAGCATCTTCGAGCGGTGCGTTGTACATCGGCCGAAAATGGTGGAGGCAATTGACTTAAAACGGATACTTTGTAAGTTTAAAATCCAGTGAAATTCACAGACCCGAAACACACAAATATCTGCTCGATGCTGCAAGGTATGGATAGGGTTATCATGTCGGAACCTTGGCTAGCGAAGATTCTTTCTCTCAGAAATAGAATTACCATCTTTGTGTAATGGTATCGACACCTCCTCAACAACTGCCCCTTTACTGGACAGTCGCAAAGCCGTCTTCCTGACAATGTCCTGCACGTTCTGCGTGCAGCACGTAAACCCCTCTGTTACCATGGCGATTTTTTTCCCTTTCATGTCCGTTGATAGCTGAAATAATATCTCACTTTGTTTACTGAAGCAGAATACTAAAAACATACGTGCTGACATAATTAAAACACAATTAAACGCAGATTGGTAAAATATAAATGTATCAATTATATTGAGAACGTTTATGCGACTATATAGATGATCTCTACAAAGCGTACAATTTTCAGTTAATCATCCAACGGTTAAATAAATAAATTTGAATAGATAGCCGGATGCATGTGCGAGGAATGGTAACAGTTCTCATGGACATGTGATTCTATCATTATAAGTATAAATTCTTCTCTATAAACGAAACTAGTTTGTGAATGCCAGGCATTATACATTTTCCTTGATAAGAATTTTACCTTGTGATGCATAATTATACAGTCGACATAATCTGCATTGTTCTTAATGGAATATACATCTTTGTCGTAATACTTTAGTAAATGAACCTCACCGCTTTGGTGTACTCTGGCACTTGAAAGTTACGTGGTTGCCTAGAATCATTGTCTCCGTCCGGTCCCGCAATAACCTAAAAACAGATTAGTCACGTTTGTACCCAAACGTATATCGCAGAAAAGATGGGAGATCAGTCTGTGGACCTTGGTGCTGAATGATCCTTTCATTTATATGACGCTCTGCACAGTCGACGACTAACACTTATTGTATGAATGTTGTCTGATACCGGTACTTGAATTGGTCAGCTGCAATCATCGTACTTTCCCGATGTATGTCAACCAGGTTTTTAAAGCTGTTTAATGACTCTGCATTTTAAAAATCTAATCGTAACGATTTGAAATTGATAGCAAGAAAAGTTAAACTATTATTTTTCTTTCCATTGTTTGCTTTTGTCATTGATTTTACACACTTGTAAGATCTGCCCATATACGTTTCTGCACACGTTTTCCGGCTGTAACACTTCTTTTTATATATTTTATTGATCAGCGACGTATTTTTAAGTTCTATGAAGCCGGGATAGTTTAAAGAATTAGCAATAGTCACCCTGTGCAAAATGTGTCCATGATAGTTTATCCTTCGATTTATACATAGCATCAAATATATCTTCAAAAAGTTAGCTCTCAGTCCTCGAAAATGACGTACGAAGCAACAACACTGCTTAGACGAGAAGCTATTATTTGTTTCTATGCTAGAATATATTAATGTTTCTAGAAGGTTTGTTTGCCAAAATTATGAATCAGACAAATAAATAAAGAAATTAGACAAATAACGTAACCACAACAAAAAACAGTACACTGAATGTGAAATATAACCTTATTTGAAAATTACGAGTGCTTACGTTTCCTGTTAAATTTTGATGCAAGTGATACAAGAGGTGAAAGTGTATCTATTGAAATTATCAAAGTGTACATGCGTTGCTTTTAAGGAATATATGAAGGAAAAAGACGGTTGAAAAAAACTAGCTGAATGTCTCAACTTAATATACGTACCACACAGACATAATTGAAATGCCTCAACTTAATATACTTACCATGACGAAACTAATTCAACTACCTCAACTTAATATACTTACAATGACGAAACTAATTCAAATACATCAACTTAATCTAGATACCATGATAAAAGTAACTGAGATGCCGTAACTTAATATAGGAACTAAGGCAAGATGAACTGCATATATACCAAAGGTATATTAACCCTCTTGAATGTGTCATCAGCATAAGTTTGAAAATACCGCATTATAATAAACTATACACCTTATTGACAATAATGGAAATGGCGAAAGACATCTTTAAATCAAACCTCCAAAAGTAAGGCACAATCATAAACAGTTCTGGCCATAGGCCCGAGATGATCGATCGTTATTTCAATAGGGCATGCTCCGGTGTAGGGAACCAGTCCAAATGTAGGTTTCAATCCCACGATACCACACCAGGAAGCCGGTATTCTAATTGATCCTCCTTGGTCTCCACCAATCGCCATATCGATTTCTCTAGCAGCCACCTTAACAAAAACAAAGAAAAGACTTTTTCACAATTGTGTGTCTAGAGCAAGTTTTCTTTTTATTTGTCGTCAAAATAATACATATCAGATTCGTTCGACATTACTCTATCGGCAGCATAATTTGGCATCAATATAGCAATCGCACAGGTTAAAGGTCATTCTTGTCTGATGCTTTACTCTAAACGTGATTTGAATCTGGTATTGTTTCCGTCTGTACTAACACAATACCAGTTCTCTTTCATGATTATTAAAATATAAGGGAAAAAACATGTATCATGACATCGATGAATCTAGAAAGATAGTCTAAAGTGTGCTCTGATTGGTTCCAAAATATTGTTAAAAAAAAAAAGAAAAAAAGACTATATCCCTTTATTTCTTATATTTCGTTTTTTTTTCTTCAAAATACATTAATTGTTCTCCATATTTTGTGACATCTAGTGTGGCGATTCCTTACTGAATTAATTCTGAACATTCCAAACGAAAAGTAACGAAAATGTACTATCTTTAAGCCATCTTTTTTAAATTTTGAAGAAATGACGGCGGCCAGTCAGACTCAGATGCAATGCAAGGTGCCAGGGAAATGCCAGTTTTAAAGAAATTAGCCACGTTAACGCCAAGTGTCTGGGTACCAAACCCTACCAAGGCTGCACTTCCGGAACTTGAGCCACCACTTGATAGGGTCCTGTCATGAGGATTTAGTGTCGGTCCTGTGACGTTAGTAAAACTGCTGCCAGAACAACAGAGGTCCTCACAATTTGTCTTTCCGACAATATTGCCTCCTAATTAAAAGAGTAATATATATGAATGCCAAAATTTTCTTTCTGAATATTCGTTAAATGTGTTCGATTTGGATTCGTATGTTCTTCGATGTAAACAAAGGTACCAAGTCCTTTCTCTTTTTTGTTTCGTTCGATGTTTATTTAAATCCAAAATTATCCATCAAGCGCCACTGAAAACACCGTAAACTATCTTAGTTTACGGTGTTTTCAGTGGCGCTTGATGGATAAAATAAAATGTCATTTAATTAAATTCAGATATCTTATCTGAATTTAATTAAATGACATTTTATTTTATTGGAACGCATTTTGTTTGGAGATTCAAACTAAAAATCAAATAAATGTACTTCTTATTTTCCCTTATTAACTTCAGCTCATTTCAGTCCTTAATGATGCTTTAGTACTGAAGACGGATGGTAAATAAGATCAGAAACTTTATTAACTGTTCTGGGAATGTAGCCAATTCAATTCAATTTAATTTAAATTAAATATTATATGTTACATGCAGACCTACGGATTTTGTCTTACCAATATATGTCAGACATTTTCGTCCGGACTGACTTTTCGACCGGTTATACAATGATCAGATCGGACATTAGAAGTTTCTGTTTAGCCATAAGAAACCCATATTACAACTTGACTAATTGTATTGACTGAAACACAAAATCGAGTATTGACCTCAACAAATATGTAATATTTACACTGCAATAGGCATGGCATGTCCTTGTGGCTTCTGTTAATATCATAAAATAACCTTTACAAGGAACAGACACCAAGGAACTATGTTGTTTTTCATAAAGACATGGTGGGAAGAAGATAGTAGTAAGCTATATTGTAAATTCATGCTCTTGACCTCTACAACTTAAATGGTTCTGTCGAAAAGGTCATGGGGCCCCGAGTGGCCGAGTGGTCTAAAGCGCTCTCCGTTACGGATCACTGCCATCTCACCTCTGTCTGCGTGAGTTCGAGTCTCAGGCTCGGCTAACATTGATACGTGAGAAAGGCTGACAGTAGCTTCTCGTGGGTCGGTGGTTCTTCCCGGGGTTTTCCAGGGTTCTTCCTCCACCAATTATACTGGCCGCCATGTATAGCCTATCTTGTACTGAAAAATGGCGTTAAATCCTACAACAACAACAACAACAACCAAAAGGTCATGACATCTGGCCACATGACATGAAGCTGATATCAGAATTACTAGCTTTGAATGACATACAGAAAAGGACGATGTCAGATTTAAATATATTGGTTATTCCATAGCTGTGCAATGAGTTCAGAACTTAAATAAAAGATCAACTGCTGAAATATATTAGAGTTAACTTTGCTAGGTATGCGGATCGAGTGATGGATTGTGATGGTGAGTAGCAAATTTTTGCGGGATTGATTACAACTGTTCTTGACGAAACGAATATCCGACAACAGCTATTGACAGAATTTTCGAGTTCTGTTTAACTGTTGCGTAAGATCTGTTTGACTTTGATATAACACCTATTGTACACGATGCACAAACTTGCAGTATTAAATGTAATCATTTCAAGAATATAATGAAAAGAAATGGAGAAATGGCAGTGAGTAATCGAAATTTTCAGAAGTTCGACTTTTACCTTGTGAGTCTGATTTTTGATTTCGCGTGATTTTGAAGGTTTGAAGTTGTTTCATTGTAAACCCATTCACCATCGCATAGTTTACATTTCACCCTGTTTATTTCTTTACAATATGCTGCCACGCTTGCTAGGTTAGCAAAAACGAATATACGAATATAATTTTTGTTCGACTAAGTATTCTGATTGGAAAGTCCGGATATTCGTTTCAGCTCTAATTATAGTGCGCAAAGTTTGTTCTATATTGTAAATATAGAACCATGGCACTCAAGTAAAGACTTAATCACTGCATGTTTACTTTTTAGAGCTTTGCGTATTTATATTGTAACTTCAGCGTTCAAATGAAGTGGCCTTGACAAACATGCCGTCTAGTTCAGTATTATAGGACCGACCCTAATTTCGATAGTCACTAATTTTCGGTTTGCAGTCAATTTTCATGCATTCTGTTTGTCTATAATTTAAAACTTAGATGTAAATGTGATGAGAGTTAAACTAGGTACAATAATAAAAATTATTTTATATTAAATCTAGATTTTGCACTAAATCATTTATAATTTGTTGCATCGATTATCAGGTGACACTGAAGACTGAATTGAATAGTTAATGATCAGTTCAGTCAATGACCACTGACAAGATTTATGAGGAAATGAGTTTCATAAAGGTTAATACTCGAAATCTACTTGCTGCGCTTCGTACTTTGCTTTAAATTAGCCCAGTTTTTATATACCTCCCTAACTGTTACTCTATACAATTAGAAATGTAGACAAGTTTATTGTTACTGATGGAGCGAGGGAGAACGAACGAGGAGTGAAATATACAATATCAACGGTCTCGATATCTGGGTACAAGTTTTTGTAAATAAATACACTACAACTTTACCTGCATCCAATATTCGTGTAACAACGGTTGCATCAAATTCTGGCATATATCCCTCTAGCAATTTGGAACCGTTCATCATGGGTACGCAGGCGACTGCCACGTTGTCCTTGATCCCGAGAGTTTTACCTGCAAGTTTTCCCTGGCTAGCTCCTTTGATGTCACATTTCCAATACCTGTCGAAATATGAAAATGTCTGTCATACAGTTTTAACTTCTTGTACAAAATTATCCGAATAACTAATCAATACCCAGTGCAGAGATACCCACGCCGAGTCATTAGTATTCAATTACCCATATGAATATTTGTAGTATATACACTGAATATTTCATGTTAAAATGGTAGGAAACTTTATTTATTGTAGGGTTCATGCTTATGACCTATCTAAGATTTGTATTGCCACGCCACATTTTATATTAGAAATGCAGCATCAATGCATTCGGACTGTGCACATTTTCATTATATGAGAACGGAAAGCAATATACACATATTCAACGTATACAATCAGCCTTGATCAACACCTTCGGTCTAAAATTAACAAGGACAAGCCAAATCTACAAAGAAATGCCACCGAAATCTCTGCCTAATCCAGGAACCATACGATTCTACACAAGAAGTTTGTGATAAAAACCACAAAGTATCCTGGAGGTAACATGGTTTTTATCTTATCCAGGTAGTCTGAGCTCTGTAAAAGTAACTTGGGTATAATAAACAGACGATCGTCTGTACCAAAACCGGTGTTTTTTTTTCCTCTTACAGCTAGCCTTTTCCAGACATGCTTGAGTGTCTGCATACAAAACGTAACTTGCCTTCTCTGTGTCTTCTTCGATAGATTACTTTCGAATTACAAAAATCAATAAATCGTTTTCTTATATACACAGTTACTCGAATTATGTTGGCTGAATAAATTCAACCTCTGACTCGGTGATCCAGGACCAGTTAAATTTATTTGAGAATCCTAGAAATCTTAGTAGCTAACAGGCACGAATGGTTTCAACCCCTTTCTGGTCAACAGCTGATGGGTTGATTCTAAGAACTAAACTAAACTCTGCATCGGAGGAAACTCATTACACAGTTCAGAATAAGATTAATTGTCAATCACTGTTTTTCTTGCTCATCAGTACGTATCAGTAATTCAGTAATGGAATTAGGATGGTCTTTAATTTTATATTCCTATGTAGACAGGTTTCATGCTTATTGTGTGAATTTAAATGATCGAATCCTACACTACAAAGTTTTAGGGTTTTTCCTATCACTTCCCTACACTGATTTGGGCTTTGTGAACATGAAATAAAGAACTGAATAATAAAATTTAAATGTGAACAATGGACGAAGATGATGGTGGTTTAGCAATTGTACACGTTATGTTCTGATAATGGGAGGGAAATTATATACTTCTCCTTGAGTTAAAGTCGTTGCATCAAAAAGCAAAGGTTCAATGGTATTGGTCTTTTCTTTTGCTTTGCATTTTTTAGTATAATGTCATGTGAACATTCCAAGACACGAACACGCTTGTTCGTTTTTTTCAAACAAGTCATTTTGCAGACATAATGGACGATTTTATCGGCAGCATTATATTTTAACACTACAGATAAAGACTATAATTTCTTGCCGAAGAACGTGATAGATTTGTATTCAATTTAATTGAAATAAGTCTTGTGACTCAACAGTGATAGATTTGTATTCAGTTTCATTGAAATAAGTTTTGTGACTCAACAGTGATAGATTTGTATTCAGTTTCATTGAAATATATAAGTCTTGTGACTCAACAGTGATAGATTTGTATTCAATTTAATTGAAATAAGTCTTGTGACTCAACAGTGATAGATTTGTATTCAGTTTAATTGAAATAAGTCTTGTGACTCAACAGTGATAGATTTGTATTCAGTTTCATTGAAATAAGTCTTGTGACTCAAGAGTGATAGATTTGTATTCAGTTTCATTGAAATAAGTCTTGTGACTCAAGAGTGATAGATTTGAATTCAGTTTCATTGAAATAAGTCTTGTGACTCAACAGTGATAGATTTGTATTCAGTTTAATTGAAATAAGTCTTGTGACTCAACAGTGATAGATTTGTATTCAATTTAATTGAAATAAGACTTGTGACTCAACAGTGATAGATTTGTATTCAATTTAATTCAAATAAGTCTTGTGACTCAAGAGTGATAGATTTGTATTCAATTTAATTGAAATAAGACTTGTGACTCAACAGTGATAGATTTGTATTCAGTTTAATTGAAATAAGACTTGTGACTCAACAGTGATAGATTTGTATTCAATTTAATTGAAATAAGTCTTGTGACTCAACAGTGATAGATTTGTATTCAATTTAATTGAAATAAGACTTGTGACTCAACAGTGATAGATTTGTATTCACTTTAATTGAAATAAGTCTTGTGACTCAACAGTGATAGATTTGTATTCAGTTTAATTGAAATAAGACTTGTGACTCAACAGTGATAGATTTGTATTCAGTTTAATTGAAATAAGTCTTGTGACTCAACTGTGATAGATTTGTATTCAATTTAATTGAAATAAGACTTGTGACTCAACCGTGATAGATTTGTATTCAGTTTAATTGAAATAAGTCTTGTGACTCAACAGTGATAGATTTGTATTCAATTTAATTGAAATAAGACTTGTGACTCAACAGTGATAGATTTGTATTCACTTTAATTGAAATAAGTCTTGTGACTCAACTGTGTTAGATTTGTATTCAATTTAATTGAAATAAGTCTTGTGACTCTAGAGTGATAGATTTGTATTCAGTTTAATTGAAATAAGTCCTGTGACTCAACAGTGTTAGATTTGTTTGACACCAGTCTTATAATTAGGAGTTAAAAGTGGAGAGATTTTTAGTATTGACAGGCATATTATGTAGAGAAAAGAGCGAAGAATAACCTTGAGGGTATTTATACTCGGGTGTCAAGAAACAGAGAACTTACTGCAATGTACTTACATATGGTAACTATAAGGATGCAAATTTATCTCGATGTATGAAGAACACATTATTCTGGGCAAGAGAACAATGAATTACATTTATGGGGACAGGTGCTTGCTAAATTGCTATACTGCAATTATTTCTAATGTCTGTGTCAGGAAAGGAATTGATTCTTAATCAAGCCTTCGTTTACTTAACCGTCAGACAACTAGAAAAGGGAAGGATACCTTCGATTTTATATCGGAACTATCAGATTTGAAATATCCAGATATGTTGTTTGGAATTCTATAAAGGGAGGGGTTCCCACACGAAAGTTTCTTGGGGTTAAATTGCCCTCATCGAAAGAAATCTAGTCAGTCTCCATTTTCACGCAAGAGTGAAAATAAAAGTGAATCCGAGACTGAATTTGGAAGAAATTCTCTCGTAAAACATTGGTCAAACGGACCGGATGTATGGAAAATCAAAGGAAACAATTTTGGCGGTAGAAGCGAACAAAGCTTGAAAGCACAAGGTATTTGCGTCAGTTTCTTGTAATTCGTTGATACCAATATAATGATTTGCTTGCATTTAATTGTTTATATTTGCATGAATTTATTTGTTTAAATTTCATAGATCAATATTCTTGACATACGTAAAACTGTCAGATATCTGAATTCGTACAATTATCTTCTTCATAAGTTTACGAATTGTTTGAATTTATCGCCTTGTTTGTATAGAAATTGGGTATTCTAAGATTTTTATGCATTACTTTCAGTTGATATTAGTTACGAGAATCCGTTTGAATTCACCGATCTTAGATATGATTTTATGTATGCTAAAGACTTGAATGTGTGTATTCGCTGAAAATAACGTAGTTACATTTCATGAATTTCATTCATTCAATTGTGTAATTGAGGCGAGAACGGAACCTTTATGTCTCGTGTAATGTTAATGGGAATCAGTAACGAAATAGCCATTAGGAAGCACATTAATCTTGTGAAACTAGGTTTGCGTATGGTCGGATATGTTTAGCTTGACCAGATAGCCTTAGGTCTGTTCGAATTCCAATAGAAAAATATCTGACATGAGAGGCAAGTAATGATCTATTTCCAGTAGGACAACTGACAGAAGATTTAGGTCACTTCTCTGTTTATTTTGTGAGGGGGAAAAACCCAACGGACGTATCCACGTACCTACTTATCCAAGTATCTACGCACTTACGTATCCTCCTACCCACATAAAGTTTGAGGGCCGAAAGGTGGTGAGTCAGTAGGGAGGTCGGAAAAGAGTAAAAGCGAAAGGACCGAGAACAATCACCATAGTGAAGTCGGAGAGGACCGGAATAAGCAGGTGATGAAGTTGTACAAGGCAATGACTTCAATCGTTCAGTCGACTATATGATGAACTAATTCTATCATTTAAAACAGATCCGCTATTTATATAATTATATTTGTGTTTGAAATTCGGTGAAAGATTTATTTCAAAAAGAAATATATCTTCCTAATGTAATGTATTGTCCCAGTTGTTTATGTAATTGATTCAATTTTTGTTTTTTCATATACGGGGCTTGTGTCATTCTGTTATATATATCGGCTCAGATCTCTATTTATTCCATCTATAAGTTTCACACTTTATTTTAATATTTACTCGATCCAGTCAACAATACCGAGGGTGATCACCCTCTAGATAACGACAGCTAAATAAAGCCGACACCTTGTAAGAAGGTACAACCTCATAATACGACTCGACCAGTAGCAACCGCTATAGTAGTGAAGGAAATTAAATATTGTAGGCGTTTAAATCTTTTTGGCACAGTAATTGAAATCATATTCAGCAATAAGCGCGAAGTTAACATTAATTCTTACCATCCATTAAGTGTATTTTCCTCCAGTGATGGTCTATGCCCAGGTGTTCTGGCATATTTTACCGGAAGAGACGGCCCTACCAAACGGCTAATCCTGTTATAGCTGTGAAGCGTTCCCGTGATATATTCTGACGAAGAAATATCTTAAATTTAGAGTTTTGGCTTAATGTAGATAGAGAAAATCTGCATTGGACATCATATTCTCTCACTGTGTTTGGTGTACGTTTCAGTATCAATCTGAATGATATATTAGATCTTAGCTTAATTCCAACTTAACTAAGATTAAATGAGTCGAGAAAAGGAAATGTAGATGTGTTCCATGCAAGGCTGTTGTTGTAAAGACTACTTACTATCAAAGATGACATGAACATGAATTTTTTGTCACACTTCCAAGACTATCAAATGATGTTATAAAGAAAATCAAGAATATTGCTGACAGATTTGTAGGAAATGAGCTTACTCAAGGTTATAACAGTATGTAGTAGTGTATGCAAAGCGATAAACATGGATTTATTTAATAAGTCCTTACATTTTATTTGAATCGGTTGTTTTTTGAAGACACATTATTCATTGACCGTTCTTTTACTGAGTCCTTCTGTCTTTAGAGACAAACAAGAAAACCTGTTTAGAATTAAATCATTAAGCAATTTGCTGAAATACAAAAGAGACAAAATGTTACTAATGCAAACGAAATTTTACGTTTACAAAATTTGATATCAAGGAAGACTTCTAGCAGATAGTTTATTTATATTTTGCAAAGCGCGATACACAAAAGATTAAACATTTTAGATTTATATCCCGCGAACGAAAAAGTTTGAATTTAAGCAGTTTTGTGAGAAACGACTTTAGACATGCAAATTCTTTATATTATATATTAAAAACAGCCATATTATATAAATGACCAATTCTAACAAAGGATTTTCAAATACCATTGCATTAATATATTCCAGTAAATATTGAACTATTGAAAGATAGTCGATAATTTTGTACATGTGTACTGAGAGGTGAATTTTTCAGATAAAGAGACAGGTACAGGTACAGGAAATGTAGCATCATGTCTTTTGCGGACATAAATACAGTTTCAGATCTGCAAATGATGCTTAAGTTACCCTAGAAACCATAGTTTCAATACAAAATAATTCATCAAATATTGGCAAACAATTAATATCTGGCTAGGATAAGTGTAGTGATTATTAAACTATGTTCTTTTGGTGAATTAGAACATGAAACAATTATATATATATATATATATATATATATATATATATATATATATATATATATATATATATATATATATATATTGTAAAATACTTAACATATAAGTAACGTATAATGAGTGGAACTTTAAACATTGTTGTTGTTGTTGTTGTATGGTTTAACGCCATTTTTCAGCACACGATAGGCTATACATGGCGGCCAGTATTAATGGTGGAGGAAGAACCCAGAAATGCCCGGAAAGAACCACCGACCCACGAGAAGCTACTGGCAAGCTTTCTCACACATCCACATTAGCCGAATCCGAGACTCGAACCCACGCAGACATCACTCGATCCGCATACCTAGCAAAGTTAACTCTAATATATTTCAGCAATTGATCTTTTATTTAAGTTCTGAACTCATTGCACAGCTATGGAATAACCAATATATTTAAATCTGACATCGTCCTTTTCTGTATGTCATTCAAAGCCAGTAATGCTGATATCAGCTTCATGTCATGTGGCCAGATGTCATGACCTTTTGGTTGTTGTTGTTGTTGTTATTGTAGGATTTAACGCCATTTTTCAGTACAAGATAGGCTATACATGGCGGCCAGTATAATTGGTGGAGGAAGAACCCTGGAAAACCCCGGGAAGAACCACCGACCCACGAGAAGCTACTGGCAAGCTTTCTCACATATCCACATTAGCCGAATCCGAGACTCGAACCCACGCAGACAGAGGTGAGATGGCAGTGATCCGTAACGGTGACCGCTTTAGACCACTCGGCCACTCGGGGCCCCTTTAAACATTGAATCTGTCAGTGAAGGAATGTGTTGTTATTATTATAAGACAAATCATTAACTATCTAATCTGAATAAGATCCATGACTCATTTTGTAAAATGTGGAACGATTGATTGCGATTAATTGAATAATTGGTCACATTATGAAACTGTGTGCTTCTAACGGTATGTATGTATGTATGTATGTATGTGCAGTGTAACTTTCTCTCTCTTTACAAATATATATATTATGTAAGCTGCATCATTGATATACCTACCACGAGATGTAAAATGTTTCATTAAAAAGAAACGATGGTTTTAATGAAAAATGTATGCAACGAGTGGTACATCAAAGATACAACGTACCTACTATGCAAATATTTTATTTGTATCACATAAAATACACATACTTGCATTTCCAACGGAGTTAAGAGTTACTACAGGCAACTGTGTATTGATTGAAGTGAATGAACTCTTTACATCTCTTGTCAGTGTGCCCGCTACAAAATGTAATTCTTTACCTTTTGCGGCTATTCACAATCCTCTTTGCTAGTTCAAAAGTTGCTTCGTTTCTTTTTAGATGTTTTATTTTCATTCATAATGAGTACAAGTTAAGACACAATTATTATTTAAAGATGAAAGATTGATTGTTGAAATGAAGAAAGTAGAGCACTACAAACACAGGGTTAGCATCTTGAACACTGAACGCACATCCATTCTCTTAGCGGGAATATAAACAAAGGGAAATGACGAACCAACAAGAGGTAATTCAAATATGTAAACATATGTACAGCTGATATAAGTCCATTATTATGCTTTAGTTAAGATAGCTACCGGCTATAAAGTTGTTTTTATCCTTCATCTCTCTCCTTCCTCCTTTCGTTGGTCCTTTTAACTGTAACTTGTACCGTAATTAACATATTTCTCCCTTACCTTGCTAAGATTGTCGAGATCGAGATCGAGAGAGAGAGAGAGAGAGAAATGTGGTGAGGGGGTTTAAGAGACTTACCATAAGGGTACTTTTTTTATTGTTCGTCTCTGTTCCTCTGTCTGCTGCCTGACTAACTAACACAGTGAGAGACAAAGAAGGGGTTGGAGTGGGAATGTGGTCTTCGGATAATTTAATATTTACAAAGAATCCGCTTTTCGAACCTTATGATAGTTGGGTTTTTTTTATACACAAGAAACTAATAAACAAAAGATGAAATAGGTTACAGTATGTATGTGCCTCTTAATGAATACGTTTACCTACAGTCTGATATTATTTTTCTCGATTCGTTTCATAAAGTTTTGAGTTCAAAACGAGTCTAACTAAGCCCAGGTCACACGTTCTATGTAGGCAATGGGTTGTTTAAAGACTATCGGTGCTAATGATATGGAGGAATGGGAACTAGTCTAAATATGGATGAACATAAAATATATAAATGGGTTTGGTTGGAGACAAGATAGGCTGAAAATGAGAGTAAATTTTTTGTTTTTTTTAAGAAGATTCTTTTAAGGTTTTATCATAGTTGTAAATAAAAAATGCACAAACAATTTTTTATCGTTTGAATTTCAGTTCTTTTACAGGCTTGAGTTTGGAAAACTCATTACAGAAATTTGCACCTGTCTCTTTGGTACGGAACTGAAAACGTGTTTCAAATACACCTATCACCAGAAAATGCCGCGACTCGTATTGTTTTCTCTACAGAGAAACTTGATAAATATATGCTTGATCATGGGCATTCAGAAATGTCAAGTCATTAAATTGCTAACATCGTGATATTACTATAGGTTTACTATGGGACCTGAATTAGTACCGCGAGTCCGTAACGTCCGTAACTATATTACTGTTGTATATGCCTAACTGTGGATTACATAACTTGGGTTGGATAATCCCACTGCCACAATGATGCAAACGTGGCAAAAAAAAGTGTCACCTCCAGAAAGTGCACTCTTAGACAGCTGCATAACCCTCCATCTTTCCTATAAATTGATTTACGTGCAGAATGGGAGGAATTTGACAAATATCTAGAATAAAAAGACCGGAATGATTACTTGCCTTGATGTAGTAGAAGGCCGATGATGTTATAAGATAGCACGCGGCAGGCATCAACAATATACTGATTAAAGCTACAAGGATGCGCATCGCAGCCACCACGTACAGTCGGGTTCTTTTAAAATTATTTATGTTTGGATTTCAATCCAAGAGAACAGAAATAAAGCGAGATCCAGTCAACATGCTTGCGTACTAAAGCACTGAGACTATTTACTTTTTTTTAGATAACCCAGTGGTCAAAACAGCTTTACGGCAGCGATTTATTCGTAAAAATAGATGATGTGAGGAGCGTAATGACACTGGAGATCAAGTTATATGTAACAAAAATGACATACTAACGTGTTGCAAGGTAGCAATCGAAGTATCTCAATGTATTGCAGTCATTTGACTATATAATTATGCGGCTTCATAAAATAAAATTAAAACTTATCGTCATTTGAGATTAAAATCTGTCATCTGTACTCATTTCAAATGTGATTTATTGAATTCGTTGAACAATTAAATCTTCAAGACTTGGAAAATATGAACATAACTCGACTCGTGTCATAAATTTCATTGGAAACAATCACTCGTGTAACTCTCATATTTGGCATTACCACGATAACGTGTCATGTGTAAGCAAATAATTTATCTAAGTACCTTGATAAACATTTAGGTCGTCGTCTGTACACTGCAGTCCCATGGACTGTGATAATTCACGCACCTGCTCCAAGCCAGGTGGCCTGACCGCTGGTACACGGTACAAATCTACAAGGAATAATACACAATAACATAAAATATTATTCCTTATATAGAAACTGTATAAATACCAGAGGGTAAAGAATGGTGGATATATTTCAATTACATGTCGTCCCCTTGTACCGTGTCATCGCAATTAAACCTGTTGACAAATACATTTAACTGACGGGTGCACTTTATTTGTAAATCAGCTTCAACTGTCAAATAAGTAAATGCTTTTCAAATTTAAGTCACTTATCAGCTCCCGACATGTCTGCACTTTGTAACACTTCTCCATTTACCCATTTATCCATTTGTTCAGCCAACAAACCAGGAGTTATATATGTCTCCGTTTATTGTACTTGTTTCCATCTATTCGTGTGCCTTCAAGCCTGTGTATCAATATGTTCTCTTTTCACTTCTACTTTACATATTATGTCAAAACGAACTGGAGAGAGAGAGAGAGAGAGAGAGAGAGAGACAGCGAGAGACAGAGAGAGAGAGTACCTGTTTCGTGTCCTGAGGCCATTGAGTTAGTTGTTAACTGATATCAGCGAAGGTCTGTATTTGATTAATGTTTGCAAGGCACCTTGAATATTAAATAACCCTAGGTGTGGAGTGAGCCTAAAAATAGATATTGAGATTAAAATATGGACTACTTGTACGAAAGAAATACGGCCGCAAATAACATTGGTGAGTAAATTGTAGCATTATTCTTGCAGTGAATTTTCTGTGTGAACATTTTCCTACATATTGAAGCAAATAGTTTGCAGAGTTGTTACTGTTTTTATGCATGGTGTTGCCAGTATGTATGTCAGTAATATATTAATTGTTGTGTTTCTCTTTATCTGAACATTTCAACTTCTCAATACACATGATACAAAATTATTAACCATCTTTCCATAGTTTAATATGTACTGGTATATTAATAAAATATTACTTGAAAAGCGTTTGTTAGAATCGGTCATTTATGTAATATGGCTGTTTTTTTATTATTATCTTAAAGTATTTGCAGGTTTAAAAAATATTTCTTACAAAACTGCTCAAAATTCAAAATATTTTCATTCGCGGAAAATATATCTAAGATGTTTGCGACCTCTTACGTATCAAGCTTTCGCAAAAAATAAAAAATGTCAACTAGAAGTCATCCATTATATAAAATTTAGTAAACGCATTTTTTGCATTAGTAAAAGTTATCTATATTGTATTGAAGGGATTCTTTAAAGATTTCATTCTAAGGAAGGTTTCTTGTTTTGTCTAAGTAACTGTATAGACAATATTCATCAATATGCATCGCACTTTAGACGGAAGGAGTCATTTTAAGAACAATCCATGAAGAATTTGACGTTAATAAACACCCGGTCGTAAAAAAACATCACGGACTTACTAAATAAACTCATTTATATCCATCTTGCATAAACTACTGTAATAACTTGGAGTAAACTCATTTCCTGCAACTCTGTCAGTTCTATTCCAAATAATATACTTAGAAATAATTTTGTTGAGTTCCTTAACTTAGTCGTTCCATGGTCTTGGAAGTGTGACAAGAATATGTGTAAGCTGTCAAATAAGTAAAGTCTTAACAACAACAACCTTGCACCGAACATACCTATATTTCCTTCCTTCGATTCATTTTATTATTTTTAGTGTATTTAATTTGACATTTAAGCTAAGATTTTATACTGCATTCAGACTGATACCGCATTCATGCTAAGACTTCCACCCAACAAAGTGAAGGATATGATAACCAATTCAGTTTTTTCTCTCTCAACGGTATGCCACATCTCTATTTTACGTCATTATTATGACATTTTATGTCATATCTACACCAGAATATCATATGGGAGCCCTTCATAGCTCTGACATGATTAGCAGTTTGGTAGAGCTCTCTTTTCCGGTAATATACTCCAGAACACCTGGGTATAGACCCAGATTGGAGGAAAATATACTTACCGGATGGTAAGAATATTATCGTCAACTTCATGCTTATTTCAGTATATCAATTCAATTACTTTGCTAAAATGTTTGAACGCAATGAAATTGCATTCCATTTGCTACAATTGTTAGTACATTACAGTCAATTCTGTTTCTTGACACGCGAGTATAAATAAATTCCTAAGCTACTCTTCAGTCTTTACGTTACATCACATCCCAGTCAAAACTCAAAACCTTGCCACATTTACAAGCACAGTTATAAGACTGGAATCAAATAGTCTAACAATGTCGAATCACGTGACTAAATTCAATTAAATTGATTACACATATATCCTATAACGTTCTTTGGCAGAAAAATGTAGTCATTATCTACAGTCTTATATAGTGCTGCAGAAAATATCATCCACAGATAGCGTCATTATTTGTAAGAAATGGGTTCTTGGAGAGAAAAAAACACAAATACGTGCATGTCCTGGAATGTTCACGTGACGTTATAGTGACTAATGCGTAGAGACCAGTATCAGTACCGTTGAACCATGGAGTTTTGATTGAAATCAACATTAACTAAAGAAGAAGCATCTGAATTCCCTCCGATTATCGTTATTATTCTTTCAAGTACTTAGCATGTACATTCTGCAGCTATTGTACAAGAAATTCAGCTTGGCTTCTTTTACATCTTTTATTCACTACTATTTCAGTTTGCATGAAGAGTTGTATTATTTGTGCTCTCAGATATTTTTGATATTCACAGGCACTAACAAGACAGGGTGTATTAGCTGTGAAAAATGATGAAACTGACATATTATAAGGAAATTTTATGTTTCAGAGGGGAAAGAAGGGGCCTAATACATAAAGTATGAAGCTGTCTCATAGCTGTTGTTCTGTTTGATAGCTTTTGGTCCTCGATAAATTCAATAAAACATAGGAAACAAACAATTTTGAATTTTAAACTTCTTAAGGTTGCGTTTTATTTAGAATTCGCCAAAGTTTTAAAAATAAGAAGATTTTCCCTTAATCAGACTGCTATTAAATTCTTAAGGTCTCACTGGATAGTTTCGTATTTTGACACCCCTAATTTTTAAGGTAGAAGACATGAACCTAATTATCACAAGCCTAGCATTTATAAATTCACACATAAGCTAAATATATAATGTGGTTTAGATTTACTTTGAGTTAGGCTCGGAAACAAGTTGTCTCGTTGGTGACTGCCTGTCACAGTTAGATGAGCATTGGAGATCAAATGCGTAACTTGGGCTGCAAATGAGCTGCCGACTTGGCTTACGTATTTATTTGTGTCTGCTACAGAGGTAAAAATCTAAAAATCTAGATGGTTGAGGGGTGATGAAAAGTATGCTAATTTGTTATAGTACTAGTGAACTTTATTCATGCATAAGGCACTTATTCATTCTTTTAGCTGCCTTGTCAGATAAAAATATTCAAAATAGCTATTTCTTATCAAAAATGAATGTAAAACTTAGGGGTTGGTGGCAGTGTTTATAGAAACCACCAGTTGCATCAGGAATTAACCTGATTACTGCAGTAAAAATCTCACATGTATGCTTTCTACAAAAATCATTAGTTTGTTTTTATTTGTTTCTTTAGTGTAAAATTATTCTCATTTTTCTGTAATTGGTCATTGTCGGATGAAAATTCACCATATAAACTGTCCAGTGAGACCTTAATATTAGACCTAGGTGTTGAACAAGACTGGTTCTATGTGGTTGAATGTGTGTATATTACTTTCATCCCTCACACAATGAAACTGTGCACAGTCTGAAAGCATTGCGGCTGCATTTCTAATGTCATATGTGTAGAATTAATACAACCCTTACATAGGCCATAAGCATGGACCCTGAGGTAGTTCAAGGAATGAGTGATATATACTATGAGTGATATATACTATAAAGATTGAAAATAATCCTCTACCATTTCGGGTTGAAACTGGCATCTGTCTCAAAGAAACCGACTTACCAAAAAACACCTTCCAACAGCAGGATCGGTTCACGCAAAGCTATAGTGTGTTCCATTTTTTCTCCTTATATCTAATACAATAAATGGACACGATTCAACCGTTTTCTACCATATTTACCATGTAGTACTCAGTGTGCATGCTACACAGTTCTGCTAAGTTCATTTGGATATTTTTATGCTAATGAGTATGTGTGGGTATCTCTGATCTGCCTAAAATTAAGTTATTCGGATATTTTTGTTCGTAAAGTCAAGATGGTACGGCAGATATTTTCATATTTTGTTAGGTATTAGAAATGTGACGTCAAATGAGCTAGCAAGGGAAATTTTGCAGGTAGCACGATAGTGCTCTAAGACATTGTGGCTGTCGCCAGCGTACCCACGATGAATGGTTCCAAAGCACTAGAGGACTACATGCCATAATCTAAACCCTTTTCACACGAATACTCAATGTAGGTAAAGCTGATCACATTGTTGTATTCACAATAATTTGTACCTAGATATCAAAACTAATGCAATGGTATGAGAAACAATTGCCTAGTAATACCTAGTATGACTATTAAACTCCAAAATAGGAATTCAGGTGTAGTTTCAAGAATTTGATTACCTCATTCTTATTTCTAGCAGAATTTATGGAGTCGTAGTATTATATTAGAGATAATGCATCATGGTAGCTGTGTGCAGCCGCTGCGTTGCAACACATACACTTGCCATTAAATATATGATTCGATTCATTTTTAATACATAAGTTGCCCACTGTGCATAATTTGGATATTCATTTTCCAAAATATTACAGACAGATTATTTTACTTTATTGTATGTTTGATAACAGGATACTGAAATATATCATTCTTATGCCACCGTGAAGATAACGCCCCTTGAACTGTGTTCATTTCACATTTGTTACATAGATTCTGCCCTTAAATAGGATTCATGTATATATATATATATATATATATATATATATATATATATATATATATATATATATATATATATATATATTGCTACGACTCTATGGTCTTCAACTAAATAACAGAAGAAAAGCAGTTTAGTACAATTCGACAAATAAAGTATTTCCAAAGAATACAAATTTAAAGCTTAAAATGATCTTACAGTATATTAATCAATCTCAAATAATCCCAAACATTCTACCGCAGGCCTACATGTATAGAACGTTCTGACTGAATTCCATTGGATATCTCAATGAATTATATTCTTGAATGTGCTGTTGTGCAAATAGTCTTAAGTGCACTTATGTACCAATAGTCTTGATGTATCATAGTGATTTAATCCAGAATGTTTTGAATGAATTCACAATACATCTAGAATAGTCTGTTAGTCCATAAGTCAAGAAGCATTTTATAATTCCAATGAATAGTTTAAGTAAATAAGTCCTCTAAAATTAAAACTTAAACACAACTACAAGACTGGTGCGAATAGGCGGATGTTAAAGTAAGAATAAACAGCTTTGTTGATCACATCCTTTTATATGAAAACCTACGCACAATAAGAGGGCTAGGATGTGGGTAATCCATTTGTTAACAAGGTCAGCTATGTTTACTTAAATGTGAACAAACAACAAGATATATATATATATATATATATATATATATATATATATATATATATATATATAATCTTAAAGTATTAATCTACAATCATGGGCATAAAGTAGCTATGCAACAGCTTGCTTACCAATGTCCCTTACAACCTACAATCGTGGAGAAAGATTAAACACACCATATATGCATAACCCCTCCCGTCATAAAAGAAGGAAATACTTATGCAATAAAGCTTCTTTGGTATGTTAATCAAATATGCCTATAATTAAATTTTCATCAGAATATTTCTTTTGAATAAAGCAAACTATTCATAAAAATAAAGCAATATAGCACATATTTACACTTGAAAGTGCATCATATTATCTTTTCCGTTGATGTGCCTGATGTCAGTGTTTTATTCCTGCAACATCAAACTCCACCTCAACAATTTATTAATTTTGTATTTCATTTTGCCACTGTAAGGAAGAGGGTCGTTATCAGTGAATAAAACAATCGAAGAAGGAGCTGAACTAATACACACTTCAATGTGTTGTAATGCCAGTATCGATTCCTTCTTGATTTTTGACTAATTTCTCTGGTGCTTGGTGTGTATTGTTTTAGAGAAATAGCACACTGGAGGATCAACACCATTTTTATTTTCTTGAATCAATATTCTACAAATCCAAGCATAACTTGCATCAACAGACATTTTAAATGATTGACTGAAATCTGGAGCTGCAAGCCTCCAGACATTGTCAGATCAATGAACTTGATTTTCTTACTCAACAAATTGGTCAGGGGTTCAGCAATTATGAAAATATTTGAATAAAAATTCCGATAATATCCATCTATACCCCAAAATTGCATCAGTTGTTTAATTTGTACAGATGAGAACTGGGAATTCAGGGATAGCCTTGACCTTCACATCTACAGATTGAAATGGACCGTGCCCCTCAATATGTCCTAAAAATGTAAAACAATTATAACCAAACTCGCTTTTATCTAAATTAACTGCCAAATAGGCATTACTGAGTCGATCAAAGAATTTCCGAATGGTTTCGAAATGATATTTCCAGGTGTAGCTGCAGGTAATAACATCATCGATGTACACATCACAGTTATCCACACAAGATGCTCTATTCAGTTAACATACTCATTAAGCGTTGGAATCTTGACGGAGAGTTTTTAAAGAAAAACGGCACCACTTTATATTGATAAAGATCACATACAGTTGCAAAGTCCGAAATTTCCTTTGCTCTTTCCTTGAGTGGAATTTACCAGAAACCATTTAAAAGGTCAAACTTGGTGACATATTTTGCTTTTCCAATATTATTCTCAATGCAGTCATCGATTTTCGTATTGAAAATGAATCTTGTTTTCGTGACATTATTCACTTTGGCTGATAAGACAAGCCTAGATAATTGATTCACTGTCCTAGGTATATCTATATTTTTGATAACTCCTTTTACATGATTTTGCCTAATTGTTTGAAACTTTTATCCCTGACTGTAAATTTTAATGATTATCTATAGATGGATTTCGTACGTGCATAGGGTCTATTTTAAGATATCAGAGAACATAAAATTGAATCAGATCTATAAATAGATGTTCATGTATGTGTTGACACTTACTGATAATATAATTATTAGTAAATTTGTTTACAAAATTCGGACGTTTTCCTATTGGTAGGATTGGTCTGGAGGTATCTTCGAAAAATAAAGTCATTTCCTATTGGATGGGTTAGGTCACATGCACAGCATTTTGAAATATTAGATTGAGTAGTAAAATCTGGGTATGTTTGTATAAGGAGAGAACAGAACAATCCGATTTATTCCAGTTTTGGAGTCATTCTTATTTGTTGCGCTCCTGTTGTACCATAAAGTCTGCAGGTGTATTTTATGTTGTACATAATTATTATTGGAGAGAAAAGAACATTTGTTTAGACTGTTCAGTGAAAATAGAAAGAGCTCTATACTATTATGCTTGAACTGTTGTGAATTATTCATAGGAATTCTGGATAGCGCCATTTTGACAACGTCATGATTCTTGGCGGACTAGCGCATTTTCAGTTCTGAAATGTATACGGAAGTTTTCATTCCTTTGGACTTTAATAGAACTTTGGTCAGTATTAGTTTGGATTCAACTCATAATACTGCAAGTTCCTCTAATATTTTCATCTATAACTCAGGCAGATAAATTATTAACTAAGTGTTACAGCTTTTTTGTTTTGATTCTTTCTGTTACTTAGATAAAGACTATAGAGTCGTAACAAAAATAAAATATAGTGTAGGTTCACTGGGTTGAACTACGAGTATTCGTGCATTTCTTGCTTTAAGGAAAAACTAAAAAAAAAAAAAAGGAAAAAAAACACCCCAAAAGATTATGAACAAATTTTTTAAAACCGAAAGCATATATATATAGAACAGAGAGAGAGAGAGAGAGAGAGAGAGAGTGTGCTCGTTGATTGATTTCATTATATCTCTGGATATGAGATAATGAGGGACAATAATCAGAGTTTATTAAAGCAAAGGCTAAGATACTAACAGAACGTCTCGTCAAAGGCTGAGTCGTTGATCTAGTTACATAGCAAGACAAATACTGTATGTGGTTGCTATGGATTTGCAACCAATTTAGAATACGCTTCCAGTCGCCGTCATGTGTCCTATGTAAATGATTAAGTCATCTCAAAACAAGCCCACACACGTGTCTGTATCCAAGAATCGGAGCGTCTGTCATCGTAATGAGTACAAAGCCTCTGAAAATAGGTTCACTTAGCCAGACAGTGGGGGTTAAAATTGTTATCAGACATTGCGGCTGGGTTTAAAACGTTTTGTCCCAAAATTAGACCAGGCGTTATTGAATGGTCTATATTTTGTACGCAGCCTGTTTCAAACCTAAGAGGAAGAAATACAATGTGTCAGTCTATATTATCCACATCACACAACATGTATGAATATTATAATACTGTGATGCAAAGAATGGAAAGAGACATGCAAATGATGAAAAGATTTAAGGATTTTGTGCTCCATTTAGACATGACCACACTTTTAGTCTGGAACCATGCTTCTTCAGGATCAACTACTTTTAACTGTCTAGTATTTTTGTTTTAATTTCCGGCACTGAAATAGCTTGCAAAATATGCTTGTTTCAATTTCTAGAAAGAAAAAACTAAACTATTATTTCAATTTATTACTTTAAAAAAATATAAAATAATTAGGTTGAGGTTAAACAAAAAAAAAATCTCGGCTAAAAAAGGACCTCTCCCTTTATTTTCACTTCAGACACCGTACGGGACCGATTTCGGCTGGGATTTATAAATATTTAATTTAAAAAATTCAATCCCTCAAATAGCTGCCAAAATATTCTTGTTC
The DNA here is from genome assembly GCA_028554795.2 of Sinohyriopsis cumingii. Lineage (NCBI taxonomy): Eukaryota > Metazoa > Mollusca > Bivalvia > Unionida > Unionidae > Sinohyriopsis > Sinohyriopsis cumingii. The sequence continues at coordinate 1,076,235 of CM068842.1, read as the reverse complement.
TGTTTTCCAGAAAAATTAACCTTTTAAACCTGAGATTTAAAAAAACTTAATAAATTCTCATCTCGAAAGATCTCAGCCCACATGCTTATTAAAACCTGTTGAAGACTCATTAAAACCCACCACCAAAAACGAAAAGGTTAATGCCTGATTGAAAAACTTTCTTCCTCTTTTTCATTCTGGGCACTGTAGTGGACCGACTTCTACTACAGTTTGGATATTCTCGGTAGCATTGGTATGTGAGAACAAGTATGTCGAAACTTGGCCTGCTTATAATTCTGTACCAATGAGGATGTTTTAATTTTTTTATTTGTGTTTTAAGGCACAGGAACAAAAGTAGTAGTTACATCATCGATGGTTCATGCTCACATCACCATATTATTCTCTATCCCGTTTGTCTTAAGCCATTTCCGCTTAAACTTCTTGCAAATTGCTCCAGCACGAGTTTGCTTCACATACGTTATTATTGTAATGTATTCCTTACACGCAGAAAGCAGCCTGAGTAGGATCAGTAAGCAGGCATCATCCATCTAGTTATCTAGAAGCCATGCTGGCCTCTATTCTCCTTTAGTCGATCTTCAAGCTCAGTGTAAAACGAGTCAAATACTTGCACGTCCCCATCGGCCTGAATGCTGCGATGCTAGCACCTCCGTAGACTTTTTGGGTTTCGCGTAGGGTGTGGGACCACCTTGTCAAAATCTATTGGCGCTTCTGTTTCATCTGGTCTTAACTCCTTTAAGGCGGAAGATTTCCCAATCCAGCTGTTTTACGTTTAATTTCATGTTCCGAGTCTCCTCCTTTGCTTTTAGCTCTCTTCGTCGTTTCTCCTTCGCAGCTGTTAATTGTTCTGCCTGTTCCTCTAGCTCTACCAGATCTACGTCACTTCCGGGATCATCTGGTCGCAGCACTATGAGGTTCTCGCCAGGACGCAGTGTAGTGCTCGTGCTATGCTAGCTCTTAGGTATATGATACCACAATAATTTTCTCTAACAAAATGGAGGCTAAATCTGAAAACTGAATACTGCATTTTCAACTTCTTATTTCTCTAAGAATTTAATTTCTACCTTACGCCTTCACCTCTACGTTTTACAAAACAGCGTACCGCGCTTTTCTAATATTACGCAGCTAATATGATGAATAATTTTGCTCCCTGCACATTGCTCCTAAATGGATTTTTACACTCCTTCCAGAGCTTCTCATTGAGATCCACGCGTATGTATTCCTTCCGCCCGCCATATTTAATACATCTTAGGTGGCAGGGTCCAGTTTCGTAAATTGGCCCCTGGCAAATTTCTTAACTTAAGGCTATGGTGTGACTTTTTCAGCTATTATTGTTTACTATTTATAGATATGGATATATTTGTGAACTAGGTGTTTTGGGCTTGTGTTGTTCTTGAAATTGATGTCAGGCATGTACACCTTCCATAGTTGCTCTGCAGTATGTTGATAGTGAAATACCAATAATTGGCTAGGAAGAAGAGCTAACCTCCCTTAGCAGTAGACACGTGGGTTGAAGGCAAGCCGAGTATCTCAAAAACGGCTTGGATGACAACTATTCTGAATTGCATCAAACTATTTAGTAGACAATGTTTTTCAAAATTTTCATCCAGGGAAAGGGCTTGCGTTTGCACTGTGAGCACTACATGCTGTCAAAAATGGCATTTGGATGTGAAAAATGCAGGTATAAAATAGGGGTTGGGGTGCATAAACCTCTTCTGCTATGAACTGCCATTGACTTCTCTGGTCAAGTGAATACTATTGTTATGCTTTGTTTTAATATCGGTATCTAAAAATATGGACCTTTTTGACCTCACTTGTGTATTTGATTTTTTATGATTTTTTATACTAGGTCGCTGATTGCGGCATTAAATTTGTACATAAAAATTGGACCCTGCCCCCTTAAGGAAAATTGATCATTTTTTGATGGTGCAGTCAGCCACATCTATTATACTTTTCTATTTCTTTGTGTATATTTAAATAATTTTTATGCATTAGCTTTATTTTATCTCCTTCCTTTTTCCATATATTACTTAGTGTTGTATGTGATGTTCTTTGGAGAGGGAGGTAACTGTGTTTTGTACCTCCATGTGAGAACTGTTTACATCATGACAAAATAGCATATTTTGGATATAACTTACTAAATATGGGAACAAAATGGTAACCATAATGTATTGTCTTGCACTTTCTGTAGCTGTCAAGGTTTGGCACCTCTATTTTTATGAATACTATTCACATTTCAATACAGACACACCTAAACAATTGCATAGCATGTCAACATGTATTCTTTAAAGTAATTTAACTCCACAGGAGCAGATAGTATTCAGAGGAATCATACATAAACATACTGTTGTGAATATTGAATGTCACCAGTGGAACGGTCTTAGAAATAATGATGCATATGGCATATTACTTGCTATATTTTGGTGAGAAGAATGAAAGTTTTAGCACACCGACATAGTTTCTACCTTCATGACCCCACTCTGAAGTTGACATAAGAGATTAATATCTCACACTTGGGTGATAATAGAAAATGTTTCAATGTTATGTATATATCTTGAAATTTCTAGTTCAGTTAACAAAGGGGGAAAAGCTTAAAATTAAGTGGCAGCTTCATGCATTTGACAATGCACATACAGTTTCTCCTCTGAAAGTCTTATGTTTTCACTGAATGTTAAAAGTACATCAGTATCACTTGTTTCTTTTCTTTTTGCAGGTGTCAGTTTGCATAGTACGAGATTAGGATTAATCGGTTAGTCATGCTGAAAGAAACAATAGCTTCAATCTCATCCAGATACTCATTCTGATCTAAGTGCACAAGAGAGTGACTTTGATGGACAGACTTAGCTTCTGCAGGAGTTGTTTTATGGTACGTGCTTATCAAAAGCCAAGCCGGTGATATGCTTTTTACCTTTAACTGGATTTTCCACTATAAATATTTGTTCTATACCTTATCTTATTATTTACTATGATTTTGTAAACTCCAGAAAACATTAAAGTCAGTTGTAAGTAAATTGGTGTTTGAGAAGAAATTTCTCTGTTAAACTGTATTGAGTAATTTGTATATATATGGTCAATTTCATTGGCTATGTATCAATGAATTTATTTGATATGTCACTCTTTGTAAGTTTTAGGGTCCTACACATCAGTATATCAATATTCCAGCATTGTCTAATGTTAATTGATTAAACTTTGACTTTTCCAGACTAGCTAGACTTGTGTTACGATTACCCCCCCCCCCCCCACAATATACACTGACACAACACTGATGTTGCTATTAGCATCTCCAGAATGATAATGAAAAGTTAGGAACCACTTCTTTTATATCAGTCTAAGAGTACTTCTAAAGCACATGATTTACTTAAATGTGTGATTTCTTTAAGTTTGCTAGAAGAGTTTAGAGAAACTTTTCACTTCTGTCACTGACACCTAACATAGCATTTCTGTTATTCCCTCCTAAAATTTATAACTTCCAGATCTCTTCTTGACATTCATGAAACATTGTAAAGGAATTTTGATTTTGTACTGATGCTGTGGTGGTAAACAAAGACCAAGAGCATTGTAGGTTGCAAACAATTTGAAATCTTTCAAGAAATGCAGTCAGTCATAATTCACAATGTAAATAATGCAGTGTTTTTTGCCGCAAAGAGGTAACTTTTTTAAAAGCATAATACCATTTTTAGTTTTGTGCACAAAACGTTTTCCTTTATACCATTGTACTAGATAATGTCTAAATATGTGATATGTACACAACTTTTGACATAAACCATTTTGAGCCAAATCCTTAAGGTGGCAGGGTCCAGTTTCGTAAATTGGCCCCTGGCAAATTTCTTAACTTAAGGCTATGGTGTGACGTTTTCAGCTATTATTGTTTACTATTTATAGATATGGATATATTTGTGAACTAGGTGTTTTGGGCTTGTGTTGTTCTTGAAATTGATGTCAGGCATGTACACCTTCCATAGTTGCTCTGCAGTATGTTGATAGTGAAATACCAATAGTTGGCTAGGAAGAAGAGCTAGCCTCCCATAGCAGTAGACACGTGGGTTGAAGGCAAGCCGAGTATCTCTAAAACGGCTTGGATGACAACCATTCTGAATTGCATCAAACTATTTAGTAGACAATGTTTTTCAAAATTTTCATCCAGGGAAAGGGCTTGCGTTTGCACTGTGAGCACTACATGCTGTCAAAAATGGCATTTGGATGTGAAAAATGCAGGTATAAAATAGGGGTTGGGGTGCATAAACCTCTTCTGCTATGAACTGCCATTGACTTCTCTGGTCAAGTGAATACTATTGTTATGCTTTGTTTTAATATCGGTATCTAAAAATATGGACCTTTTTGACCTCACTTGTGTATTTGATTTTTTATGATTTTTTTATACTAGGTCGCTGATTGCGGCATTAAATTTGTACGTAAAAACTGGACCCTGCCCCCTTACTCGGACTTTTCCACGAGTATATTTTGCTGATATGCAAAACAAAGGGGTCTGTCATTTAGGCTGTTTATGACGGCCGTTTCTCACAACGCGGATCTTAAGCTGTGTTATTTGTTTGGCGTTTTTGTTTTTGCATTTATTTTGCTTTTGTTCCCTGGTATGGTGATATGATTTAGTTTATTTTTCTTTAGCCGCCCATGTGTAGAGACGAATGGCTGGGAACCTCGAAAGAACCATTTGTTTGGCGCAGCATCATCACTACTCAGCCTCCATGCTGTTATTTTCGTATATGATTGAATACACTAGTTGTTCTCCGAGCTGAGCTCAAGCCAATGATTCAATCACACTAGGAATCCATGCGGTGACAGTGCCGTTATAAACCATTACGCGTATCATGACTTATCAGTCGCTGCCCAGTATAGTTATATTTAACATTTCATGAGTAATTGTTGGCATCCTTGTTTAATTTTGGGGTCAATTATCAATTTCAAACTATTTTCAAACTAACGGTATATGTTCACTTCCACCATACTGTTTCCACAGCCATAATGAAATGCATTTCAAACAAAACGAAAAAAGAATGACTCCTTGCCAATTATTCCAGTTTAAAACCAGTTTCTGTAACAAAATTTCTCCGATTTGTAGGCACAGCCAACCAGAATATCCAAATTTAAATATGAACCTTTTAGCTAGATACTGATGTGGAATTATATTATTTCGGTCTGACTTGAAAGTGATGGAAAATTAACTTAAAAGTGCATAATTTCCTTAACTATTCAACATAAATTTACCTGGAAAATTTGGATTGCTTCGTTTTCTGGAACGATTCAAATTGTGTTAGAATGAGTTTTGGGGAATATACAAACCTGTAAACTATTGGAACGATTCAACTTGTGTTAGAATGAGTTTTGGGGAATATACAAACCTGCAAACTATTGGAACGATTCAAATTGTGTTAGAATGAGTTTTGGGGAATATACAAACCTGTAAACTATTGGAACGATTCAACTTGTGTTAGAATGAGTTTTGGGGAATATACAAACCTGTAAACTATTGGAACGATTCAAATTGCGTTAGAATGAGGTTTGTGGAATATACAAACCTGTAAACTATTGGAACGATTCAAATTGTGTTAGAATGAGGGTTTTGGCATATATAAACCTGTAAACTATTGGAAAGATATGTCAGATTAAATTTACGCGTAACAATACTTTGGTGTATTTTTGGATTTAATCTGTGAAACTATTGCTTAGAAGTTTAGCATTTATTTATTTTCTTTGTTATATTTATTTTCCCAAGTTGGTAGTTTCTTTGTTAGTTCATTTACTGGTTGGCACGATAAGTAAAATGCATTTGTATTGTCTGTCATATCATAATATTCTCTGTTCTGTTTCGATTTAGAATTAAAAAAATTATTTATACTCTCTCTCTCTCTCTCTCTCATTGATCTGACACCAAACACGCCCAAGTAAAATCGCCTTGTTCTCCGCTTGACCGCAATGTCAAATACAAAATTATCATCATCATCATCAGCAGCAGCAGCAGCAGCCAAGCACGTTTCCCTAATAGAACTGCCAAACTAGTAAGACATTTCAACGTGACCTCCAGACACGGTAAGTACCTTGCTGGGCAGCTGCGGTTGCTCAGTGGTTAGCTTGCCGGAATCGCGATCAAAAGGGTGCGGATTAGGGTCTTACCATCTTACCAGCCTCGTTAGATACCGTGTTGTGTCCTTGGATAAGGGACTTTACTCCTATTGACGCGGCAATAAGTAACCTGCTTATGTTGATGTGCAATAAAACACGTAGGCAAACCAAAATCCTGCATGGAGATGTATGTATATCAATACCATTCACATAATTGTTCCTAGAAATCGGACCCGTACCATACTCTATCCTGATCAACAACTTTAACTTGATCAATTTTGTGTAATTTGAATAAGTTTTCAAAATAACAAGTAACGGTTAAATTACGGAATGTATGCTCTTTAAATGTCTCGTTCATTTGTGAACAGTTTCAGTTATTTTTTCTCATTTGTTTTTGTCAAAAAAGTAGAAATATTATGGGCAACCTGCATAAAAACATTACTGAATTTCTTGAACACGAATTGTTTCTGTTCCTGCTTGATCCGTATAGGTTGACATTGACAAGGATGTTAAGTCATTTAAAAACTATAATGCACCTTGCATGAATGGCAGTCATAAACCTCCTTTGAAAGAGATGGCTTTAACGTAAAATGTTTGAAGCAGTGTCTTTGTCAAAGGTGCAAAAGGTAGGTCTCGCTGGAGTGTACGTTACGAATTATCGTGTTTCCAATGTTTGTTTTGTTTTTGACACAGGACTGCAAATGGGCGTCGAAACAAACACCGTTGTCACCTAATAATGTCACGAACTTGTTTTCCTAATGCGGTTATTGATTATAGCGGCAACAGTGAAAATAAATGTCGTAACTGTATAAACAACTGATTTTACAAAATACATCACAATGGTATGTTTTATATCCGACCGCGGGCCAAAATGGATAAGATGTGTAAATGAAAGGTATGTTGTTTTCTCCAGAAAACGATTCGTAAATGAAAATAGCAAACGCTTGCTACAGATTATTACAAGAATATCAGCCGCAGGATATGTGGACGGGTGGAAGTTATTTTGGGAAATTCGTTTGTTTTATAAAATGTACTATTATGATACAAAACTAATAACCGCGATCTGCCTTACGCCTTTCTATTCACAAGAGCACCAAGCTAAGTCAACTCATCGATGATATCATTCTAAACGTTTCTTATATGATTGCCACGATGAGAATACGTAGGTACAAAGCAACGAAAGACTTAAATAAAATGTACATATCCTTTGTTAATCCCTTATTAAAATAAGACAATATTTTCCGGGAGTTCTGGAGTTAAACGTGTGCTCATTATACATTCTCCCATACGAAGCTGCAAGGATAGTTATGGAACTGACGAGTAGTTCTAGATCAGTGTTTTACACTGTATCTGGCTGATAACTGTTAGAAATACAGCGAAAGACTCAGTAATTAATTACCTTTAACAAAATCATTTATCGTTTGGCAGCCGAATTTTTTAAAAACCGATTTGCTATCACCAACTCTTGCTGTAAATTTAGACTGCAGATACGACATGAGCAATATGTACTACTTGGTCATTCCTTTCTGCCATCTCCAAATTTGATCGAACTACTGCATGTATCAGCCAAATTGTGGAATTATGTAACTCAAAAAGCGAGTAAGTCTTCATCCCTATCATTTTTCCAATTTTTTTTTCTTCAGTGAAAACTAAAGATTATGCATGGCCTTCACACGTGACAATAAAATAAATATTCATCTCTAAAAATGGATATTTTGCAAATTATACAAACGTATATCCGATGTCCGACTGCCACGAATACAACTGAATATCTTTACGTTTCTACAATTTGACATTTTCAGGCTACATTTAATGGCGTTTCTTTATGTACCAGCAGTGCCAATCGATCTAAACTTGTTTTTATCTGGTAATGAAAATTATATAACTGCAATATTATCAGACACGTTCAAATCCTACCGGATGAGCCAAACTCCTTTGTCTGAATGCATACCTGTTATAATACTGTATATCCGTTTATTGCTAACCAATTAATAATCTAACCCAAACATTTATGCTCATGAATTTACCAAAATATTAGATTTCTGTGCTTTTCCGCATCAGTTTCACGTTGTTTAGCTGTTCCCTATCAGTATCACGTTGTTTAGCTGTTCCCCATCAGTATCACGTTGTTTACCTGTTCCCCATCAGTATCACGTTGTTTAGCTGTTCCCCATCAGTATCACGTTGTTTTGCATCGGTATCACGTTGTTTGGCTGTTTTGCATCAGTATCACGTTACTTATCTGTTCTGCATCAGCATGGCGTTGTTTAGCTCTCCTGCATCAGTTTCACATTGTTTAGCTGCTTCGCATCAGTATGGAGTTGTTTAGCTGTTCTGCATCAGTATGGAGTTGATTAGCTGTTCTGCATCAGCATGGCGTTGTTTAGCTGTTCTGCATCAGTTTCCCATTGTTTAGCTGCTTCGCATCAGTATGGACTTGATTATCTGTTCTGCATCAGTATGGAGTTGATTATCTGTTCTGCATCAGCATTGCGTTGTTTAGCTATTCTGCATCAGTATCGTGTTGTTTTGTTGTTCCGCATCAGTTTCACGTTGTTTTGCATCGGAATCAAGTTGTTTGGCTGTTCTGCATCAGTATCACGTTGCTTATCTGTTCTGCATCAGCATGGCGTTGTTTAGTTCTCCTGCATCAGTTTTCCATTGTTTAACTGTTTCGCATCAGTATGGAGTTGATTATCTGTTCTGCATCAGTATGGAGTTGATTATCTGTTCTGCATCAGTATGGAGTTGATTATCTGTTCTGCATCAGTATGGAGTTGATTATCTGTTCCGCATCATTATGGAGTTCATTAGCTGTTCTGCATCAGCATGGCGTTGTTTAGCTCCCCTGCATCAGTTTCCCATTGTTTAGCTGTTTCGCATCAGCATGGCGTTGTTTAGCTGTTCAGCATCAGAATGGAGTTGATTAGCTGTTCCGCATCAGCATGGTGTTGTTTAGCTGTTCTGCATCAGCATGGCGTTGTTTAGTTGTTCTGCATCAGCATGGCGTTTTTTATGTGTTTCGCATCAGTATGGCGTTGTTTAGCTACATCACTATCGCCTTGTTTAGCTGTTAGGCAACAGTATCCAAATGTTTAGCTGTTTCGAATCAGTATGGAGTTCATTAGCTGTTCCGCATCAGTTTCACGTTGTTTAGCCGTTCTGCATCAGTTTCACGTTGTTTAGCTGTTTCGCATCAGTATGGCGTTGTTTAGCTGCACACCTAATTATTTTATATATACTTTTTCAACTATAATTTGAAATTAAGAAATTAAATGTTTGCAACAACATATCCCCGAGTAACCACCATTCACAACCAGCTCCAATACAGAATCATTTTCATCTTTAAATCGCGTTCACCAAATGAAACATAATATATGAAAAATTATCTCCAGAAACTGATTCTTTAGAAATATGACCGTGTACTTAATGATGCAGTTGATATATTGATCTAGATTCGCGTATGTATGTATGTATGTGTGTATGTATGTAAGCTAAAATAATATTTCATTTTATCTGTAAAAGTAAACATAAACTCGTTCAAATAAAATGGGACGCGTTATCTCGTGTGGATCAGTATTAGCCATTGTTTGATGTTCAAATATAACCTACAAATGTATAGTATAACCTATTGATAAGAAAAATATATTGTGGGTTCATTGGGTTGAACTCCGAAGATTCGTGTATTTCTTGCTTTAAGAGAAACAGAGAGAGAGAGAGAGAGAGAGAGAGAGAGAGAGAGAGAGAGAGAGAGAGTGTGTGTGTGCTCGTTGATTGGTTTCATTATATCTCTGGATATGAGATAATGAGGGACAATAATCAGAGTTTATTAAAGCAAAGGCTAAGATACTAACAGAACGTCTCGTCAAAGGCTGAGTCGTTGATCTATTTACATAGCAAGACAAATACTGTATGTGGTTGCTATGGATTTGCAATCAATTTAGAACACGCTTACATCATGTGTCCTATATAATTGATTAAGTCATCTCAAAACAAGTTCACACACGTGTCTGTATCCAAGAACAAGAGTGTCGGTGGTCGTAATGAGTACAAAGCCTCTGAAAATAAGTTCAGTTAGCCAGACAGTGGGGCTTAAAAACGTTATCAGACATTGGGGCTGGGTTTAAAACGTTTCGTCCCAAAATTAGACCAGGCGTTATTGAATGGTCTATATTTTGTACGCAGCTTGTTTAAAACCTACGAGGAAGAAATACAATGTGTCAGTCTATATTATCCACATCACCCAACATGTATGAATACTGTGATACAAAGAATGGAAAGAGACATGCAAATGATGAAAAGATTTAAGGATTTTGTGCTCCGTTTAGACACGACCACACTGTTAGTCTGGAACCATGCTTCTTCAGAATCAACTACTTTTAACTGGGGGTGTCTAGTATTTTTGTTTTAATTTCCGGCACTGAAATAGCTTGCAAAACATGCTTGTTCCAATTTCTGGAAAGAAAAAAAGAACTTTTTCTTCCATTTATTATTGTAACAAAATATGAAATAATTAAGCTGAGGTAAGAAAAAAATTCGCGGCTAACAAAAACAACCTCCCCCGTTTTTTCATTTCGGACACCGTACGGGACCGATTTCGGCTGGGATTTAGGAGTATAAAAAATAACAACAGTCAATCCCTCAAATAGCTGCCAACATATTCTTGTTCTGTTTTCCAGAAAAAGAACCATTTAGTTTTATTAACTTAGTATTAAAATATTAATTAACTTGAGATTTTTAAAAAAATAATAAATTATCATCTCGAAATATTTCAGCCCACATGCTTATTAAAACCTATTTAAGACTCATTAAAACCCACCACCAAAAAAGAAAAGGTTGATGCCTTTTTGAAAAGATTTCTTCCTCCTTTTCATTTTGGGCACTGTAGGGGACCGACTTCGACTACAGTTTGGATATTCTCGGTAGCATTGATATGTAAGAAAACGTATGTCGAAACTTGGCCTGTTTATAATTCTTTACCAATACTGATAAGCCCTACGTTCATTGTCGATATATTTTGGAACATCTAGCGTAGATACTATAGTTTAGAGCTGAACACTTGCCATGCAGAAAGAAACAAAGAAAAGAAAGGGTTAGTAATAATATTAATAGTTTATTGCTTTTGTTCCTTGGTTCGTTTCAACAATATATTTTTTTTTGATTTGTGTTTTCAGGCACAGGAACAAAAGTAGCACTTAGGCGATTGGAGTAAAGGACAAACAGTGACAACGAATCTGGCCCGATCCGAATATAGGATTCAAACCTGTGCCCTTTCGGTTGCAGTCCGGTATACTAATCACCAAGCATCTGCGGCTCTTACCGGCATTAACCGCCTCTTGTCATGCAGGAGCGCTATCTTCTTGATTGAAAGATTTGGGAGAGACATGATGCTTTACCAGCCATCTGTTATTTTACTTGCATCAAATCAATTCAATACAAATAATATCAATGCATTTGACACCCCCAGCCCCCCCCCCCAAAAAAAAAACAGTCAGAGGAAAAGAACGTTTGATTATTCTTCTATTTATACAAAAGATATCTTACCATATCTATTTTCATGTTTTTGTTGATGAAAAACAAAAAGCAAAAAGCTTGTAGACTATTATTTATCCGGTAAATGAGAACCCGGATGTTGCATTACTAAGCGTAGTCTGGTACGGGTTTTGTCTTCATATTTTCAATGTTTTGGAATTACTTGTTTATCTATATTAATTAGCATGTTCATATTAATTACATGTATACACCACATGAAAACTGAAAACAATTCAAATATTCTGTGAAATCTGCATAGTTTCAGATATTTGAATTTTCTTTGAAGTTAGGTTATGGCATGATATTTTATGCCAAAATATGTTGGCACAGTTTCTCCGTTTTTTAATTTTTGTTTCAAAACTCGTCCAAAGTTATCTAGCTGAAGGTATAGGTAGGTTTTAATATAAAAAAGCATAAATTATCTAAAATTTGCACATTTATTTATATTCAAATATGAATATTTCTTGATGAACACCACTACAGAATGTAATTTTCTATTTGTTCGTAAATATTACATCCTGTCATCATTTTTGTCTTATAAAACATAGAACAGATGCACACTAAGATTTTTTTAAAAACTCTACTGTGTCTTGTTGGATAATATTATAATTATGTAAATTGTTTATTTATTTATTATTTAAAATAGTAGTTACTGTAAAAGTATATATATATATATATATATATATATATATATATATATATATATATATATATAAGTAGTTAATGAGATTCTGTCTGCTTTGGATAGCGGAAAGATTACAGTCCTCACCCTCCTTGATTTGTCTGCAGCATTTGACACAACAGACCAGAATATGTTACTTCACCGTCTCCAGCATGTACTTGGCATTCATGATAAAGTTTTACTGTGGTTCAAGTCTTACTTGGTCAACAGGACACAAATAGTGTCTGCAAATGGAATACACTCCAGCCTAGTAAATCTATGTTGTGGTGTTCCACAGGGGTCTGTTCTTGTACCTGTTCTCTTCATTCTATCACTCAGCCGCTCTCAAGTGTCATAGATCATCATCCGGTGTCTCACCAATTGTACGCTGATGACACCCAAATATACAAATCTAGCCACCCAACTGAAGTAGATGCTACCATCCAAGGTGTAGAGAGGTGCATTTCTGATGTGAAATCATGAATGACATGTAACAAGCTGCGCATGAATTATGATAAAACCGAGGCGATTACAATCACAACACAAAGATGTTCTCATTCACATCCTTTACCTCAAACAAATATCAGCAACACCAACATTACATTCACACAGTCAGTACGACCTCTATGTGTTACTCTGGACAGTACTCTCACATTGCACCAACATGTCACGAACATATGCAAGGCTCCATAAGCAAATATCTTTACGTTGATGCCACTAAAACACTTGTGTGTTCATTGGTACTTTCAATACTGGACTATTGTAACTCAATTCTGTCTGGTTTATCTCAATATCTACTCCAGAAACTTCAAAAAGTTCAAAGCACAGCTGCTGAGATCATACTTAGAGTACCACGATCAGAGCACAACTCCCCGCTGCTCTTTACCATACACTGGTTATCCATTTGATCCAGAATCAAACACAAAATTTGTTCTTTGTGCTACTTTCTCTGATGGACTCCAGTCCAACATACCTATCCGATCTCACCCATGTGTACACACCAGCAAGATACTTACGCTCCTCTTCTGACAATCGTAAACTCATTATTTCCACTATGAAAACAAAGTCATATGGACAGCGTTCTTTTGCTTACCATGGCCCAACTACATGGAATGAATTGCCCACTGAACTTTGACACAAAGACTCAGTGATCACATTTAAGAGTGCTCTTAATTCTCACTTATTTCAACTGCAAGAACAAACTTAAAGACCTAATAATGTTTCCTACCTTAAATATTTTCAGCATGTTGTTTTCTGTTTTCTAATTTCATGGTGTTTGTTTTTGTAATCATATCATTATATGTTTTTTATGTTATATGTGTTGTCTAATGTTGTAAAGCGCTTAGAGCTTCTAAAGATTAGGCGCTACACAAAGTCCTCATTATTATTATTATTTATTTATTTATTTATATGAAACTAAGAAGACTCTAAATTCCCAACACTTTAATAAGAGACTTGTATGACCTACTACATATTGATCTGTGTTTATGATAGCAATACAGAACCATAATTTGGAAATTTTATTTGATATTTATGTATACGTTTTATAGATCTGTACTTTCATATGGATCGATACTTTTAATGTGATGTGATGTGATTTTGATTTTTAACGTAGCTTTAACAATTTTTCAGTCATATCGCTACGATGTCTGCAATGTGGCAGTTTATAGTGATGTCTAGCACTGAGGCATCATGCTGCAGACATGTAGCATGATGTCCCACCCAGTCACATTATCCTGACACCGGGCCGACCAGTCCTAAAACTAACCTCTTAATGCTGAGCGCCAAGCGAGGCAGCTGTTAGTACCATTTTTGTAAGTCTTTGGTATGACTCGGCCGGGGATCGAACCCACGACCTCCCGCATCCGAGGCGGACGCTCTAACCACTAGGCCACCGGAGCGGTATGATACTTTTAATGGATGTATGAAAGTTTTTTTAAAAAATTTTTGAATGTATGTGTTAGATAGAAAACATACATACATACATTCATACATACATACATACATACATACATACGGCATTTTGCTGTGAATATTTATTGAAAACGTAACTTTGTATTTACTAAAAATAATCTAAACCCCAACAGAGTTTTCACGATGAATCAGTCATCTACATTAGCACGTTGTTTGAATGGTGAAGGAACTGTAACACACCAAGGATCTTACGTCATTCCACTACCTACCGAATTAAGCAGCACCTGAGCGAGTCTGGCTTGAGTTAGCTGTTTCCCATGTTTCCAAATATCCCCAGGACAACAATTATTGTCAGCTAAAGGGTTCTTAAATTTGCTAATACGATAAAAGAAATTCTGCAATCGCCTAGCAGTCATTTATTCACGGGAGGCTAATTTCACACTTGCATGTTGTTGGGGTTTTTTTTGTTTGTTTTTTTTGCTTCATATTTGTATGACTCGTCAGCATCTTTTGAAAACCACCGATCAGCATTTAATACCACGTATTCCAAACGCCTAATACACAGAATTAGTCCTATCTCAAACAACCAATCAATTTTACTTGAGAATATCCTGATAATTCCTTATGTTAAGAAATTAGGGAGAGTCCACTTTACAACCTTATGGCGTCTTTTAGGTGTGCTTCTCTAAAAGCACGCAAACCAATTTTAATTTACTAAAATCTTGCTGAAAGCAGGAAACGAACGACATCTGACTATTGGTTATGGAGGCAAATCATGTGCGTGATTAATCCGAAACAATTTACGCAAAAAATGGCATCTGAATTTGCATAAGAATGTCAGAATCAAATAAAATAATTACAAAATATACACAAGGGAAGTGTACGAAGCTATCGGCATTAACTATTCGACATTGTAGATTCAACCCATTGGACAGTATTGGATCGTCCTTAACCCAACCATGCAACAACCATGGGGTGGGGTGGGGGTGGACACAACAGTTGTTTTCCACCTTTAACTGGTCAATTAATACAATTAATACAAAATCAAAATAAAACAACAAAACAAAACAAACTGAAAGAAAAACAAACTCAAGACTCTGTTATAAAGATGCAGTTCAAATATGAGCAAAAGCCACTGGTTTGCTGTAGGCACTGGGTTTAATTAACTTGGTTTTCTGAGCAGAGATAGAATCGATGCTTATCACAAGTACTTCCTTTGCTACAGTTCTCATATTCATTTCTGTTTGTTTGTTTGTTTGTTTGTTTGTTGTGGGGGGGGGGAAGGGGGTAGCTTTGTTTAAGAGCGACTGCTACAAGCAAGATAGCCGAATGCTTTTCCTGTATTCCTCAACATCATTCACCATAGAGTAGAGGCAATCTCATTGATCTGTCTAGCATAATAGATCACAAAATATGTAAAGTAAATGCAGTGAAGTGATGATGAAGAAGATCATGGCTTTGAAATCAAGTACTCACACGAATAAAAAAGAAAAGGTGAATCATATCGGATATAAATTTCTTTGGGAAGCTTTAAACGGTTACTCTAACAAGACCGACTCACATACTAGTGAAGTGGATGTAAGTTGACAGAATTTATTAAACTAAGGGGTCAACAATGAAAAATGTTCAATGCATTCTTAAAGCTGAAAATGGAGAAAAGTCTAGATTGCATTTCTGACAGCAAAGGCAAACAAATAGCATTTTGAAGATAGATATATACGTGCTGAATCTCGTAAGAAAAAATAAAACCAGTCTAAATGACAAAGCTTCTGACAATAATGGAAGATAAAATTTTTCTAATTTTTAAAAGAAATAACCGCATAAAGTCAAGACACAAAAATACCATTAGAACTTAAATGTGCGTCTTGCTTCACAATACATTTGAAAAACGTTTTTATTTTAGCTTGAAAAGAGCAATAATAATAATAAATTCCTTTTCTGTGAGTAAATGAGCGATTGATTAATGGGCTATAATCTTGTTTATAATTTTGCTCCTCCTCGGCAGAAGAGTTCCAAAACATTTATTTTTACCGGTTAGGTTAAGGACGATCCAATACTGTCTCTAAATGATGTTGTAGAGTTCAATTTATATCGCTTTCAGCATAATGCTTTATATTCCCACGAAGGAGACACATATGGTCATCTTAGATTCTTCTTTGGGCCTACTCAAGTTAGAATGGGCCCATATAACTTTAACTGTCATTTGAAACTATTGACAAATGCAAATGAAAGGACGCAAGGAAAATCGTTTCCACGCCATCCCCAAGAAACACCACTACAATTTTAAAGAATAAATAAACGATCAAATTTCATATCCTCTCCTTCCAGGGTAAAATGCGAGCTAATGCGCTGGCACGTGCCAATGAACTATTTTGACAAAATGCAAATCATAGGATATTCATTAAAAACAGAATTTTTAAACTTGCATCAATACATGAAAAGAGATAGAACATGTTGAAAATTAGGACGGAAAATCATTATGAATGCAATATGCATTATCAAAGCTATAACACCATTATCTAGGCAATAGTAACACCAGCAAAACGAAAACTCAGCAAAGCTGTCTCTGCATCAGTTTGAAAATAACACTGTCACCGGAAGAATCACTCTCTAAGCACAGATATTCTGTTCCATAGATGATATGGCCTTGCCTTGTGTAACCGGCAGTATAACGCCCTGTTTTTCAAATGACATGGCCTTGCCTTGTGTAACCGACATTATCACTCCCTGTTTTTCAAATGACATGGCCTTGCCTTGTGTAACCGACATTATCACTCCCTGTTTTGCAGATGACATGGCCTTGTGTCACGCGCAGAACCATGTTGAGAACACAGCCATGTATCTTTCACAGATGACATGTCTTTGATTCGTGTCACCAACAGAACCACCGACCCACCCCTTACAGAAGCATGTCTGTTTTTTAACTTTCATCTCCTTGACTGAAAGAAAACAAGTCTCCATAGACTGTTTATTGTACAAATTTATACATCAATGGCCTAGCTAAAGAATACATCTTCAACAATCCCATTATATATATATATATATATATATATATATATATATATATATATAGCCACTGCCAGCTACAAAATTGATTTCGGATATAATAGCAATATTGCCGCAACCAGTATAGGTGATGCTGTCAGGTGACTTGCGAGATGAAAACATAACTTAACACTTCACGAGTTTCCGCTACAATGCCTGATTTGTCTGAACTGAATATTCTCTTAGAACTTCACTTGTTGACAATCCCGATATGAGATATAATTATGGATTACAAAATTACTATAAAGAAATCGAGCGCTTGCATACAATAAGTTTGATCGTCTCACAATCAACAATTTAGATTACAAAATCAGAGAAAATAATCGTATCGTCTTCAGGAAAATTTAGGAGGTTGGTTTTAATTAAGAACATGCGTCATAAATAAATGCTACCCGTCCACAGTATTGTCATTTCACCTGTATTCTGGACGTCACAATTTTATCAAATAAATGTTTGCTCCCCTCACATCTTCTGCAACAGTTCGTATGCATAGGCTATCTGCAACACTGACACTTCGTGAAAATGGCGGCCGACGATCATCATCCCTACTGGAAGTCCATCTAAGGACCTTCCAGCATTGATTGAAATGGCTGGATGACCGGTGCAGTTAAATGGCATGCAATTTACGTCCATTCCCGAATCAGCCTTGAGCCGTTCTGACAAAAAAAGTGGAGTCATGTTTTTAAAAATCTTCTAAAATGTTTAAGGGTATTAAAAAGAGTATATATCCTATCATCTTCTGTCTATGGCCGTGTCTTAGTAGTGTGCGTACGCTATTCATAACTGAAAGGATGCGGGTACGAATCCTGCAATTGGATCTGCCTTTCCAATGTATCTTGCATCAGTTGCCTCGACACAAAAAAATAACCCCGTTTGTGTTACTGTGCTGTAAAACACCAAACCAAGGCCTATGTCTCTCTTTTTGTATGTATACATGCCACTTTCAACCATAATTCTACATGCATGCTTTAAATCATGTACTGGTACATACTTATATTACCGTATAGACTTTCAGAGATTTTCATTGGAGGCATAGTCGAGAATGGCTATTTTTTAAATTATTTTGCGTGACTTTTCTTATATATTGTATTTAATCAAACTAAAATGGTATCTTATGACATAAACCAATTATCTTTATTTCTAAATAAGAATAAATATGCATTGCTTACGAATTTAAACAAGCCACCACACGTTTGTGACAAATAAGAATTCTTAATCTTCATCCCGGGAAACTTGTAAATCAGTTTCGCAATATCAATTGCAAAAGAAGAAAGAAAAAAAGTCAGCACACACACACACACACACCGTCGAGTCGGGGACCCGAGTGGCCGAACGGTCTAAAGCGGTCACCGTTCCGGATCACTGCCATCTCACCTCTGTCTGCGTTGGTTCGAGTCTCAGGTACTGCCAACGTGGGTACGTTAGAAAGCCTGCCAGTAGCTTCTTGTGGGTCGGTGGTTCTACCTGGGTTTTCCAGGGTTCTTCCTCCACCAGTTATACTGGCCGCCATGTATAGCCTATCTTGTGCTGAAAAATTCAATTAAAGCCTACAACAACAACAACCGTCGAGTCAACGCAACACCTAAAGCCGCTCATTGACCCCTACCTCTCTTCCCACCCACCCCGAAATTCGGATTAAAAACTAACCCTTAAAACCACTCAGCTGTCGTCAATTACAGTTCACAGTGCGAAATGTACGTACTACAAAAGCGAACGCAGGTGCTGCACAGAGGCTGTTCGTTTTATATTTCTTTTTGCCGAACGCGATTCTCCAACTAAATATTTTAACACCCTGTATCCAAATCACACCTAAATAAAGCTGTAAAAGAACATCACCAAGGTAAATAATGAATGCAAGTAATATGATATTTTCAAAAACAGTATCCGGTGGCCTAGTGATTACAGCATCCCTCTCGGAAGCGAGAGGTCAAGGGTTCGAATCCCGGCCGAGTCATACCAAAGACTTACAAAAATGGTACTAACAGCTGCCTCGCTAGGTGCTCAGCAATAAGAGGTTAGTGTTAGGACTGGTCGGCCTGGTGTCAGGATAATGATAATGTGACTGGGTGGGACATCATGCTACATGTCTGCGGCATGTTGCCCCAGTGTTAGACATCACTATAAATTGCCACACTGCAGACATCGTAGCGATATGACTGAAAAATTGCTAAAGCTACGCCAAAATCCTCATCACACAAACACACACACACACACACGCACACACACACACACACACACACACACACACAGAGTAATTTCAAATGGGGTGCTATTCTCGGTTACTACACCTTTCAATGTGGAGTCTTTCTTGGGCAGTTCGGGTGCCACAGATGTCAAGGTAGGCATCAGAAGAACATCGTACTCTTCCAGAATCTTATTGTAGGACGCATTCAACATGATGTTTAGGTTCTGAGCCATCGAGTAGAATTTGTTCTGGTAATTCTTCTGAATGAAAGCTCCGAATAGTACCGCTCCCTTGAAGGTTTCCGACATGTCTTGAGGTCTGAGGTTAAATCCTCTTGTTAAAGCATCTTGCATGGACGACGGGTAGTATCCCTTCCAGTGATATCCGTTCCCTATAAAGAGGAAACTTAAACTTAAAAAGACTATATTTTGTTTTATTTTATTCCTGCGTTTTTCTAAAAAAGGCTGGGATGATGTGAGCCTGCACGTTAAGACGTGCCTGTGTAAGTAATGTTGCAAAGCTCCTAGTACACCGTTGAATGTAGAAATGGCAAAAGTGAAATGATTAGAGAGTGTCTGCAATGTCCACAGAGGTTTGAAAAATCTGACGCAGCCCCACCCATGGATGGGGCGGGGATACACGAATTTAACTTAACTCCCAAATTATAAGAATATCATGTATTAGAATTATTATGCCTTATAACTGACCCAAGTTTCAACGCATAACACATGTCAGATGAGAGTTTGACTGGGATACCTGAATCGTGCCCAAAGGGCCATACGATTGTGGATCCTTGGTCTCAATAATAAATTATTCGAAATCACTATCATATACTCACATATTGCGAATCAGATAGGAATTTATATACAGAACTGACATTGGTTGCTGTGTCTTTTTTTGCCACAAGATTTTTTATCCCAAAAGGCAAAGCTTTTAGAGTAAGTGAAACAAAGCAGGGAAACACTGACATATGTGTCTATTGTGTGTACCTGTGTATATTAAGATGGAAACATAAAAAACTAAATCGTCTTAAAAACCACAAATATATGCAGATAAGGTTATATGAAAAGATCATGAAGACTTTCTATCAATTTTGGAGAATAATTCGACTTAAAACAATGAGAGTTCCATATGTTGGGTTGAAAAGTCCAAGAATTCGAGATATCAAACTCAAACTATAGATTACAACTGGTACTGGGCTCACAAGCTGAACTTTACATAACAAACAACAAATACTGGTAACGGAGCAGTTACGAAACATTGTCTCAACGTATCAAACTAGTCGAGCTCTTCGTCAAGGAAAGAGAACAGCTTAAATAGCTAATAATTACTGACAAAACATTAAGCATTGCACATAAAACCGTTACATGTTTGAATGAAAGGGGTAATCTAAAACAAACAAAAAATAATTGAAAAGAGAAGAAGAAACAGATGAAAAACTGTATTAAAATGAGTAAACTACAATCTATTTGTGCTGTTATCAGAATAGCAAAACTGTACAAATTAATCAAAGATGGGGTGGTCTGTGTAATTGCGTGTTTATCATATGGGGAACGAAGCAATTTCGAATTCATTCCAGGCTATAGTAGTAAAGACGGCAAACATGCGTAGCGGAAATCAACGCCATCTAAAACTGGTTGCTCCAATATCTACTAAAGATTAAATATCGTGGTAAAGTTTTGTATGGAGGATTTAGTATAGGAAATATGTCATAAAAATGATACTGAAAAGAGATAATAATAATAATAATAATAATAATAATAATAATAATCGTGCAAAGAGATAATGTATATCTACTTTGGTAAATATGGTCGCCAAGTTAAACTTGCTTTTTTTCCTTTCCATTATTTTTTCTTTTCCTTTTTTTACAGGAAACTTATTTAACGTAAAACAGCACAAATCCTCCTCTTCTTTTTCTCAAGATGGCCACCCAAATGGTTATATTGGATTTCAGAGAACCATCGTTCCGTTTAGGACCAACTAGACTACAAAATGTGAGTTATCGACCAAGTTTCACGACGTTTTTCTTTCATGGTAACGATAAAAAAATAAGTCCTAATAGACGGTACGGTTAGTCAACGGTTCATTGTGCTGATTTTGTGGTCTCGACCAGTGGAGTTTAAATTTACACAGTTATGTGATAGTCATCGTTACAAGTCGTTTCTTAGCCGCAATTTCTACAGAGTTACCGTTGTCACGAAGAAATAGTTAAGATTACTCACCGTTTCCTTTATACAAACAATTGTATGCCCCTTCCAAACAAATAGCACTCCATATTGCGAGACCTGTAAACATTACGCATTAAGAAATTCATATATTCTCTTAAAATTGGGCGAGTGAAAAATGTTGTACAGCTACCGAAATACAGAAAAATGAAGCATGGTTAGTGACCTAAAATCTCTGTAAGGTATTGATGATGATTTGCATACATGTACACGTCTTCTTCAATACTTGTAGAAATGCCTATTGTAAAGACTATCGCGCCCTCTTTTTTAGCGTAATCGAATTTTCCGTTTCTTGTTTGGGACATTATATAAAACTCTGTTGCACTGGAGTGTATTCAGATCTATAATATCACAGAAGTATGTTATTAATGATAACATTTCATGATGGCATTAGAAGATACGTCGTAATTTTGAACAAAATCCTTTAACCAATGTATCGATCATGACATTTTCTAATTGCTTATTATGATAAGCATCTCAAATGTTTCATTTTTTCAACTAATATCTTTTTGTTCATTATAAAACGCACGATATGAAATTTCAGATATGAAAAGAAATATGGCAGAAATAATACAGATTTAGAGCAAAGCAAGTCTTAAATACATACAGAAAAAAAACAGAGGAAAGTTACGAAATCTATTAAAAACGCAAAATGCAGGATATTTTTGGATTTTTTTTCTTCTCTTTCTTAATTGTGTAAGAGCCCATTTTGTAAAGTTTGAAGTTAGGTAAGATTCCAAAAAGAGAAAAAAAGACCCAGATCTATTGTCCTTGTATTTTGTTTGACCAAAGTAACCATAACAAATATGTATTTTAAAAAAAAAGCGTGCAAAAACATATAGAGATGAATACCGTCTTTATGCAAAGGTATCGACACCTCTTCCACTAGAGCTCCTTTGGTTGAAAGTTTTAAGGCTGTCTCCTTGACAACATCTTGCACGTTCTGTTCACAGCACGCGAACCCTTCAGTTATCAGAGCTATCTTTTTTCCCGTCATTTCAGTTTGGAGCTGAAAATAATCTGATCACGTGTTTACTTCATTTGTGTGCAATACAACTTATTCCTGTTCAGAATTAAAAAGTACATAGTTGCATGTTTATAATCTCACATAACTGAGAATGCATGAATGCGCTAAACAAGCTTTCGATTAAATTTTTATTAAAACTAATTACTACGACAAAAAAAGTATGTACTTGATATACATGTAATTAAGAACTGATAGTATTATCAATCTAATCTCCTTTCATCGATTAAAGAAAGAAAAATATTTTTTCTTGTCATACCCAATTTATTTGAATATCACTATATATATATATATATATATATATATATATACAAGGCAGCAGCAGCAGATAATATCTCTTTATCGTACAGGAGAATGAGTAAGTATGAAGTAAGTAGTTATAATTCATGTCCTACTGGGAAATGAACTCGGGTGTTCGAGATAGTGCACCCATCGCCTTGCATGGACTCACCAAAACCCACGCATCCTTCGATTAAACGTATATACCCAGCATCCCACCCCACAAAAGATGGAATTTATTCTTGAATATAGACATTCGTGCGTAGCAGAGAAACTCTCACGATCCACTAATTAACTCTAAGTATACAGTCACTCCGAATTCCTGTGACGGAAATCAAGTCATATAGAGGTTATAATTGTTGGTTACAAATATATGCCAAAGAAAGTAGCAGCCGCTAAGCCTACATTCTGCAAAAGGATGCGTGATAATATGCAGGATAAAACAAAGTATAATTTACAATTTTAAAAGTTTTGTTTTGGGGTTTATTTTAGCAAAGTATCAAACAATTTTAAAAAGCAATACGTTTGCAACCAGGCTGGGGATTTTCTGCCGAAAATAATTGTATAGTAGTTCCAATATAGTGAAGCTTACTTGTTTCGTGTACTCAGGCACATGAAAATTACTTGAATGCCTTGAATCATTATTTCCATCCCGTCCTGAAATAACCTGAAAAATATAGAAATTTTGACATCAACGTCCTTAACAAACTGTCAAATTTGTATAGTAAAGGGCAACTCAGAAAGACCAGATTTCTATGACTGAATCAAAAGTTTGTCATGTGTAAAAATTTGAAAAGCATGTATCAATCTCTGGATAGGTAAGCATCACATTTTCTAGAACTGCTCGACAGGTTTTAATGAACATAATGTATTCAAAACCACATGAAAATAATCTAATAGTTCTAATATCGCTTTTAAATCAAATATAATGGTTATACTGGTGTCAAGAAGATATATTTTATAAAATTATTTGCTTTTTTGTGTCTTTTCTTTCCACCCTTGTATATTTCTGATTATGAAACAAAAAATTCCACTTAAACCTACACAACATATTTTTAATACGTATTCCTGTGTGTGTGTGTGTGTGTGTGTGTGTGTGTGTGTGTGTGTGTGTGTGTGAAACAAAATCGGAGCAGTAATCGAAGCATAGTCTCAACCCTGATCGCGTGAAAATCACTTCTGGACCATCTACACTCTTATGTATCGCGATGACGTTACAACTTATACAATCAAGAAAATAATAGGTTTTCAGTTATGTCTGTACTAAATTAACATATACTGTAGACAAGGAACACAAAAACCATACACACAAATTTAGTTTAACAAGAAATCCGATAACAAATTTAATATATCAAAATATATAGCAGAACATGCTTGGATCCTATCACAGTTCAGAGCATCGTACTTAACCCAATATCCGGTTTTCATGCGTACATGTGCTTGCATGGGTGTACTCAGTGCATTCATGTGGGTATATGCCTGTGCAGAAAGTAGGAAGAAAACAGGAGAGCACAGTGATAATTCGTATGATGTCTTCTTAGGGAAACAAAGTAGAGCCACTGTGCGTGTGTGTTATATAACTGAAACTGAGAGAGTGGCGTGCTCTGCCTGGCTGTCACCTGGCTCTGACATGCTGAAAAATCTCCAGTATGTATATGTTTACACACACACACACACACACACACACACACAGTACAGTATCCGTCCATCGGTAGCAAAGACGACCAGTTTCAATTGTCTGTTGTCAAGCTGTTTGTCGGACATGACTAGTAAGGCCACCAATCCGGGCACTGAAGTCGCACATGAGAGATAGGGTGGAAGTAAATGTGCTGGCTTTCGAGTGGCACGTTTGCTCTACGTCTAACAATTCTCTGCTATTCCGAATAGAGCGAGCTAGATGTGATCTTTGCTGCGCTACGACGGACGGTCTTACGCAAGGGTCTCACATGAGGCACTGTTGATGTGCATGTTTTTTCAAGGACACCGTCAACGAGTCCTTGGAACGCTTATTTTGTCCTCCAACAGTGCACTTCCGCTCGCAGAGTGCGCCATAGAGTAGCCGCTTTGGAATCTGTTCCTTAGGCATGCGGACAAAGTGTCCTGCCCATCTATATTTGGCCCTCTGTATCAACGTGAAGATGGATGGAATGTCAGTCCTGGTGAGAACCTTGTTGTCAGGACTTTTGTCTTGCCACCTTATCCGCATCATGGAGACAGCTCATGTGGAATTGATTGAGTTGTCTGCAATGTCTTCTATAGACAGTCCACGTGTCGCTGGCATGCAATAGGGTGATGAGTACTACAGCAAGATACAATTCAGGTTGGTGATAAGGCTAATTCCTCACTGTTTTGCAACGCATGTTTAATCGTGGTAGTGAACATCATGGTGAAGAGCGTGGGCGCAGGAATGCAGCCTTGTTTGACTCCTGGAGCACCTACACGCTCACGTTAGCCAAAGGCAAACGCACTTCGATACTCATTTCTACGGCTTCCAGTCCTCTGGACAATGTTCCTTCCATAGTGCAGATGGGACAGCACTGCTTACTGATTAGGGTAGGATCATGAAGAGCAATGGGCCGACCACTTCACTTCTGTCCTCAACCGCCATCATCCATTAATGACGAAACCGTAGAACGTTTGCTTCAAGTGGAAACTAATGCTGCGCTGGACACTCCACCCAGTGTGCAAGAGGTTCAGAAAGCTATCTGTTGGCTTTCCTGTGGAAAAGCCCCTGAATGAGATGCCGTATGTGCCGAGGTGTACAAAGATGGGGGCCCCATACTATTTCAGAAACACACATACATTTTTCAATCAATATGGAAAGAAGGAGTAGTCCCATAGGAATTTACACGCACCTCTTTAGTTCATCTCGAAAAGCGAAAGAGCAAGTGTAAGTGCTGCGACAACCACAGAGGAATCACCCTCCTGTCAGTCGCTGACAAGACACTTTCTCTCACCAGCTCAATCTCCCCATACACTTCTTTAGCAGGGTCTATTCCCAGAAAGCCAATGTGGTTGCCGCGCAGGCCTAGGGATAGTCGACATGATTTTGCTGCACGACAACTCCAGGAGAAATGCCAGTAGCAGCACAAAGACCTCTTCACAACATTTTTTGATCTGTCCAGGGTGTTTAACACAGTCAGCAAAGATGGGCTTTAGAAGATCATGACAAAATTTGGCTGCCCGAACACGTTCATCACAGACGTTCGCCAGTTCCACGATGGCATGATGGCCCACGTAATGTATATATATGGTTACGTGCATAAAACGTTTAGTTTTTAAAAAGAGCACCTACACGCACACGTTATCCAAAAGCAAACGCACTTAGACGCCCATTTCTCATATATAGGATCGACTGAGCGGAAGTCAAAAGCAATTTGAAGTATTTATAGCCATCATCCCGACACCAACATATACAGTACCAACATTATCAAGCGAGCAAACATTATATGCATTAAAATACGCCTTAAGAGTTAATGTTATCAAATTCGATTTCTGTCACCCAAATAGAGAAAGAGACTCATAGGATGAAAAGCAAGGACACTCACTCAACGGAATTTATGTCTGAGATGGAAGGGTTACGAACCTAGAAACCCAAATTGGACAACGTAAGAACAATAACATAAACAGGAGGAAGATTATACTCATCTACGTTTATCATCAAAAAGGAAACTTAAATCAATCATCATTCAAAATTATATTTTACAGTTTTATTTGCTTTTCGGGGAGGGGGTATGAGGGCCATCTCTTAAAAATCTAACATGTTATATGTGCTAGGAAGAGTATGGGAGATGTCCACACTCAGATACTCCAACATTTATATGTGTTGCGAAGTGGCATCGAGTTGTCTAGAAATAAACAAGTAAATTCCAACGGATACTGCTGACAAATGTTTGGCAAATACTCAACGCAACTATATAGAAGAAAGAGACAGACAGACAGACATACATACAGACAGACAGACAGACAGAGAGAAATAGAAAGACAGGGAGAGAGAGAGATTGGTTATTTAGCTAAATATATTTTGAATGAGATCTATCCGTCATACGAACTGGCAAGTAAGTTCTCATTCTTATGTTACGTATTTAGGCTCGAATATACAGTAATACAAGAACGAGTGAAAACAACAAGCTTTGAAAAATACAATAATTTATTTCCCTGGAAAATTCTGCAAAAATGAAAATTTATGAACTTACGGTTTTAAGAATCAAATAAAAAAATAATCCACGAATTATCCACGAATAAAATTTATGAAGTCCTAATTACAGAATGTTTTACTGATTTCAAGTTCGAATCCCGACGAAGAATCCAAGATGGAAGGCGATGACGTATGCTGTAACCTGTCGTGTTGAAGTCTACAGATCCTTGTAGAAACAAGAATTGTTACTCTGGTTTTGGAAATCTAAATAAATTTCTTATAAGAACTATCTTTTATTAAGAATCTCACATGAGCACATATATATTCCAGAGAAAAAAAGGAATTAATCCTTTTGAATCCAAATAATTTGAAATAACTCCAAACAGCACAACATACAACTTACCGTGTAACAGCCCAACTTCTACTGAGAATAACACTCCAAAATAAAGGTTATATCGTCTTCTAAATCGTAAAAAGGGGGTCACGTGATCATGTTCTAGAAGCTCATACAAATTAAGTCCTTGTTAAAATACACGTACACCTAGTATGACCCTTACGAAAACCAATAATTTGACTCTAAGAAATAAAAAATAAAAAAAATGTTTACATCTTAAACACGTAGTTCCATCATGACCTCGACAACAACCAATCATTTTAAAATACAAATAGAACTTATTCACGTGGTTGCTACTAATTGTGAATCAAGGTCAGGATCTAGATCAACACATATTGTGTTTATAAAAGGAACAGCCAAGGTCAAACTATTTCTGAAAAAAAGTATCATATCTAGTGAATAAATTTACATTACAGAAGCATGTAATACAAAATATAAGTTTTTAAAAACTTGACAAACAATTAAATTGAAATAAATGTATATTAAATCAGATATAATTAAATCAAATATGCATAACATCACGCTGTGACAATAGTTTGAACAATGTGTCTAAGTCAAACCTCCAAAAGAAGAGCACAGTCATGGACATTTCTAGCCATCGGTCCGAGATGATCGATTGTTATTTCAATTGGACACGCTCCGGTATAGGGAACTAGTCCAAATGTCGGTTTCAATCCCACAATGCCACACAAGGAAGCCGGTATTCTAATTGATCCTCCTTGGTCCCCACCTATTGCCATGTCGATTTCACCAACGGCAACCTATGAAAAATGTTTTAATTTCCATAAATGCACAATATTGTAACTTTTGATTAGCATCTTTTGACACGTTTCAGACATATTCTGATATACTATTTATTATGATGTAATAAGTAGTGCACAAAATCGTTTCGAGTTTTAATTACTAAAATGGATCTGATTCACAAGACTTCTTTCCCCCAATTTATGATCTGGTTC
Source organism: Sinohyriopsis cumingii (assembly GCA_028554795.2). Classification (NCBI taxonomy): domain Eukaryota; kingdom Metazoa; phylum Mollusca; class Bivalvia; order Unionida; family Unionidae; genus Sinohyriopsis; species Sinohyriopsis cumingii. The sequence continues at coordinate 1,047,804 of CM068842.1, read as the reverse complement.
TACCATTGACTTTTATGACTTTACATGTTTTACCGTTACCTATATACATTTCACCGAATTTTCCAATCTTATCCCTTTCTATTTTATCTTGTTATACTTGTTATAATTCATGTTTACATTGGAATCGAAGGATTTATCTTCCCATTGTATTTGAATTATTATTCATTTTTACATTTACAAAATTACTTTAAATTTGCAACATTTACCCATTCTCGAGCTGCCGTTAAACGCTAATATATGCATACATCTTATCTTAATGTTCAGACTAAATCAGGGCCCCATTATCCTTGGTAAGAAAAGCTGCAAATATTTAATTACAGACAAAACACACACATAATTACACACCCCCACACCCATATATATATATATATATATATATATATATATATATATATATATATATATATATATATATATATATATATACACGCTTTGGGTTGATTAGATTTGTGTGTGAATTAACTAAACAAGCGATTTCGTCCACTTGAAAGTTGTTGTTGTTGTTGTAGGGCTTAACGCCATTTTTCAGCACAAGATAGGCTATACATGGCGGCCAGTATTTTGGTGGAGGAAGAACCCGGAAAACCCCCGGAAAGAACCACCGACCCACGAGAAGCTACTGGCAAGCTTTCTCACATAACCACATTAGCCGAATCCGAGACTCCACTTGAAAGTAGAGATGATAAAGTTAACGATGTGGACGAGTTCACTAATTCACAAACGAAACTCTGAAACAAGCAAATAAATGAACGTGATATTTGCAATTTCAACAACAAACGCGAGAGACGCAGTAACTGAAAATACCATACTGATCACTTAAACAGTTATTACGGATAAATGTTCGCAACTTTTCACAAATATAATGGTTCAGACTATGGCCAGTGCCCTCTAGGGTCTATAAAGTAGCATAGAAAAGCAAACTGAGGACAATGGCTAGCATATCTATCCGAGATGTACCATTTTACAAGTCAGTCAAAACACTAAATTCGAGAAGAAATGCAAATGAAGGTCCTGGTAGAAGAATGTGCGCATAAAAGCCAATAAGCTAAGACGACGGCCGTCTAAATGGACTGTGACACAATAGCTGCTTTACAATTTTCCCCCGTTTAACTATTTTAATCCAGTGTTAATCCAGCGATAGAAGACATATTCTGTATGACACAGGTCATATGTCTTCTTTAGCTGTTAATAAGAGTGGTAATAAATATACTTACATTTTTGCATCTTGAATTTCCTCGAAAGGTACTTTCTTAATTGGTTCTGCAAATCCGAATGACATGACTCATGTCATGGAAAACCTGATACACACCTAAATTGTACTGTAATTTCGACTACACATCCAGCTGAAATCACATAGTCCTTACTAAACTGAATTGACCCAATAAATCAAGTACATCATAAGTAGAAAAACAGAATTGAGTTGGATCAACAGAAAAACAAACTCTTTCCATTTCACAACAACATGGAAAGCTTGTTCAATGCAGGATCATTCAAACTATGACTCTAAATTTCAATTTTATGAGACCAAAAACGATAATTTTTTAAAGCTATTATCGAGCGCATGACGAAGTTCAAATGTCGTTGGGTGGTGCTATGTACGCATTAGTATTATTCATTTGTATTGATGCATGTACGGTTGTGTATATATTTTGAAATACAGCATAAATTCAATTACATTTTTACTGGTCGTGTATTCCTTTATTATTAAGCCTTAGGTAGGAAAACGAAATGAGTATATAATAAAAAAGGTTACTTATTTGTTTGGGTAACTATAAACTCGTTTAATCTTATTAATAATTCACTCCTAAGGTTGTGCAGTACTACGCAGAAAAAACTAGTTCATATTTTCCCCATACAGATACACTAACCAATAACTCTGTGACTCGTCCGGCTAGATGGTATGGCTGAAATCAAATACATATTTAGTGCACACCTAAGCCAAATAATCGGTCGTATAAATGTTCAAGCGCCGAGGTGATAAACCAGATAGTGTGGGTTATATGCCAGGTCGTGCATGTATTCTATGTTGCTGAGGAAAAGAAGGTAATTTAACACTATATGTGTAAATATTGTAGACGATGCCAATGTACGCGTAACACACCTATAAACGACAATGTGTAAACAAAATTGTCTTCAAGCTCAATACAATGGATCATATGATTAAATAAATGTTGAATTATGCGAGAAAATACGTAGATGATAGAGGGAGGTGCAGTTTGATAAACATAGATAAATTAAGAAGACTATATTAACATACACCTCATTCTAAATAAAGAATGATATATTTCGGTCATACTGTGGTTTCCTTATCGTGTACTCTAGAACAAGGCCAGAACACCCACATCTTTGTATACAATAGGTCAACCAGGTGACCCCTTAATATTAGTCCGTCAATACATGTAAATGTGACGAAGGATACATGACCTAAATCTTGGTCATAAGGCAACGCACTCCGGTTCCTGTGAAGGTCACATAGGGTGACGTAACCATACTTAGATTATCATGTCACTCATGTGCAGATGACGACGCCATTTGCGGATGCGCAGTCGATTGGGCTATACTGAAGATGTTACCACTGACAATTAATTTCAGACAGTGCATTCTCTCGTAATTTTGGTGACACGCGCGTCCGAATGCGAACAACCTAGATCAATGAATTCAAAGTTTAAAAATATACAGTCTTACCAAAGCTGCACTACCGGAACTGGAACCTCCACTGGATCGGCTCCTGTCATGAGGATTTAGTGTGGGCCCCGTAACGTTGGTGAAACTGCTGCCACACATGCAGAGGTCCTCACAGTTTGTTTTCCCAAGTATTCTACCCCCTACACAGAAGAAGCAGCAACAAACTGTATTAAAACCAATTTCTGGTGAAAAATAACTTTTCTCTTTAATTAGTTATGAAAATGATCCTCTGTCACTCAACTGTTATTTTCCAGCATTTTCTAGAACCTTCTGTACCAATCTCTGCCATTCCCGAGCACTCCCGAGAATGTAACGAAATCTCAAACATTTCTAACAATTACCGAATATATAGGTCGCTATATTTGAAAGAAAAGGGAAATCAGCTGCGATCATATAAATATATCGATAAAAATTAACGTACTAAACGTGCAGACATATTCAGAACAGGTTGAGATCCCATTAAAATGTTATCAGACATGTAAATTGAGAACAAATGTTGGAACGAAAGAAATATTACTAGTTTCTAAAATGTGACCATTATTATGTATTTCAGAAATACTCTGCGATCTTTCATTTCATTTTCTGACGCTTAGCTTGAGACTTCGAGATGCAATCGCACGGCATTCCTTCCAGAGTTTATCGCGCTTTCCTCAATTTACCTCTGTCAACGTCAATGTGTTTTACAAAATTGTTATTAAATGCTAACTAATGATTTACGTTTACAGGTAACGTTCTCTCCAATTTATTCCACCCTTTCCAATCATCTTTTGTATTGTTGGCATAATTAAAACAGGTTTTCACTTATATTTCCAAACAAATATTAAAACAAATATGCTGTGGAAATTGAATTGTGGTATTCATATCAACTAAATCTGCCAAAATGTTGATGTGGTGACTAGCCAAAGGTGACAAGTAAAAAACAACAGCACATAGTTGGTGAAACGTTGACGTTTTATACAGCTGCAATTAACTCTGAGATAAGGAATCAAGCCGGGGATAAATGATTTTCAACGCTATATTACTAAGGATTCTGACTGAGCTTAGTATTGGCTGTGCTTGTTAAACATTAGAGATACAAATGTATGCGACCATCTGCTTTCACATAGTGAAGAGATCACGAAAGAGCGAAAGAGAGTAAATCTTAAAGTCACGACTGACCAAAACTCAAAAAGGAGTAGCGTTAAAGGAACCTTTCTGGACCTCCCCGTTTTTAAAAGATGTATCTGCACTAGTTGGGGACAGGTGAATCTGGTTCTGATTAATGAACAAACGGTCTCAATGACATTGATCTTTGATAACTGTATGCAGTCTTAAACTAAACATACTGCTCAGAAATGATTTTTGTTTATTAGACTTAAATATGAACGTGGTCTTTGACCTTTAGACCCTAAAATGTATGTGTCTATTTTGCACCAAGCGCTAACTATCAACAATGATTGGTTCAAAGCCTTACTCAAGAACAAAAAGTATTGTGGAAAATCCTTGTCACAATGACCCTAATATTTAATTTATTTTTCGACCATAGACTTTTACACTACTCCAAAATGTAAGTCACCAACAGTCCTGGTCTGTGAACTAGAATTAAATGTTTCTTCCTTCAGCCAGAGTAACTTGATCATTCTCCCTTTGACTCCTAAATCGATAGACTTATCTTTTACCCCAAGAGAAAGTCATCTAAAATGTTTGGTCCAGGTCTGTGATGTGGAATTAAATGCTATCCAAATGAAACGTTTTTCTTTTCTTAACGTTTGATTCCGAAACGTATAGGCTGTTATCACCTCAAAATCAAGATATTTCCACAACTTTGGTAACGGTAGACGCTGGAGATCACGAATAAATGGAACTTGAAGGAAGAAAAATGGGAAACAGAATAAGGACTTCATAACATGATACGCCATTCCTTATGGATAGAATATAAAACATCGCATCATGTCAAAAATAAATGAAGAGGCTGTATGTGTGTGTATTAGCTGTTGTTTCTGGATTACCACTTCGTTAGGACATACTGTCTGACAGAGTGCAAGTTAGAGCTAAATGGCAGGAAAATGAAGTAAACCGCCCTGATTTAAGCAGGCGACTCTAGATGCCATGCATTCGCTTTTGATTATTTCTGAAACAGTAGCGTTTGATTGAGCTTTTGCTGCAATGAAAAGGCATTATTCTCCATCAGTGCAGAAAGAGGAAATCAACCCCGAATATATGGTATATACAGTCACACAATTTTCATCTTGTTGACAACGTTCACAATGTACACTAAATAATTCAAAACTATTGGGCTAATTTGATTGGTAGATTAGCTATGATATCTGAAAACCAAACAAAACCAAATTATGCGAAAGTAACAAAAGTGTTTTAAAAAGTATGAGCAGTAATATTTCAGTATACCTGCATCCAGTATTCGTGAGACAACGGTTGCGTCAAATTCAGGCACGTACCCTTCTAGTAATTTTGAACCATTCATCATTGGGACACCGGCCACAGCCACATTGTCTTTGATCCCGATAGTTTTACCTGAAAGTTTTCCATTGTCGGCTCCTTTGATGTCACATTTCCAATACCTGGGTGACAAAGAACATGTATCAATATATCAACCAACAAACCAATCAATCAAAATATAAATTTTTATATATTTAAAAAACAGGTATAAAGTTTATTTTGCAACGTGCGTATTTAGAAAGAAGAAACCAATAAACTTGAAAAGAAGAAAAACGTCCCAGAACTACGTCACGTTGAGTGGATCAACTCAGAACACAGTTGCAGATCCAGAAATACCGTTTGGTATAATTTAGGAAGAAGCGTTTAAACGTAGGCATGGGTCGGCAGGACGAAACCCTACGGGGTCAATGGGCGAGGCTCCTAATTATAAGTGTTTTCAGGTCAAACCTGCAACCGTCTTACTGCTATTTAAAAAAAAAACTTACTCTAAAAAAATCAGGTTATTTCGGCTTATTTTTTGCAGCGAGATTAGGGTGAGGGGTGAGGTGGGGGAATCCGCTACTCCAAGAGCGACATAGTTTGGTTCTGTTATAATTTTTTGTGCCTTACGACCTAGCAACAGTGACTATGAACATCACTCAGCTAATAACTATAATGTCTTGAATAAAACTTGCAAGTGGCTTCTTTGATTTGCCTCTGGCTGAGTGCACCACATAACTTGCAATGGAAAAGGACGTCAATAGTCCGGTTGTTCCGAATGTGATTTTGTCTTCTTCCGTCGTCATACTGTGTCATGTGACCAAACGTAGCTCCGATTATAGTTCTCAATGATGGGGAAATACATCTTGATGTATCTTTCTCCACGTAACGGCAAAGGCCGAGGATGTTCCCAACAAAACACCAATATAAATGTTACATCGTTTCGAGATAAAGTTGAATAAAGAGTATCAACGGCATTCGACTCAGGCAGTTTCGATGGTGGGAGAAGGAACCAGTATGCTTCAGGTCACGAGTCCAACGTAATCGGATTAAAATCCTACGTAAAGGTCTGACAATGACCGCGTGTTGTCATGTTCTGGTAATCTTTGAATTAGCCAATGGAAATGCGGGTTCCTGAAATTTTTAAAGTGATTCAAATCGTTAGGCACACAATAATGCTCTTCAGTCATACTGCTCAGTCTCCCAAACAAAAAATATAAGACTTCATCTGATAGACTGATAAAATTATCAAGTACGGAAATAAAATTAGTCACCAGAACATGACCTTTAAGCGGTCGCTGCAAATATCTTCACATAGGACAATGAAGTCTGATTTTAGGCAGATTGTATTTCAACGCCTATTCTACCAAGTCACAAGGATATAACAAGGATACTGTCAAAGGTTTATGCGATCTGAGGTCATTTGAAGTGTCCCAGTCTCATGTTTTAAGAAACAAGCCATTCAAAAGAACACAGTCAAAGAGGATGTGAACAACAACAGCAGTAACACCACTACCAACACCACCACCTATAATAATAATAATAATAATAATAATAATAATGATGATGATGATGATGATGATGATGATGATCGGCAAGAGACACGGAACAATAAGGCAATGAGGCTATCTCGAGTATGCTTCAGCAGCAGAGAGGGTGAACAGACCACTTAGGGGAATGGTCACCCTTGTGTTTTACCAAAAAAAATAGTGACCACTCATAGAGGTCAATTACCACGTCTACGATTATTGTTTGTCCCAAACAGAACCGTAGACGCCCCTCTCTGCTGCTATCAATATTGGGAATCATCATCTGAATCATGGGAATCTTCATCTGTTTCATCTTCATCTGAATCTTCGGAATTTGTTCTATGTTTCAAGTAATATTCAAGTTCTGATGGTGGTTTTTCTATTTTTGGATTTATGTTCTTTCTTTTTCTGTAATAGTTCATCAAACTTCTGTATTCCTCTTCTGCTGATATTAATTAAATTATTATGTTATAATAAAATGGTACATCCAGAATCTCATACTGCAAGAACAGCACGAGAACGATTAGAAACAATTAAAAAATTTCTTCCTGTCAGAGACTCATTTAGAAAAAACTTGCAAGCGCAGCAAGAAGCACAAGTTGAGTATGAAGAGGACACTAAAAAACTGTTTAAACCCGTCACTGCAGCTACTGAGAAAGCTTCAGCGGCTGTTGAAAAAACTATATGGGGAGATATTAAAGAGGAGGATAAGAAGAGGAAAGAGGGTATTTTTCCGGTATTAGAACAAACTGCGGTGCAGGCTGAAAAAACAGCAAGAAGAACCAAACAAACAAAAAAGATTTTACGAGACCTTCCAACTGACATAGCTGCAGCTCAGCCTCCACCTGTTGATGAGGAAATACTTGAAGGTATTGGAGAACTTCGTACTGAAGTCGCCGATGTGAGAAAAAAACTTGCATCTAAATCCAAATCAGGAGGAGAGAGCTTAAAATTAATTGCAAGATTTAACGAAGGAGTTGTTGAGCAAATTAGAAACACTGAAAGAGAGAAATTACCTGAGATGATATCAAAAAATATATCTAATAAATCTAATTTTTTAAAACCCTTTTATGGAAAAACAACTGATGATGATTTCATTAAATGGATATATCGCGTATATTACAATAAAAAACAAGCTAGAGGTCAAGAATTTAAAAGATTTAATGAAGAAGTAAATAGACTTAGAGGGAGACGGGAACAACCAAAACAAGGAGAGTTCTCCCAGTATCAGCTTCCTCCACCTCTGCAACAAATAGAACAACAGCAATCTTCTTCGCCACAGCAAAGGTTGAAGTCGGAAATTAAAAAGACTGAAGAGCTAATTAAATCACTATTCCATGGGAAAATTTCTGCACCGGATGTAACATTTACACCGACAGGTTCACCATCTGGATCACCCCCGGCCACCACTGAAGTACTTACTCCGGTAATGCAACCACCAGTATTTAAAACACCTCAAGATGAACCTAAAACAGGATCTGGTTTATGTCCTGATAATATCATCAATGACGTATCACGGTTAGAAGTTCTCATAGGAGGAAAACGTGCCGGAAATAATTCACCAGAAATAACCAATGAAGCAGCTGATATTTGTCGGCGACTATTTCAAGGTGGCATTATGGATATCGGCGTTTACCGAGAACTTATTGATGAGCTCGTTGATGACTAGTTGTTAGATAAATGGTAAATAAAATAAGATGATTGTGCATGATAATCATCGTAAACCCACACAGGTTAGAGCGGTAAACTCACGATTACCAATCTATAGTGTTATTTACGGAAATGGACTTGGTGATGTCATTCGAGGATTATTCACGAGGATAGCTCCAAAAGTAGCACCTGTAGCAAAACAATTATCGATGAAGGCTATTGATATTGTTCGTGATAAAGCTCCTGGTGCAATTGTCAATGTTGCTGGTAAGGCGTTCTCGGCGATCAAGGAAAGACTAGCACGATTATTGCGACGAAAACAACAACCACCGGTGAAACTGGCAAGTACTGAGGTGATGCCTGCAGATGTTAGTAAAATAATAAATCAGGCCGCAAATCAAAAACTAGCAGCGTTAGCAGATCAAGGACTCGGTGAATCTGGAAATAATATCTCAAGTTTGATATCCGGAAGTGGAACTTCCCGAGGTGGAACTTTCCGGCGGCGGTGATCAACGTGTTAGACGAAAAATAATTATAATAAAATGTTCAAGCGCGTATCCGACACAGCATTTGACATGGAAGCACCCGTCCTTAAGGATGAATCTGTACGTAATTATCAATTTTATTCCTATGACGCAAAACAACCAGATCAACGTGGAAGAATTGAACTACAAGTTCATGACACAAGTAGATACTTTTTACCCGCTGATGCCTTTCTTGAGGTAGAAGGTACAATTATAAAAACGGATGATACTAATTACTTAGATCCAGTAAAAATTGGGTTTGTCAACAACGGGATCATAGCATTATTTAGTGGCGCCACATACATGATTGATGGAAAAAATATTGAATCAATTCAGAATGATGTCGACGTTGCTACAACAATAATTGGTCTGGCGAGATATTCTGATGATTATACAAGATCAGCAGGTCCCACAATGATGTTTGTGAAAGATAACTCCGATAACCCTGAAAATAATCCGTACAATACAGGACAACCAAGAAATTTTGCCAATAACGCTAATGCTGATGTGGAGTCAGTGGTTAAAAGTGTTAATGACAATTTCAACTTGGGATTTGCAACACGTAGAAATATGTTGCTAGGAGGCAATAGAGGTTTTTCATGTACAATTCCACTATCGCATATTTTTGGATTTTGCAGGAATGTTAAAAAGGTTATTTTTGGAGCTAGACACACGGTTGTTCTTGTAAGAAAGAACGATGATGATGATGCTCTGTGGAGACCCGCTGGTGACGCTGGTAAAGTAATATTATCAAAACTTTCATTGTGGATGCCGGTAATGACTCCAACGATCGCAGAAGAACAGCGATTAATTTCTTTCATGGATGCAGGTGGTAAATCCTTGTTGTCATGGTTAACAACAGGCACGGATAGCATGCAAACTAACGTTAACGGTCAGTTTACATGGCATATAGCATCACAACAAGGTGTTTCTGCACCACGACATATTTTTATTGCGTTTCAGAACCGTAATCGTTTAAACTCACAAACTCACTCTCATATGATATTTGACCAACTAGGTCTCACAGATATTTCTTTACGGATAAACGGACAACAGGAACCAACAGAAAATGTACAACTAAATTATGCATTAAATCACATAGGACGTGCATATCATCGTTTGATGTCATTTATGGGACGTGATCAAAATGTTGATACCGGGTTGCAAATATCACAACTAGATTTTAAAAAATTGTATCCGATTTATTATTTTTCATTAGAACATCTTGATCTATCAAAACAATCTGTCGTTGATATACATCTCAAAGCAACATTAAATACCGGTGGTGTTGATTACAGAGCGATCGCGGTCATACTTAGCGACAAGGCCATGTTACTTGAAGGTGGTAGTGGTCGAATGAGGGTCGTTGATGCACCGGTGGAAAATCTTTAATCGTGTTATTTAGAAAAATATATTTTATATAAAAATGTCGTATGGTCATGTTAATGTTACTCTGACCCCGGGTCAGGTAAAAAAGCTTCAATCAAAAACCGCCAACAAATGCGGAACTAAAATATCACTAAAACGAGATCAGATTGGTGGTGGTCCAAACAAATTATCGCTGACAAATAATCAGATTAAACATTTCAATAAAGCCCTAGAATCAAAAACTGGAGTTCAATTCCATCTCTCCCCGAGTGCCATCAAAGACATGGTTAAAACGGGTGGTATATTTCCATTTCTTGCGGCCATTCCGGCATTAATAGCTGCAGCTGCTCCAGCCTTAGCAAAAGCGGCCGCGTTAGGTGTTGCTGGAGGTGTTGCTGGAGCGGCGGGTAAAAAAATTTTCGAAAAAGCTACTGGTGGACGATATAACAAAAAAAAGGGACGCGGTCTAAGATTACCGGGATCTCGTTGGGGGAGAGGCCTAAGGCTTCCAGGGTCATTTCGTTAAACGTTCCATCATCAAATTTTGATTTACTTGATGCTGCTAAAAAATTAAAAATATCCGCCTTTAGAGGTGTTTTTATGCGAGATCAATTACCGAAACAACCAAACAAACTAGAAACAGGTATTATTAATCTTGACAAACGTTCCGGACCTGGTACTCATTGGGTATCATACGCGATTGATCCGCGTGGAATTGTTTATTTTGATTCGTACGGGTTAGCTCCACCTGTTGAATTTATCAAGTATGTCGCACCACTCCACGCAACAACCTCTGGTTACAAAGTTTGGTATTCAACGCTACCCACACAAACAATGACAGATCCGCCAATATGCGGCCGTGAAGTAATTAATGTACTCGACGCTATATCAAAATCATCCAGGCCGCCACATAAAGTCGTGCACGATTATACAAGCAACCGATATGTTGCGCGTAAAGCATTTTAAACAACGGATCTTATTATAATGGTTGACATTTACGGAAGATCTTCACGCGTTAAGAAAATAAAATCCGACGTTGATCTGTCAAAGTATGCGACTAAAGATGACCTCGCTGATATTATGAACCTTGCTGGAGTTGACCCAGATGAAGTTGTTATTTTTCAAGATCGATATGGTAAACTAAAAACCAGCAATATCAAATGGAATGATATAGTCCGGCGAGTACTCGGTGCAGTTGCAGATAATATTCCCGTGTTTACTGACGGTGGTAGAATCAGGGATTCAAGTATGTCACTTAAAACCATCAGAGATGAAATTGCAAAAAGTGTTGCTAATCGCGTGAGAAACACCGGTGACACGATGACAGGTGAACTCAACATGAGCGGGAACAAAATAGTAGCTGTAACAGCTCCAAAATCTGACAACGACGTCGCAAACAAACTATACGTCGACGACGTGGATGGAAAACTATCCACGCTACGGGCCGAATATGACGTTCACACGGGCGCGTTTACAAGGCTTCGAAGAAATTTTCAAAAAACCGATGATGCCATAAATAAGTTCTTTGGAAATCCTTCCGTCATCGATATAAAACTCGTTGATATCAAAAGTAACCTAGACACGATCAAACGAACACAACTAGACATCGTAGCGGGAATTCCTGAGATTATCAATAAAACCAATCTGATTAAAATTGCAGCTGAAATAACTCCCGGGCATATCACAAACATCGTATGCACGGTATCATCGGGATTTGCAACATGGTCAAAACAAAATAATACCATCAAATATACCGCAACAGTCACTGGCGTGTACAGGCTGTCTGTGTTCAGTGCTGCAAAATTTGAAATATTTACAACGTTTCCATGGCGTCATTCCACAGACAGGTTTTCCGGGGTTGTATCTGTTATATTAAATATCGGAGCCGAGGAAATATTTATTCTGGAAGCAGCTGATAAGAAATTAACCGCAACATCCTTCTGGTGGTGTTTGGAATTTGTAGCTGAAACACCTCAATTGGTTACTGCATAAAAATATATATGGACGGTGCGCAATACAGATACAATCAAGCACGTGAATGGCAGGCGACGCTAAAAGATCAAGTTGATCAATATACAGTAAAAGTAAAAAAATATCGACGACGATTGGTTATCGTTGATGTGATTGTTTATTCAGTATCCGCTGTTGTTGCTGGAACCGGTGTAATATTATCAGCGTTAACAACGATGGCACCAGTAGCTGTAACTATCTGTATTTCAGCAGCAACAACTATTGCAGGTGTGCTTAGTATCATCACAAAAAAAATATGTACCTGTACGAACGAAAAATTATCCGATTACAAAATAAAATTACATACAGCGACGGTAGCATACTCGAAATTATCCTCGTTGTTATCAGCGAGTCTCAGTGATGGAATTATATCTGATTTCGAATTTTCAATGATGACCAAAATATACGATGAAGGTATTAAAGATACAAGTATCAATAATGACAGAATTACTCCAGCAGATCGTGACCAACACAACTCCGCCAAAGATAACGATGATCTCGGTAAGTTCAACTAATCCTGAATTTAGTGTTAATTTTCCTATTGCAATTCCAGTAAAAGAAATAGCACTAGCTCAATTACGGGTATATTACAGCTGGCCAAATATCAGATCAAAATCATTTCATGGTACACCAGCAAATAATTCGCTCGTATTTACTAACAAGAACAAATCCGATGGAACACCTGACTGGGTTGTTGTTGGAATACCAACCGGCAGTTACCAGATTGAAGATATCAGTGAGGAATTTGCGCGTAGAATAAAATCAATAACAGGAAAGGAATCAAAAATATCAATAAACGTTCATGAGCCGACGTTGTCCTCGACGGTTGAAATAAACTCGCCTGATTATGCCGTTGATATTTATCAATCTTCAATCAGATCCGTGCTAGGATGGCCTGAAATTCCCCCGGTGCATAAAGGACCACCAGAACCAACTCGGGCTGATTTTATCACAGATGAAGCAAAATTTATGATAGTTCCTGAATATAGAGGTAAATATCCATGGAGAGGGGAGGAGAGGGGCAAGATTTCCGTGTTTACAACTACTCCTGATGGAACCTTTCCTACAATAATAAATAATGTACGTAATATTCGTACAGATGTTAGAGTAAATCCACTCGTTGATGAAGAATTTATTAAATCATATTCTGATCCTGTTAATTTTGAATTTAAACAATCAATCAACAAACTACGAAATTTCTTTACTGATAGCTACAGCGATGACGTAAAACAAAAAATCATTGAGACGATAAAACATCTAAATCAGGTCATATCAGATATTAGATACGTTAATAAAACTATCATTGTGAACATGGTTGAACACGGTGATGAAATTATTGATAATTATAAAGCTAGACCATGGTTTCTCAATCATTACAAAATAACTGAACAACAATTACCAACATTTGTAATACCGGGGATTGATGCTGGAGAACTAGTAAAATTATTAAACGATCTTATCAACGAAAACTTTCCTAAAATACTCGATGCGTGGAGAAAACTAGCACCATATCCAACTGTTCTCAGATATGATAATGATCCACATGGCGGCGGAAGGCACGTATCCCCGCGGATCGTTAATATAACACCGACGGTCGCGGTCAATCTAGTTTGTGACGTAATCGATGGCAGCTATCAAATAGATCTCGGAAGATCAAATCAAGCTCAACAAGGATACATCCTATACACGTTCACACCACAAGTTCCCCCTGGAAATTTAATCGTGCAAGAACCAACTAATCCCGTGTATTTACGGTGTCACAATAATATGTTAACACGAATCAATTTTAAACTCACAGACCACCTTAATCGCTTGATTGACATACGTGAAGAAGAGCTTGTAATAAATCTGTATGTAAAGTCCTAGGACTTTTGTCTTAAGGATTTTTGTCGTAAGGACTTCCGTCGTAAGGACTTTTGTCGTAGATCTTCATGTGGAGGAGGGTTTTACAAGCGAGGATTTCTTAACAGTTAGAAGAACATTTGTAACAGAGATCAGAATCAAATTCGATCAACTTAAAAAAATATTTTATTATTACTAGCACAAATTTGTGTTTGGTACAAATTAATCGGCCCAGGCAACTAAAAAAGCTAGTCGATGAAAGTAAAATTAAAATTTCTATCACAAAAAAAAATAATATTTATTAATTTTCCTGATTTTACAAATTACTTGATTTTGACTACCAACTACCCCCTCAGAAACATAAAAATGCACGAACTACTTGATTTTGACTACCAACTACCCCCTCAGAAACATAAAAATGCACGAACTACTTGATTTTGACTACCAACTACCCCGTCAAAATCAAGAAAGTTCTAACCTTGTCAAATTGTTCCTAATAAATTTTATTTATTATAAATTAATTTTATTTATTAATAATATTATTTTTACTGAGATTTTTATTTTTTTTTTACTAAAATACAACGAAATTGCTCAATTTTCCTGATTTTGACTACCAACTACCCCGTCAGAAATCAAGTAATTCGTGCATTTTTCTTTGATTTTGACTACCAACTACCCCGTCAGAATCAAGTAATTTGTGCATTTTTCTTGATTTTAGTAAAAAAAAATAAATCCTCAGTAAAAATAAAATTTATAATAAATAAAATTTATTAGGAACAATTTGACAAGGTTAGAACTTTCTTGATTTTGACTACCAATACACGTGGTCAGCGTTGACTTGGACCCCAGTTACCAAAACTTTCATTTTCATTATCATCAGTAACGAGGTTACCTTGGATCGTTTCACCAGTAACGAAGTTACCTTGGATCGTTTCACTCTCTGACATTATTTTTCTTAATAGTCTTATGCGAGTACTAATCGTTTTCTTTGCCTCATACTCGTGGGATAATAACGACTTAATTCTTTCTACGGCGGTAGAAAGAGGAACGAACTCCTTCACATGATCATCTTCTACGGTAGCTAGCGACTGAAACATTGCCAATTGAATCCGTTTCATGAGCCTGTATTCAGATGATAGTGTGTGTGTCCCCATGGTTTTACGTTCTTGTAAAATCTCAAAGTCAGAAACTATTTTTTCAGGATTAAGTTCATCAGATATATTAATTCCATCTTTTTTTAATTTTTTAATAGCGACAATTACATCATTGATATTTTCATGGTTCATTATATAATATATAAATCTTTAAAATAAAAAAAATATCCTTAGAACACCTATCGAGTGTATTAGCGAGTTCGTCGGGATGTTTCAGGGACAGCACAGCCAAGAACTCGTAGCTTGCCACCGCAATCTACCAAGTTCATTAGGCAAATATTCCCTCTACGAGAGCCCCTAACCCGCCAAACAACGGTCTAGAGGCCCAAGAGGGAGGACAGCACAACCCTCATTAAACTCGTAGCTTGCCACCGCAATCTACCAAGTTTAGAGGGTATACACATAACATATAACTAACTAAGGACAGCACAGTCCTCATTAAACTCGTAGCTTGCCACCGCAAGCTACCAAGCTTAGAGGATATACATATAACATATATACAATGAATGAAGAGCCCCTATCGAGTGTATTAGCGAGCTCAGATTATGAATGAAACGGCACTAACTAAGGACAGCACAGTCCTCATTAAACTCGTAGCTTGCCACCGCAATCTACCAAGTTTAGAGGATATACATATAACATATATACAATGAAATGGTTATATACAATGAATGAAGAGCCCCTATCGAGTGTATTAGCGAGCTCAGATTATGAATGAAACGGCACTAACTAAGGACAGCACAAACATATACGCTCAGCAAAATCACACCCACAATAATTAATCCAGTGGGTGATACGAAAATATGTATCAACAACCAGTCAATATTGTGGTTGTGAATTTGCTGAGCGGAGGGGTTCTTGCGGTTCCCCCCACTATTATAAAAATCGCAATTATGCGCACCACCGACAAATTGTCAGCCATGGGGATTCGATCCTGGACCGCGAGCGCCACAGTCCAATACCATACTGATCGAGCTATCAAACATTGTTACGAACATATGTTTCGGAAGTTAATATATAGCTAGCTATATAGCTAAGGAACCAATATTTACACTAAACAGCGGTTTCTGAATAATAACGGTTTCTGTATTTAACAGTTTCTGTATTTGTAGCGGTTTCTGTATTTATAACAGTTTCTGAATAATAGTTTCTGTATTTATAACAGTTTCTGAATAATAGTTTCTGTATTTGTAGCTGGTTTCCTAAGAGCAGACCGAAAATCAATAATAACAGTGGCATTAATGCACCAGTCAAAGAACTTTCCAGAATTGTAAGTTCAGTGAACACACAACTGCAGGTCAATTACAATGAGTAACGGTTTCTGTTTCACACACAGCTTCCTACGGATCAATAATATTATCATGTGTTGTATGATGGGAAAATATTTAAAAACCATAAATAATACTTATGAGTCTAATGAGTTAGGTTCGTCGGCACTATACGATGTAATTAGTTAAACTGACTAATTACGATCATAAAAAACCAACCATCTACGAAGAAAACTATATATTACAAAGTAATCTCCCCTTAAATCAAAAATTCAGTAGTGTATGGAGGACCTACTGTGACATAAATTAAAAAAAATTAATTCAATGTGGTGATGATAGTTAATAATGTGGTGATGATAGTTATTGATACTGAAAGATGATTTTCTGCTTATATTTTTTCGAGAGAGCAGATCTGGTTATATTATCTGCTACATTTTGTACTGAACGCGAGTGAATATCAAAATATGTCGCAGCTGAACGCATCGAACGAAACATAATTACTTTACCGGTTTCTATGTATGTAGAAATTACCGCCCTCTTTCCGATTGTCTTACATCTTCCTGTATTACCGCGTGTATTATTCTCGCTGTGAGAGATAGCTTGTAAATTGGATAAATTATTGTTTTGAGTGTCCCCGTCAATATGATCAATAACAAGACCATCATTGATCACTCCGAAGAAACATTCATACGTAAATCTATGACACAAATAATGTTTCTTCCCAACTGTAAATCGAAGATAACCAACATTATTAATACAACCAACTTGTCTCTTCCACTTGCGGTGTCTGATGATACCATTAATATTTGATTCATAGTTTGTTATGACAGGATGTGGGACAAATATATTTTGCTCCATTATAATAATATTATATGTTTAAATCATTGTTTGTCTGAAATCTTGATATATAATCCTTCACGGATTTTATAGCGTTTTCACCGCTATTATTTTTTTTGTCATAATATCTTTTGAGCTCTCTGAACCGTTTCCCGCTACACTTTCCACATAATTCTGTTTTTCCTCGCACTCCAATACCACACCGCAGACATGGTATTGGTCCTAGACTTCCTCGTCGTATGTTTTGTGAGTGCATCCAACAAAATTCCTTTCTACAGGATTTGTTGCATCGATTTACTGAGCCGATCATCAACCATCTACATTGGGACATTGTATATATAATTTTCTTTATTTAAATATTTGTTTTAATTATATGAACGAGTTTGAGAGATTATCCCAAACTAGGCCTGTTAAGTATAAATTCAACCTTGACAGATTATCTCAATTGCCAGTACGAGATCTGGTTGATCCGAAAAATAAAAGTTTGATCTCGAAAATTCATGACGCTAAGAAAGAATTTTACACGGATGGTGCATCTCATACATGGTCAACGTTCAAGATTATACGCCCTGACTCCGTCAAGGACGCTGTCACGGACGCCACAATGAACGACAAGCGAGCAGCAACTATCATTAACTACATCGCTGAATACGAGGGCAATCAAAAATATTTCTTCAGAGTAAAATTTATTGTATTAACAGAAACAGATAGTTGGATTATCCGTGACAAATATGATCCTGTCCTTGGTAATAATAAAACTATCATATTAAGTAAAAATTCCAGACCGGGTCTATTGACTGGTATTGATAAACCGTATTATGAGCGAGCGTATCCTGTAACAGCAGTTATTTATGGAATTTATGAGATAAATAAAAAACCCAACGTTGATAAACTAGCGCCGATGAAATTATCATCCTTGACCTTGTCAAGGTTAAATTGTGTAGCTGAACGAGTAATAGAACACTTTACAAACGCGATGCGTGGAAATGGATTAACTGATTTAAGGCGCGAAAAAATAAACTCGTGGGCTGATTCAGTTAAGGATACTGGTGCTACAATAAAAGATGTTGCTGAGTTAGGAAAAAAAATATTAAAATTTCCAATAACCGTAGCAACAATAACGGGAGAAGTACTGTACCAGTCGAAATATAAATCGAAAGGAGCTCCAATAAATATTATCGATCATAACGCGCACGCATGGACTAACGCAGTAACAATATTTCCACGTGATCGAACTGTTAGATTTTACTCCCCAGATAATTCTGGGGCAGATAATTCTGGGGCAGATAATTCTGTGGCAGGTATGTTTGATTTTATCAGCGAAATAAGTAAAACCGATCCTGTATCGGTATGGTTATTCAAAAGTAATGAGGAGGGTGAATTTGATCAGTTTGTCAAACCGAACGGTGAAATATATCGCACAGAATCCCTCCATGACGAGATGAAAAATCTTGCGACGTTTTTACAGTGCAAGCACGTGGAAAATACTGACAAATTACTAACTAATTGTTTTACCGTTCCATCTGTTGCGGCTCATTTCGCCAGAGAACGAAATTCATGGAAACCAACACGTTTTGATTTACTCGAGGACGTGCGCGCAAGTTGCGTCGAATATGGACATGGTGGATTATGGAATACCAAGTATAATTACAATGATGTTATTTCGGTTGATATGGTTGCATGTTATCCAGGAAGTTTTCTGGGATACGGAGATTGTTCTACGTACTTTGAAAGATTTGGTCACCCTACAAACGAGATGACGCGAGTGGCAATTAATGGACCATTACCTGATTTTGATCTGACTGGATTCGCCTGTATTGAGTCATTCGAGTTTAACGAAAATCTTCACAAGATTTGTTATGTTTGGTTTGGCAGACATTTTTGTGAAAAACGTTGGGCACCTATAGTTTTGTTACGATATATGCTAGATTGTGCGATACTGACATCGTTGGTGGTCAGTGAGGCAATTATATCATATCATGCACAGACCAAAGTTTGGTTGCCCATGTCAGATTCTGAAGTTATTAGCGAGTTTAAGGATGATATTCCTAATAAACTCAAAACCGCAAAAGATCTCGGTAGAAAAATTATAGGTAAATTTACTCAAGGTGGTGCATATGATTATAAAAGACATCACGCACGATTAATTTTAGATGATGCCGAGTACGATTTTATAATCGCTGATACAACGGCGAAAAATACATTTGTAAATCGAGAGAGTGTTTATTTATCCGACGGAACAAAATTAGGTACGATCGTTAGTTACATAAATGACGTATCCCCGCAATATACTCATCTAAGATCTTCCATGTTGGCTTATGTTTCTATAAATTTATTATCGATGATTAATAGATTTCCTGAGACCGCAGTCAGAGTCGCAACGGACTCATTTTATATTTCAAGTAAATATTTAGAACCTGTTAAGAAATTTACAAGTGATGATGAACGATGGGGTTCGTGGAGAATAAAAAAGGAACTATTACACAATTATGTAGAATCAGCAGATGTTCCAGTGAGAGATTTTTATCGTGAGGGTAATAAAATATCAGAAATGTCGAAAGCACCATCGTTGAGTGATCCAATAACCAGATATAAGACAGTATATCTCAATGGACCTGGTGGATGCGGCAAAACAACTCGAACGATTAATGTTTTTAGAAATTCAGATATAATCGTGCTGACACCCACACATAGACTCGCACGTGAGATGAAACAGCGGCAAGTACAATCGTGTACGTATCATAGTTTCTTCCGATGGCGCGGGGATACATGGACTCCTGAGCGAATGGGAGAAAAATATATACCTAAAATAATTATTTGGGACGAGATATGCACGGTGTCATTAGATACATTAAAAATGTTTCTTGATTGGTTGTTGACGAAAAATACCGCCATAATAATGTGTGGCGATCATGGTCAACCTCCGCCCTTTGTTGGACCATCTCCACATGATTGGTTAAAAAATTTCGTTGATTATTACGAAGAAATAGATGATGATCATAGAGCTCTTGATGCAAATTTGAGGGAGTTTAAAAAATTAATCAGATTACAATCAAACAAAATTCAGTGTGAAATAATACGTGGAGTGATCTCAGAGACATCAATGAGTGATTTTTTGAACTCATGGAGACCCAACGATTTGATCGTAGCAAGTAGAAAAATAATCAGAGACGCTTTACAGCAGCAGTTATTTCAGCTACATAAAGAACAATATTCAGAACTACCCGTACCGTTGTGTTATAGACCATCAGATACACGAAAACAGAATATTAATGTTGATATTCCAGGACCCTTGACAGAGTCAAGGAAACAGATTCTCGTATTAAATGATATTGTCGCCGTTGATATCAGTGTGGTCGAAGATGCATTACGCGCTGACAAATCTCCATGGGTGTTGGGATACGCTATGACGATCCACTCGTCTCAGGGATTAACTATTTCTGATACACGAGTCTGGATTATAGACGATCGTATCGAGTGGTCAAATTTAGTTTATTTAGCGGTATCGAGGGTCAGAAATATATCTCAATTACGTAGAATCATAATTCCTGAAATCGTTGATAAATTTAACATCATCGATGATGATATAATAAGAAAAAAATTAATCGGATACAAACAATCTGATAAAAAAAATAAACGTGACTTTGATCTTGATGTTGAATTTATTATTGAGTTAAAACAGCAGCAGAACAATCACTGCACCAGTTGTAATTGTATAATGTTATGGCGGTATTCAAGTAATGATTCAAGACAATTTACCGTAGATAGAAAAGATAATAGTCGCGGTCATACACGAGAAAATACCATGCTGACCTGTCTGGAGTGTAATCGACGTCGGGGTGCAGGCACCCTGGCGCTAGTTAAGTGATCGAAATCAACGGAGTGATCGCGGCGGTAGTTGTGTATCCGCGGGAATTATTTGTAGTTGTTCACGTGTAAATCCACGTTGAGGAGCAGCTGAATCTAATCTGTAGATTGCAGGTCTGGAAACGCCTACATTTCTTCTAGTGGATCTTGTCACGGTAGATATTTTGTGTGTGGTAACACTCCAAATAGGATCAGTCGCTCTCGCTTTACCACCTTCAAGTTCACCAGGCTCATATAAATATCTGACTGTGACATCACCTAATATTTTTTGTTTTCCAGCATCTTTCCGTTGTGTTCGTATACTTTTTTTTGTGACCGCGCTAATGGGTTTCATGTTGGTTGTTCGTGTGATCTCATTATTTAATGCAGCTATCACGATTGGTAATCTTGCAACCCATTCGCGAGATCTTTTATCCTGAATAAATTCCCTCGCGTATTGATATCCAAATAACCGTTCAGCAAGTGTTCGATTAAATCGCTCAACGATTGCCTGATCACGGTGAATTGCAGTATGACCTCGTCGTATTTTGGTATTATGTTGTTTCATCAGCGATGATACTGGACCAAGAAATTCCTTACCAGGATCAGCCTGTAGTAGCTGCGGCCATCGTAGACCACCTTGTGGTCCGAGTCCTCGTTGATAAATTCGTTCAAACGCATCGGCTACTTCAGATGATGTTTTCGCCGATAGCGGCTCTGCTTCTTTATATCTACTTGCAACATCAACTACGGTTAACGCGTACTTGTACGTTTTTCCACGCACAGTATCATGCGGTAAAAACAGAATATCAGCTTGATGAACTTCATTAGGAACACTGACATCGAAATACGAGTACTGAATTTGTTTAGGACGTGGTAGATAAATTTGCCATATTGCTTGTTTAGATAACCACGTTTTAGCAGTAGAATGTTTAACCGATGCTGCATCAGCGAGTTTACCAATTGCTGCTTTGCCTCTCCAGTATCCTCTCGGCGAATAATAAATTGATTCCATTATTAATTACCAGCCCCAATCGCTAATTTACCTTTCATCGAGGATCTTACTAACCAATTAGCTAATGATTCTCTAATATTTTTATTTTTTATAGAATTTAATGAATGAATTAATTTTACATCTGCAATATGCCTATCTTGTAGATTTTGACTTTTATAAGCTACATCATGAGCATGACAAGCTCGATCAATAGCATTTATTGGTTCCTCGCCTGGTTTTGGTTGATCTTGATTATCGAGCCTGATATCGAGTCGAGTACCAGGACCGCAATAATTATATCCTGGTAGATGTTTTTCTCCGCTGTATTTAGCCCATGGAGCACCTGGAAACTTTGACATCAAATTAGCAATATCACCCCCCCGCTTATTAGGTAAAAATGAAAATTTCTTTCTACAGCATACAGAACATTTTCCACCGTACGCTATTTTTTTATTTTTTGTTGTAACCGTAGCTAAATCAATAGTTGGAGTTTTAACTCTACAGCGTAAACAATATAAATTCATGTTATAATATATATGGATATAATTGATTTCTCAGCAACTCGGCAGCGAGAGCCAGTTAAGCATCATCCTGCGCTACCGAACTCCATCAGAATGATTATCATAGGACCATCTGGATCGGGTAAGACGCAATTATTACTTAATCTGATAATGAGATGGTTGAAATGGAATAAGTTGTATTTAGTAGCACCATCCGTTGATGATCAACGATGTTATGATGTACTTAAAGATTTCAATGAAAACGCGCGATTACTGGATGAAGATACTGATGTTATAGAGTTTATAACCGATATTGATGAAGCACCATCCGTAGATTCCATAGATGGATTTATTAATAATTTAGTTGTGTATGATGATGTGATGCTAGATAAACAATCAAATCCAGCCAGAATATTTTCCCGAGGGAGACATAAAAATACAGACGTGATCTATGTTACTCAACGATATACACAAATACCAAAAGTGATCAGAGACAACTGCAACATTTTAGTTGTGTTTAATGGCGTAGACACACACACGCTGCGAAATATTCATCAAACTTGGTGTGGTGGTGACATGGATATAATTAAATTCAAAAATTTCTTCTCACGAGCGCAAGCTACCCCGCATGGATTTATAACAATAAATTTACATGATCCAAGAACAAGATATCGTGTGGGTATTGATAAAATATTTGGGTAACAGGGGTGATGATAAAATTAAATTTAATTAAACAGATATCATTAATATAATGAACAACTGTGCGTGGCTGCGTCAAGGAACAACAGATAAATGCAACAAAAGGTGCCGTGGAGAATATTGCAAGAAACATAATTATCTTATAAAGAAAAATCCTCATGCTGGTCCACGAAGATGTGTTGGATGTAACAACGGCGCTAGAGGATTATATCAGATTTGCAAAAATTGCGGTGGAGATCGATACAGAAGTTTGATGATATATTATAAACACAGAAAGAACATAAATCCAAAAATAGAAAAACCACCATCAGAACTTGAATATTACTTGAAACATAGAACAAATTCCGAAGATTCAGATGAAGATGAAACAGATGAAGATTCCCATGATTCAGATGATGATTCCCAATATTGATAGCAGCAGAGAGGGGCGTCTACGGTTCTGTTTGGGACAAACAATAATCGTAGACGTGGTAATTGACCTCTATGAGTGGTCACTATTTTTTTTGGTAAAACACAAGGGTGACCATTCCCCTAAGTGGTCTGTTCACCCTCTCTGCTGCTGCTTCCGCTAAAGAAATAAGCAGAATGGTTGCTCATGAAGGAAAGTGTACAAAATCAAACATTCTTATCGATGTTGTGCGAAATGTGCAAAGGAAATGTTAACTGAGTCAATCTATAGTTTCAGACTATACCTCTGGCAGCTGTATCCCTGTACCTATTTTAAAAATGAAAAGCGTCAAGGTTATAAAAAAAAAATAAAAAAAAAATAAAAAAAAAAAAACATGCACAGAACTTACTCATTCCATTCACTGATTTATAACTTCTAACTCGATTGCCATTAAGCGTTCCCTAACATTATCACCTTCTTCGCGTTTTAAACCTAATGGAACTTCAACACTGACGCGGCGTCCATATTTGCGAAGGCGATTTTTTCACACAACGGAAGTGATGTTGTTCATAGTGTTCCGTCAGCTCTGAATAATTCCTTATATTCCGTAAAACTGAGATGTAAGAGCATAATTCTCCCACTTGTTTTTAATTTTTGTTGGTAGTATTAGGATTAGACATTGCATACATCGGAAGCAGACGAAAAAGTGCTTACCTTCTGTTAATGTGGAGGACATGCAGCCACCCCTTCACCTAAAATGAACTATTCCATCATTCAGAAAATAACAGTGAGTAGGTTCCTTCTAACATTGAAAACTTCCGTTTGGTTTGAAACACGAGAAAAGAAGACAGTGTTCGTTACTTTTTGGTGACAATCGTGTTAAAAATTATAAATCAACGAATGCATTGAATAAGTTTTGAATAGTATTTTATCCTTTATGCTTGTCGTTTTGAAAATTCGTAGATGGTTACAAGTTATAGTTGGTATAGGCTGAAGCAAGAGTCACTGAGTTCAGTAAGGTAGCGCAGTAGAAGTATTAAAATATGTATGAAGATAAGTTGCAGTATATGTACACTATGTACTGTTTAGGAAACATGGAATGAAATACACAGACAAACAGTAGAACTTGAATCAGAGAAAGTGGTTGAAAGCGGGCTGGAAAAAGTCCGTGGAAACTCGACTACTCGCACAACAGTTTAAAGCAGGATTCCAGAGAGATAGTACCGTTAGACAAGGAAATAATTCTCACATCGAACAAAAGGAACCTGAGAAAGTAACAAAGGACTGTAACCAGGGTCCCTCTGTCATAAAACAACAATCGACTTCAAAATCTTACTCCAAAGTATACTGACCAATCAAACCGCCGTATTTGCTAATTTCGAGTAAGATGTCAGAGTCTGGAGGAAAATTTATTATTCAAAATGTTCAGAAAAGTTTTATAACTGAGAACGCTGACCATATAGGATGGAAAGTAATAACCAACAATCTCAGAAATAGGCTAAACAAACAAATAATGCTGAAACCAGACCTACAATAGAAAGTAGCACACTCCGGGTCTGCAAGAAAACAACGCACATTTCTTGAAATCTAAAGCCACAAGAAGAAGCCTATTGACAAGATACGAAGGGAAAAGACCAGTAAAAATACCATCATAATTTTCAGTTATTTGCTTCTGGTAACTAGGTCAAGCATTCGTAGGACTTTCATTATAGTTATCGATATGCAACATTCAAACTTGGGGGGGGGGGGGGGGGGGGCGGGCAGACAATTTTGGACTTACCATCCGTTAAGCGTGTTTTCGTCCGGTGAGGGTCTATACCCTGGTGTTCTGGGATATTTTACCGGAAGGGACGGTCCTACCAGCTGGCTTATCCTATCGTAGCCACGCAGAGTTCCAGTGATATACTCTGACAAAATAGGAGATAAAGCTGAATATGTAAAATATATAAATGATTATTATAAAGATCACAATTTACTGTCTAATGTCGAAGCAGATGTTTTAGGAAAATTTCAGTTTGTACACGATTACAAAATATTTAACCCTGACAAACCATTCGCTAACATATGTATTATATAATACCATTACTAAGAACAAACATAAAAGAGAAAAAAAGATTTTATCGGAATTGCATTTAAATTTCAATAGCTCCAACGTCAGCTAATCCAATATTTTTAATAACTCTAAAGACTCTATAACAAATAAAGTCTTCTACTGAATACGACCTCGAAGGTTCCACAAACCAAAAACTCGAATAAAAATATTTCGGATTATTAAATTCGAAGTTGTGTTGTATCCAACGATCGATCTCTGCCTACTTTACACCATCGAAATCATTCGTAGAGCCTTAAATTTGCAGTTAAGGCAATAACAGATTAGTGCATAAATTTCTGAGAACTCTAATCAATAACCAGAAGATTTAAGCGCGTTTAAGTCAAAGGTGGATGATATTCAGACGTGAAGTTAAAAGCGCTGTTGTTGTGCAGGATTTTTAATTTATTTAATCTAGAATGTCCTATTGTTATCCATGTATTTGTTTCCTACACTGCGACATACAATTAACACAATGAAGTGCTTTGGGTTCACTTATACTGGTACAGCTTGCTAGCACCAACAGGATACTGTGTGAACTGTATGTATTAATTTTAGTTCGCATTACTGTGGCGTTTGGTAGGGTTGGGGAGTAGTGCTCCCAATATATTATTTAAATTACCATAGAAGTCCCACCCCGGGCTCAAGTTTATAGGGAGTGAAATTAGTGATAGAGAGAGGTAAGGCTCCGACCCCCCAGTCAGCAAAGCAGACAGTTTAATTATTGAGAACACACAAGGTGAAATTCAAAAGAATAACAATTTAATACAGTTCAGTACAGTTTAATACTTATAGGTTCCTGCATTTGTATGGGAAAATATGAACGAGTTTTCGGAATGAATACTGCACGAACTTGTGAGTGCAGTATATCCTTCCGAAAAAAAACGAGTTCCTATTTTCCCATAAAAATGCAGCAACCTTTTTATTATATGCTCATTTTTTTATTCAACCTAAGGTTAAATTATATAAACAAAATACACTACAAGAAACAAAGTAAATGAATGAATGCCGTATTCCAAACTAAATACACAAGCTCAGATTTGACATTACAAAATGACATCATTATTAATGCGCACATAGCTCCGCCCAGATATATTTGAACTTAGTCGCGCGGTCGACATAACTTTCGAAAGAAAATGGCGTGTCTAGTTAAAATTGAAATTTGCAGTCATATTGTGAATGAATGCGCATTGCAACGACTTTTCCATTTGATCTGGAGTGAATGTATTTTTTGGTATTTTGTTTCGATTCGATGAAAGTTTGTGATTTTGGACTGGATTCATCTGTGCAAATTATACATGAAATTCATCGGATTGAAGTGGCGAGGGAGAAGCGTATTTACGTCTGCAAATGTGTTTCTGTTTCTGTCATTGAATGTTTGAAATCATAACGTGGGAAAATATGAAGTCTTTAAATTGCAATTTTCTAAAGAACGCTATGGAATTTAATGTGTATTTCATTTTGAGTGCAGTAAGGAGGATGCAATTGCACTTATAGAAATTACAGCACACTTTTGAAATGTGTAATCCAGATTGAAAACCTATGACGTGGCTCATGTAATTCCGATTTGCAGGATTAAGAAAAAACATTTTGAGGAAATTCAGGATGTAAAACTGTAAGTATATTTTATTTTGCCATTCTTATCACCACATAAAGAATACACTATATTCCTTGTCAGTTGTATGTTATTTGTAAGGACATGATCGTCCGTCTTTTATATAATGTAGCTAGCCTAAATCCGTAACATTGTATCAACGCGGAATGTGCCAAAACAGCTGGGTTTTTTGTGTGTGTACAGTCTACGAAACATGTTTTAGTTCATTCAGAAACAAATTTAAATAACCACAACGTAAAGAGCCTCTTACGCGAGTGTATATGATTTGTTTACAAATCAAAAGTGCTGGTGTCTTGCGTCTTCGCTTTTTTACAATAGAAAGTAGTTCCTTTATTCACGTGAATGCAATATGTGTATTGTCGCGCGCATGCAGTATCGGGGAATACTGAACGATTCCGACAATGTAAAGTTAACGGGGGAAAAAATGAGCATATAATAAAATTTAATACAGTTCAATATTCAAATGATAATAATTTTCCAATCACTCTTCTTCCTCTCGACTAAGTGATAGCCTATTGCATCATGTGCTTTATAGTGTGAGATCGCTTTTCCACCTGTCCTTGTTTTCTACTCATCTATATCTCTCCTATCCCGCCAATTTCTTCTCTCCTTCGATTCACAATCGACTTCTCCACTAGTTTTAATTCCGTCTCTCTCCTAGAGACTCGGGACTAAACCACACCGGAAGTTTGTCCCCATAAAGCTTCCTTTACGAAGCTTTGTCTTTCCTTAGAAATTCCTAAGTTTTCCCGCCGTTTACGACTGGCTTTCCCAGAGTTATTGCTTTAACTTTCCAGCACGATGTTTCACAATTACTGAAGTTTCTAGTCTAAATTACTCAATTAAAATCGGATTGAACTGGTGACCACACCCTCTCTCAATTCCGATTGGATATCGATTCTACCCTGTTCTATTCAACTTAGCAGACAATGCTCCGGCCGTCTGTCAACGTGGTGAGATTTACAACGCCAATAAGGGTCTTTTGTTCTTGAACAAAGCTTTCAGTGTCCACATGTGATTTTTGACACCCAACAAAGCTGGCTCTCGTAACAATTCCGAACAGGACCACTATAGCCGCGGGGTCTAAAATATACACATGGCTTCTAACCAATTCCTTTATTCTTGACTTATGTAATCGCGGGCAGGCAACGTGACAATTACTTACAAAGCATTTAAAACGGAACCAATCAGTTTACTTAAAGAAATCTTATCATGGTTTGCCTATTTCGTTCTATTTAAAAAAAAATCTAAGTAAAATTACATAGTGACGGAAATGACCGTTCTAAAAATGGAATATGATATGAAGTCTCTTCAAAGCCCTTGAACTTTTCTTGTCAATGTCAAAAGCGACCATAAATTTTCCGAAGTTGCGATTCTTCAAGCGTTTATTTGGTATCGACTATGGAGTTTGTATCCAACGTAGCTACGTTTTATATTGGAAACCCACGATTGTTCATTTTCAGTCTCCACTTTATGCAAAGAGGTAGGATATATGTATGTTACAGACAATATTGTAAAAGAAAATCATCTCATCATTCATATATTTTGATGCGTCAATTACGTGTCACTACAATGTCAGTCTACCATGCCAAAAACTTCATGTCAATGGAAACAAAATGGCAAATCATGATGGCGAATTTTTGTTTATTTCTTGGGAAAGCCATCTGAGCTGAATGCTTCAGAAGCATTTCCAAGCGTGTACTTCCTGTACAAAGGTAGATATCTACCAGTCTCCAAGACAGTGAAAATCAAGCGACTGTATGATCATTGGCAGGATAAAGTATTGCGTTTGGTCATAGGAATAAGTCATTCTGACTACAGCACTTGCATGCACCAGAAATAGACAAACAGTAGCATCCTCTGTAAAACACTGATAACTTGGTTGATAAAAATAATCGGAATATTTATTTGTTTTCTTAACCATTGTAAAATATTCAGTCACATATGTATGTACGCACCTGTGTACGTTTGCATGTCCAGGGAGGCAGCATGGTCTGGCTTTTGGCTTTCCAGACAGAGGATCGATTGGGACATGTAAGTGTTAGGCTCGCAGTGACAGGGGCTGCCGTGTCCTATTGTCGCTTCTGCTGCGTGTACGAAGACTATGTGTGTGGGTGTGAAAAGGAGGAGGGTGTGGAGGTGTGTTTGATGCCGTGCTTTTCACGGCATGCACATCGAAGTATCCTCGGGACAGGTAATGCACGTTGTTATGTATATTTAATTTATATTGTTTGCCTAACTTTGTGCATGGCTGTAAGTTGCAAACAACATGTTTGCGTAGAGGAGTTCAGTCTTTTTTGCCGTTAAACTAAGTGTTAATGTTGGAAATCTTCACATTCTATTACGGTTTAGCTAAAGTAAAAATATGTATTGCTACACGCACACAGGTATTTACTTGACCGAGCGGTTGTCAAACCCTGGCGCGATTCTCGCTAGAAGTCATAAGTTTACCCCGACTTTCCAAAGACTTCCATACAACCTCAGTTGTAAATTAGAAAGCCCGACGTGTCCATTCTATACCTAAATTTTCCTCTAATTAATGCAAGATCACAGATAAACCAAACTGCCAACTATCTATCAACCGTACATCTGCGTGTTTTGGCTTCATTATGTTTCCGTACCACCAACCGTTCACGCCTTAGAACATATATAAGTACTCCCTAACAATGGGAACTATTTTAACTTCGCCACCTTAGGCCAGTCAATGTATAGTTTCCAGGCACATTTCGCCGATATAACTGCACCATATTCGCCCACATGGCGACATAAACGGTGTCTGCCAAGTCCCTTTTTATTTATGCCCTTGTGTAATTTACCGGTTTAATACCGTAAGTACTGTCCTTGCAGTCACGCTACCAATGTATACCAATAGATTTTAATATGGACTATTTTACGACAGGGACATTCATTCGGTTTTGGTCGGAATTCAGGACATCATGGAAACACACCTACACTTCACTCCGTGACGTTTGCTCCTAATAATTAGCTCATTAGTTCGGGCCAGGAATATTTCCATGGTGCCGAATTCCAATAATCGCACAAGTAATCACACAAATCTAAGAATTGCTTAAAATTTGGGCGCTATAACCAAGTGCGCATACTCTAAATTTACTAGAGTATAAATATGGATTTCATAAAACATAATTCGTTCCTGTTTTAGATCAGTTTATCAACAATAATTCTCGGGGGAGTATTTTTTAACATATTAATTGAAATTAGCAAAGTGTTCATTCATCTTGTAGAAATGGATACACTACTTTGGGATCATTGTAAACTCATTAAAATCATTCTGGTGGAGTACATCATTGCGTTACTTCAGGACAGTCAAGACTATTGGAAATCATTCCTAACATTCTATTTCTTTCGAACATTCCATCTTTTGGACTTGTGGAAGGTCATTTAGGATTATTGTGGATTTGATTCATAATACTGTAACTATCTCTTTGAATTTTTACTTCGTATGTTGTATTGAATTAAATAACTTATTGAATTTACGTTTAACCTAAATTGTCGGTGTCATTTCTTTTTGTTGCATATTTTAAAACCTAGATATGTATGTATGCATTTTTTAATCTATGTCACTAAACCACACACACGCACATACATACACACACACACACACACACACACACACATATATATATATATATATATATATATATATATATATAGAGAGAGAGAGAGAGAGAGAGAGAGAGAGAGAGAGAGAGAGAGAGAGAGACAGACAGACAGACAGAGACAGACAGAGAGAGAGAGAGTACCTCGATAGACTCCAAGGTCGACATCTGAACATTGCAGGCCCATGGACTGAGATAATTCTCGTAAGTTCTCCAAAGTTGGCGGCCTTACCGCTGGAACACGGTATAAATCTACTGTAAAATATGAATTACAACATTTTTATTTTCTTCCTCAAGATAATATCTAATAATGTAGTTGTAATTCCGGTTTGAAAAGGACTAATAAATGCAGAAAGAATATGACCGCAATTGATTATCAAGCCCGTTGTTTGTCACAGGGCTCACTAACGACTATCGGACCTTTGCTCGTTTATCCAGCTACACTCGTAAAAACGTATTGTTTGTCATGGGGCTAACTAGTAAATAACGCCCTTTTACTAGTAGTTCCTGCTACACACATTAACAAGCTTGTTTTGTCACAGGGCTAAAAATAAAATGCTTTTTTACTCGTATGCCCAGTTACACACTCTAACGTGTTCACTGTTTGACACGTGACTAAATAGGAAATAACGTCCATTTACTCATATGTCCAGTTACACACATTAACAAGCTCCTTTTTTGTCACGGGGCTATAAAGAAAATAATGCCCTCTTACTCCTATACCCAGTTACACACTCTAACGTGCTCACTGTTTGACACGAGACTTAATAGGAAATAACGTTCTTTCACTCGTATGTCCAGTTACACGCTCTAAACGAGGATAAACATGCAACGTAAGCACACGTTTAACACCTGCAACCTAGTATAAACTGGCAAACATTTAATGCAATGACAGTATCCAGTGGTCTACGGGTCCATATCTGAAACACGCGACATGGGATCGAACCAATACTCTGGCAGCGTGCTTTTCCGTGCCTTAATAAAAACTTTATTTCCTAGATCATAGGCATCTATAACAATAACAAGAACACGTAATTCTTTCGACCTGAGTAGTAGGAAATAAAGGAAACGGAAATGAATCTTTTTTTTAAAAAAATTAGTAGCTTATCACAGATGTGTGCCTTATTAGCGCTAATGAAAGAAAGCCAGATATGTAACTTCTGTTCCAAGCAGGTCTCGCTGATAAATCAGAATCCACATGTCCACCATTCTATCATTGAAAAATAAGATGATTATTAAGGTTGTGTAACTATTCATGTGTGTGTGTGTGTGAGAGAGAGAGAGAGAGAGAGGTACCTGGATCTTCGATGGAAGCCATATCATGTCGCAATGAATGCATATCTCGATAAAAGGATAGCGACTATCATCCGAGTTAAATTCCCCACGCCATTAGAGTATGTACGCGAATAAATATAGTGATGCTGATTTGGCGGCACTATTAGTAGCTAAGAGCGTAGTCACTGGAATTTGTTGCGCTCTTCTATATTTATTAATAATTATTAGTTTTATTTTTTACCAATGAGCAACTGACCTTCCGAATAAATGGAATATTTGACACAAACAACATAAATGTTAAACACACTTTAGTATGATGCCACGCCGTTTCAGTTTGGTTAGAGAAATGTTTACGAGCGAGAGTATATCTGTTTCACTTCTAAGCATTCAAATTGTTGGATATGTGATGGGACGATTACGGATGCAGATATTCCAGATTTACAGTAATGCATCTGTGACCGGATATTTTGCATTATTCGATTTGCACCAGTATACATAGACAAATTCGGAATTGCATCACATGATAAAAGCTATTTTACGGCGTAAATCTGATGTGTTTGGATGACGTTCTTTCAGTGTGGAGACCGGTTTATGTCACATTCTTTTGTGAACAGACGTGAGTTCATTTACTCCCATAAGTTAAACTTTAAACCACTCTTGTACATAGGGTGGATTCCATGTTACATGTATACCCAACCCCTTTCCATACGCACGCTATCAATTCCCTTAGTTTTATTTGTGGTTGTTGTTGTTGTTCTTCTTCTTATTCTTCTTGTATGGGGCTCAAAGCCATTTTTCAGAGCATGATAATCTATACATGGCACAACGTGGATGTAAATGGGCCATATTCAGATTGACGTGACTTTTGTTGCACAATTCCCTTTTGGCTTTCGATTCGAGAAAAAAAAATGGCCGTAAAAATGTTAATAGTAATATTACAAACAAAAAGTTGCAGTAGGCGGAGTAATGAAATTTTCGCACTATCGCTGCCAACCAGTTAAAAGATTAATGCGCAAAAATTTCATCGATATTTTTTATCTGACCAGAATCGTAGAAAGTGATATTTCACATCTTGTCATATCAAAAATATGAAACCGAGCATACTATATGTAGTGTTTACTGGTTATGTGACAAAGGTACCTATAATATTGGGGTGGGGGGTGGGGGGTGGGGGGTGGGGGGGGGTGGTAATGAGAGAGGAAAAGACCTGTTTCTACAAACACTTGCTTTTTTCAAAGCATGCATACAATGTCTGACTTGCTTGTCAGACCTACATCTAATACCCTATATGTCAGACTCATCAGATCTCTAAGTTGCTGATTAAGCAGTGGGGAAAGTGTATATTACCATATCACTTCTTTTAAAACACTACAGCACCTATTAGAATGATCTTCTCCCTCAAAGGGCTGAGAAAACATGTAACGGTAGCGAGGAATGTAGAAGCACAGCTAGCAAGGAAGAGCGCGACATGCTGGATTTCCATGTTGCTGTGGAAACTATATAACAAGACTTTTTCAAAACATTTTGTTTTCTCTGGAGTGAACATGAAAACCAAAGCACCGGCTTACTTACATATTATAATTTAGGGAAACTTAACAAAAATGTTGGGACAAAATGTTTGGCCGTTTTATAGAGTTGGTTATTATAAAGAGGATTTGGGATCTAAATATGGAGCCATTTTACAGATGAAACCGCTTTAAAGACCGTCCGGTTTTAGGGAATCTTCACAGAATTCATAACCTGAGATGTGCACCTAAGTAAAATGTTAGGTTTTTGTGAAGTTTCCCTGAATTATAATGGGAATACCATGACTTTGGGTTCCTCTTAGGAAGATATAAATTCTAATGTGTGCCTTTATAAACTACTTCTTAGTACCAAGTCATAGAATCACGTACATAGTATCTCACATAGTTGCTGTATTTAAAATACGCCATTATGACCATTATTTGCCACTAGTTTTCTTATGTGCCGCCAAATCATTATCACTATATTTATTCGCGTTCATACTCTAATGGCGTAGAGTATTTAACTCCGATATAAGCTGCTATCCTTTTATCGAGATCTTCCTTCGTTGCGACATGATATGGCTTCCGTAGAAGACCCAGGTACCTCTATCTTTCTCTCGTTCCCTATCTCTCTGTCTCTCTCCATGCAGCTAACCAGATAAAAAGACGTAGAGAAGCAGACAGAAGTTACATGAACTCTTACACAAACCACAATGGCTCGTATCTGGGGGTCGGCATTAGATGAGAGGGACTGACGGCAGGTCTACATGGACATGGAGCTGAGTAGATATGAATATTCATGAGTTTGGGCTGGCGATCTTGACTGGTACACTAACGTTTAATATTCCGATAGTCGCAGCCTAAACTTCATTCCGCATACCACATTTCGCTTCGGCTGCAAGAGAGGCACATTTTCGACGCGACATAAACAAACAGTACTTCTGTTTCTGTTCTTAATGGTTTTTACACATGATGCATCAGCAGTATCTTTTATTTATTTTTCTAATATCAGATTATGTTTTCCGATTCAGATTTCAGGTCAGTTGTCGTTTCAATTTCGCACTAAAATCCAACTTTGCAAAACATATTTTCTTATGTCTCAAATTTAATATAAAAAGTAAACTTTTTAAGCGGTTTCACAGAATGACTTTCTCCGTTAAAATGAATGCTGACGTTTCAATTTTCGCAATAAATTCTAACTCGGCAAAACATATTTTCTCATCTTGCCGATTAAATTAAAAGCAAACATTTTAAATAGCTTCAGAAATTTACTTTTTCTCTATAACAGCTATAGTTGACACAGCATGCAGAATAAATTAATATCGTGTGCTTATTAATCAAGACTCCGATCCGTAATGACCATAAAAATACGCATTTTTGCGTCATGTTATGAAATAATTCGTGGCCACTTATGCGAAACAGGAACAAAATAATATGATTTTCTGAATTTCTCTTTTAAAATGCTAAAGAATAAGCCTACTCTGTTTTGGTCATCGGGTCCAAGTAATGTACATAGGTCTAGGACATAACATTGGCACATCATTCAAAATACGGCTAACGCTTTTTAAAGAGTCCTAGTCATAAAAAAGACCTTGTGAAATGTATTAATAAATATATAATTATTGTGTATGGAGTATAGTTAGAGGAAAAGGACCTACGGTAGGATGCTTTAGAATAAATTTAATGCTGACGCACGATTTCGAATAAGGATAACATTTATGATAAATGGACATAACTTTTATAGACATGACTATATTGGCATAATTCGAGGACAAGGACCTGAGAAAGGCTGCCATAGAATAAGCATAAGTCTGAGGAAGATTGCCGTAGAACAAGCATAAGTCTGAGGAAGGTTGCCATAGAATAAGCATAAGTCTGAGGAAGGTTGCCATATAATAAGCATAAGTCTGAGGAAGGTTGCCATAGAATAAGCATAAGTCTGAGGAAGGTTGCCATAGAATAAGCATAAGTCTGAGGAAGGTTGCCATAGAATAAGCATAAGTCTGAGGAAGGTTGCCATAGAATAAGCATAATGTTTGTCTCTGAGTGTAAGTCGTGTAGAGGGACTTAGGATAATTCACATTGAGGACAAGAATCTAAAGTAGGTATAAGACCTATCTAAGATACGAATGTGTGTGTGTGTGTGTGTGTGTGTGTGTTTATTCATTGAGTACAGGTAGAGGGTCTGCTTTAGAACCTTAGGTCATTGTTGTCAACCTGTATTCAGCGAATAACAACATATCTGCAATAATAATTATCCTAAGTCCCTTTACCTGTTGTTGTTGTTGTTGTTGTTGTTGTAGCACAAGATAGGCTATACGTGGCGGCCAGTATAAATGGTGGAGGAAGAACCCGGGAAAACTCCGGAAAGAACCACCGACGAACTTGAACCTTTCTCACATAACCACACTGGTTGAATCCGAGACTCGAACCCACGCAGACAGAGGTGAGTTAACGGTGATCCGTAACGGTGAGCGCTTTAGACCACTCGGCCACTCGGGAACCTACCACCTTAGGTAAAATGTAATAAATTATATTAGACACAGGCAGAATAATTATCTTATTTTTCAGTGATGGAAGAGTGGACATGTGGTTTCAGATTGTCAGCGAGGCCAGCTTGGAATACAAGTTATATATCTGGTTTTCTTTCAATTGCACATACATCTCAACATCTCCGGTGGCCTAACTAGTTAGAGCATCCGCCTCGGATATGGGATGTCGCGGGTTCGAACCCCAGTCGTGTCATAACTAAGACTTGTAAAAATGGTATTCGCAGCTGCCTCACATTTCACTCAGCATTAAAAGGTTAGTGTTAGGACTGGCCAGCCTGGTGTCAGGATAATGTGACTGTGTGGAACATTATGCTACATGTCTGCGGTATGATCATTCGTTGTTAGATATCACTATAAACTGTCACACTGCTGACATCATAGTGATATTACTGAAATTGTTTTAAAGCTACGTTAAAATTCCAAAATTCAAACGCACACACATACACACAAACACATATATATGTGATATGCTAGACATTTAAATACGAAGAACCCGTTCTGGTCCTTTATTTCCGGCAAATCAGGTCCAAAGAATAACGTGCTTTTGTTATTAGTAAATGGCAATGATCATGGAAATCCTTTAGACCACTGGGTACTGACACTTCGCGCATTAAACGTTTGTTAACGTATACTGTGTTGCAAATATTACACAGATTGTTTGCGTTTCATGTTTATCCTCTTTTATAGTATGTAACTGGACATACAAGTAAAATGGGCGTTATTTACAATTTAGCCCGTGTCCAACAATGAGCTTGTTAGAGTATGTAACTGGACATACGAGTAGGACCACTGCAAGGGATATGATCCAGGACACCACCCTACTTAGGGGTGGTATCTGTCTGTGCGCGAACTAGGCTCCCCTTCCTTACTTGTTCGGATCCATAAAGGAGGATTTTTCTTTGGAAAAGTGGTGAAGTTACTCAAAAATACGAATGATTAACATGAAGATATGGTATCTCCCATACTAATATAACAACTTAATAAATCAAAAATGTTACAATAACAACACCGTAAAAGACGCCCCAAACATAGATTTTAACATTTGTACTAGGTACAGAAATGCTTTACAGATGGAGACAGGGAACTGCAAAACTAGGGAAGTAGCGGGTATGGAAACCATATGGCTATGCCACAGAACGCTATGCGAAGTGGATAGGCTTACGTAAGAGCCTCAGAAAACCGAGCAAGTAGTACATGGGCAAACAAACAAATATACTTAAGGAGTACATTTAAACAAGTAACATAGTTTCCCCTTTACTTAACCACCCACACGCATATATAAAAACGAACACCCAATTGCACATAGTTCTCAAATTAATATTTTAACTTATTGTTTTCATTTTCGGCTGTTTTCTCCGGATGTGATGACAGGGACACAGTCTGAGTCAAAACTAAGGAGCAACTGAAGATATAAAGACAGAAGAACAAAAATCTCCTGTCATAAGACAAAACCTGTGAGAAAAAATGAGAGACATAAGACAGCATACATATAACACTTTACAGAAACAAATGTAAGGGCTTAATTAAACTGTATTTTTCATTTTTGAAGAGAAGGATCATACAAAATATGTCTCTCATTTGAGAGCAGCAAAACAATTCAGTCAAATTTTTTAAAATATCTTGAAAGGAAATAAAGATTTTGAGAAGACAACTGTGATTGAATTTTATTTTAAAACCAGTCCTAACAATAACACAGGGAAACGCATACAAACAATATAGCAAATGTCATGAAAACGAGGGAGTCTCAAATTGTTACAAAAACAGTATTTATTCACGTACGTTCTGAGTACACATCAATAAGCTTCCAAGATGGATCGCGGCATTCTTGCCTGATTGAGCAGTCCGTATCTAATGTTGCAGCTACTAAGGGGAGCAGTTATTAGTTATAACTAGCAAGTAAACTACGATACCACACAACAAACAACACATAGCCAACACAGGACAATAGGAAATAGTTTGACAAACATCACTAACGAGAAACAAGGGGAAGGAAACCAGCTCATGGCATGTGCCTATGGAAGGAAGTACGACCTACACTATCTCAGTTATTTTAGAATTGGGGAAGAAAATTTAGGGAATCCAGCTTATGGAAACCACTCATAATCTCAAGAATGACAATTACTTTTAAAACCCTGATAAGTACCAACCCAATAAAATGTAAAAATAGACGAACTCAGATTCCAAAATTTATTTTAATAAACTTTTGCATCCAGATTATATCTGAGGTTTTACAAGATACCCACACTAAAGACGTTAGGGTGATACACGAACATACAAAACATTCTTTCTAAAATTAAGGCTTAATGGGGGTTGGGGGCAACAGTGTTTAGCTAACTTAGCTGGACATAGAACACAATTCATTTTGCTATATGTTCTCTACATTTGTTTCTCAATATTATTGACCTTTCCACTGTGTGACAATCAATACAGATCATATGTTAATCTAAAATAACTTCAAAGGTGACTTCACGGTAAGTTCTTGTCAATGCTTGACCTGCATTTGTTTGAGAGGCTGGACTGTCAACAGAGCAGCATGTAAAGAGAACACAGATTTCACTTCCGGATCATCCTCCAAGGCCTGTTTACTCACTGTGCACTGTCGCCGAAATACACAAGGAAAACCACACCCTGAGCTCATATTCTCAAAAATAAACAATTACTTTTAAATCCCTACCAAAAATGCATAAATATGACTCTTCTATCATCACCAAAATGAGAGAGGAAACTATGTTCTAAAATTAGACTAGAACTACGGAACTGGAAGTATTAATTGTGACCCGATTCCAGCTAGGAGCTTGAGAGAGATCCTCATATTAGGGTCATCCTAGTAAAACGGCGTTAGTCGCTAGTTAGCCCTGTGTCAAACAATGAGCTTGTTACTTAACTGCGGTCGTATTCTTACTGCATATATTAGTCCTTTTCAAACACAATTACAACTACATTATTAGACAGTATCGTGGAAAAGACAATAAAATGTTGTCATTCATATTTTACAGTAGATGTATACCGTGTTCCAGCGGTAAGGCCGCCAACTTTGGAGAACTTACGAGAATTATCTCAATCCATGGGACTGCAATGTTCAGATGTCGACCTTGGTGTCTATCAAGGTACTCTCTCTCTCTCTCTCTCTCTCTCTCTCTCTTTCTGTGTCTCTCTGTCTCTCTCTGTCCCCCCCCCCCCCTTATAATATGTAACATAAAGAAGTGAAGCCAACAATGTAAGTTAAACAAAAGGTTATTTTTATTCTCGTCAATACAAAATGAAAATTCAAAGAGACACTTACAGTACAGTGAATCAAATCCCAAATAATCCTAAAGGTCCTTTCACAAGTAAAAATGAAATAAAATAGTATGTTAGATAAATATAGAAGGTTCCGAATGAATTTCAATATTCCTGACTGTCCTGATGTAGCACTTTGGCGCGGTCCAGAAAGACTTTGAATGAGCACTCGATAGTCCACAAAGTAGTGTATATAAATCTAAAAGGTGAATGAGCTCTTTAGTAAAGTCCAGTGAATATTGTACGTAACTAACTCCTCTCGAATTATATCTGACAAACTGATTTAAAACGGGAATACATTATTTGTTTATCTAACCCCTATTTATACGTATTTTCATGTGACCTAAAATTAAATAGAAGGTGAAGATTTCCAACAGAAAATCCTAGTCTAACAGCAAACAAGACTGACATTAAACGCATGCTACACAAACATGTTGTTTGCATCATGGACAAAAGTTAGCTATGTAAATAGTCTTTTACAGCTTACTTCCATGCACACAGAATACATTAAATATGCATAACAACATACATTACCTATCCCGAGGTTATATCAGCGTACATGCCACGAAAGACTACGGCATGAAGCACACCTCCACATCGTCCACCTTTTCACACACACTATTATTACTCAAAATTTGGAGCGACCTTGAGACAAGGCAGTGACTGTCATGGAGGACATAAAACTTGCGTCTCCCAATCGAACCTCTGCCTGGAAAGCCAAACACCAAACCATGCTTCCTCCCAGGACATGCAAACATACACAGATGCGTACATATCTGACTGAATATTTTACCATGTTTAAAAAAACAAACAAGGAAACTTGAAAACATTCCGTTTATTTTTTATTAAATAAGTCCGAAATGTTTTACAGAGGACACTACGGTGTGTCCGTTTCCGGTGCATGCACGTGCTATAGTTAGAATGTCGTATTGCTAGT
The DNA here is from genome assembly GCA_028554795.2 of Sinohyriopsis cumingii. Classification (NCBI taxonomy): domain Eukaryota; kingdom Metazoa; phylum Mollusca; class Bivalvia; order Unionida; family Unionidae; genus Sinohyriopsis; species Sinohyriopsis cumingii. The sequence goes on along the minus strand of CM068842.1, from coordinate 1,007,226 downwards.
ACGGAGCGCAGATGCAATACTGTGTTCTGCAAATTATCGCATGATTTTTACCAACTTGAAAACTGGTAGATATCTGCCTTTCTACAGGAAGTATACGCCCAGAAATGCTTCTGAAGTATTCAGCTCAGATGACTTTCCCAAGAAATAAACAAAGTCGCCAGCATGATTCGCCATTTTGTTTCCGTTGATATGAATTGGGTAAGGAGAGACTGAGAATATAGTCAAACGCAGGTGACGCAGCGAAAATTCTGAGTGATGCGATGCTTTTATTGTATGATATTGTCTGTAACATAAACATATCCTACCTCCTTGCATAATGACTGAAAATAAATATTCCAGTATAAAACTAGCCGTGTTTCATACAAAACTGCATAGTCGATGCCAAATAAACGCTTGAAGAATCGCAACCTCCAGCCAATTATGATCGATTTAGCCACTGACAAAAATATGTAAGGGCTTTAAACAAATATCCCAGGGGTCGACAGCCTACGGCACGCGTGCCACACATCAAGAAGTTTTGTGTGGCACGCGAAGGGCAGCCAAAAAAAATCTCTATTTTAACAGTGTCGTTCTCTTACTGGTGGCTCGCGCTCGTTCATTTTTGTGATTAATCCGGAAAAAGTTTCGCGCTATGTAACTAGGTTGCCGACCCTTGAAATATCCAATCATATTCCGTTTCTACAATGGTCATTTTTATCACTATGTAGTTTTATTTAGCTTTTTTAAACAAAACAAGAACGAATCTTCGCCAATCCAAGATATTATTTCTTTAAGTAAACTGATTTATTGTTTTAAATGATGTATTTCCACGAAAATGTTTATTCTTCTTACATAATGTTTGTTCTAAGGAATGCTATTTATATGTTAAAATTATAAGTTGTTATGTTCTGTCGGGGTAGAAATTTTTTGAAAGCATGTACAGACTGAAATACTCAGTTTATAAAATTAGTCTTATAACCTTACTAAAATATCTGTTTCAACATTTTACAATAAATTACCTTTATAATAATCGGTGGTATATTTTACATGTAAAGTTCTATTTCATATTTTGTTAGAGTATATCACTGGAACTCTGCGTGGCTACGATCGGATAAGCCAGCTGGTAGGGCCGTCCCTTCCGGTAAAATATCCCAGAACACCAGGGTACAGACCCTCTCCAGACGAAAATACGCTCAACGGATGGTAAGTCCAAAATTATCAGCCGGCCTATTATAATTTTGAATCTTCTATTTCGATAAATATGATGTAAGTCCTACGGTTGCTTGACCTAGTCTTACCAAAAACAAAATGCTGAAAATTATGATGACAGTATTACTGGTCTTTATCTTGCGTATCTTGTCATCAGGCTTCTTCCTGTGGCTTTAGATTTCAAGAATTGTGTATTCAGTTTTTTTGCAGTCCCGGGGTGTGCTGCTTTCTAAAGTAGGTCTAGTTTTTACGTTATTTTCAATTTGTTGAGGCTATTCATGAGATTGTGGGGTATTACTTTCCGTGTTAGATGGGCAGCGTCATCCGTCATATAACTTACTGAACATTCTGAGCACTAAATTTTACCACAGACTGAAATCTTGCTAGAAATTAAAAATGCAGCCTTTTGATTTGTCAGAATACTTTGGAGTAAGATTTGAAGTCGAGTACAGTTTTATTATATATGGGTCCTGATGGTTACTTTCTTCAGTTTCTTTTGTTGGTGTTACAGTTATTCCCGTGTCTACCTGAACAGCTGCTCGCTGTCATTTTCCGAATGTAGGGATGAAAAAATTTAATTTTTGGTGAAGGGGTGGATGCAAGGTCTATACATTATAGGAAGTAAACACTTTGTCGTCTGTGTACAATGAATGCAATGCCTGACTCTAACATTACCAACAACAATGCTAAACTGTTGGGAAGAAATATACTTTTAAAGCTTACCGGCCATACTCCAACATTTTTCTTTTTACATCAGACTTGTATTACATGATTTAAAAAAGTTATACTCGCACAAAAAGAATTTTTAAAAAATGTATCAAGTGTAAAGAAGAAATAATAATGTAATTACTCCAAATAGAAGTATACCACGCTGTTACTTCCCCATAGCTACGATTTCCCACTTACTGAGGATGCCAACCGGAAATGACGTACATTTATCCCCACAAGACAAGGTACATGCTTCTTGTTGTCGAAAAATTAAACTTTATAAACTATGGATAGGGAACATTTAGACGAAACTATTGAAAACTAATTTACTGTTCAGTCTTATATCAATGTGCGTGCACAACGCACAAGATTGTGTCGCTTTCAAAACTATTCCATTTTGTTTCAATTTATTTTCGAAATTCCCGTTAATACAAGTAAAAAGGAATCAATGCTGGTTTCCCTAGGTCGGCCTACTTAGTAAAAAAAAAGGAAGCAAATCGACACACTTGAAAGAAGCCAAAGGAACCAAAGTTGGCTTCCTTATGTCGGCCGACTTCATAAAAATAAATCGGCACACTTAAAAGAATCCCAAGTCAGTTTCCGGGGTTAGCTTGCTTTGTAATAAAATAACCTTTGCATTTGATATCCTGTCGGTAAGTTTAGGCAAGGAGTTATTGCTCGCTGCCAGTTGTTGTTATTCATCATCCGGGCTTCTATTTGATTACCATATATAATCATAATTGATGTTTACAGGGTAAATAGTATATACAGCAATAACTTGATTTAATAATACTTTAGTAACCCATGCTAGCGAAAAGATTATTACTTTTACTCACAGTAAATGTATTTTAAAATAATAATTTTTATTTGCGAGATACCGTCGTATAGTTAACCTGGATGCAATACGGTCTTGTTCATTTTGCACCTTATAACTTATCATGCGTGAATGACAGGTGCCTTCAAGCAGTCCGGTGATATTCTCATCTCTTTTGCGATTTTGTTATCTGGCATATGCGATACACACTAAAGTTATGATTCATACGCCAGCCGAAGTTCGTGGATAAATTGTTTTCTTTCATTTTATTTTCAAAAAAGTGTTTGCTTATCATTTAATTGTACCGTACGGGTGTGTGTGTGCACAAATTCAACACAAAATTATTTCCTTCTTATTTGTATGGAATAATGGAGCAAATATGATTGACGATATTGACTAGTAATGAAAGCTTTCAGTTTATGCGCGCACACTCTAAGACATCAACTTGAAAAATAAAAACAGTAAAATTAGCTGGTAAGAGTTTCATATTGCAGCAACTAAACACTGACAAAATGCATAAAAAATAAATCTATATAAATATTTTAATTAGAATGAGCAAGATATGTCAGTCCGTGTTTTCTCTCATTACGTTACGAAGTATGATTATTTTCGTTTATAGAATATGAGATAGATTAGTTTGTTTAAATTTTATTCAGTTTTTTGCCTAAAACCTATTCTATTTTACAACCTTTAAAAATTGTCAAAAGTATTTTCTTATATCCACATTTCTTTCTGGTAAACAGGGTCTTCCGGAAAAAGAAATAATCCGTTGTCCCATCATCACTCTTTCGGGGTTGCATCCATATGCAACAGAGTGCACCATATTTGCTGTACAAGAGCACGATCGTAAGATATATCACATAGATATTTGCGTGGGGAAATTAAACACTTGAATGGCTGGGTTGAATATAAGGGACAAATGTACGTCATATCCGATTTTGGCATGCGGAAACTACCGATTGTTTACGGAGATTGGCGATTACTTTTTTTCATTTAAAAAAGCGGATTTTTAAGTCTAATTAAACATTTTTATGGTGTGCATACATAACAAATGCGTTTTTTTATGACTACAGCAATATCACACGTTTGCACAATATAGGTGCCCAGTGACCTTTAAATCTCAGCTTAACGGAAATGTGCGGAATTATCTTAATCTGAAGGAACACTGAGAATTTGATCACCCCTGATGTGTGAAAAACATACTCGCCTTTGTAAATAACGAAGTCGTGTTAAGGTTGAAGTTCCCTTAGGTTTGAAACGCGAAGAAGGTAACAGTTTAGGGACTGCTTGGTGCCAATCGCGTTAGGAATTATTAATCAATGAATGAAATGAGTAATTTTGTGCACATTTATATCCTTAATCTTTTTCCTTTTTTCAAAATCGGTAGGGGGTACATGTTGCCCGGGTTGTAGCCTGAAACAATAAACTGACTCAGTTAACGTGTCCTTTGCAGAGTTTGCACAATATTGGTAAGACTTGTTGATTATGTACACCTCCCTTCAACTAGTTGATATTGCACAACCCTTTTCTCTTTAGCTCTTCCAGCTGAACCCGTATCTAGACGTCCTAATCGCCCCGCTGTTCGGTTTCTTTTGATTATTATTATTAATAGTATTAGTATTATTCTTGTCTATCTATCTATAAATACGCTGACGCAGTCACACTTGACTATTAAGCAACGGGTTGTACGTGGTCAAAGATAAAGTAAAGATGGAAGTGATAGGACAGTCAGAAGAGTAATGATAGAAAAGTCAGAAATAAGTAAAAGTGTGTCAGTGTACGTTTTCGTCCCTTCATACTCAGACCAATCCGGCTACCGTAGCGGCAATGAGATATGGAACCTCAACCGGCATAGCCCTGAGAATCACTAGGTCTTACTTGTAGCTGACTAGTTCATTAGAATGTGATTTTGGAAAGCTCCTGCTTGTGAGATACCAAGTCAGGAGCTTCTGCAATTATTGATGGTAATTTGTTCCAAGTCCCTATTGTACATGGAAGAAGCTGAACTTGAAACAATTTGTCGATGCTGACTTTAATTGGAACTTTTTCCTGTGGTTTGCCCTAGTTTGGCTATATGCCAGGGTCAGGTATTTGTCTGCTGGTATGTCCACTAGGTTGTTCGCAATCTTGTACATCATGGTTAGCTGGGCCTTGGTTCGCCTGGATTCGAGTGATTCCCACTGGAGATGGTTGATCATTGCACTGACACTGCTAGTGTTACGATATTTATTTGTGGTAAACCTAGCCGCTCTCCTCTGAACCATCTCTATCTTATTTGTTAGATCTTTACTATGTGGGTTCCACACAGTCGAGCAATACTCAAGACCTGGTCGAACCAGAGTGAAATATGCCGCACGTTTTACTTCTTCATTGTTGATTTGGAGGTTGCGGCGCAGGAAACCAAGGTTACTGTTCCTTTTTTCACTATCTTGTCTATGTGCCTTTTCCAAGAGAGGTCTCTAGACAATTCCACCCCGAGATATTTTGTTGCCTGCTCATTGGCTAACTTGTGCCCCTTAAGAGTATATTCGGACAAGATTGGTGATTTTTTTCCTGTAAACTCTTAGGATGCTGCATTTTTCTGGATGGAACGACATACCCCAAGTTCTTTCCCAGAGGTCCAGTTGTTTCAGGTCTTCTTGAAGGATCTCACAGTCCTTGGATACATTTATTTCCCGGTAGACTATACAGTCATCTGCAAAAAGTCTTGTGTTGGATTTGACGCTTGCAGGTAGATTATTGATGAACACCAGGAAGAGTATGGGACCCAAAACACTCCCCTGAGGTACCCCACTAACAACTGGTGCTGGGTCTGATGTTGCTCCATCTACTATAACTCTCTGCGATCTGTCTGACAGGAAATCTCTGATCCATTTCTGTGTGTTACCCCTGATGCCATAGTGGTCCAACTTATTGAGGAGTCTTTCATGGGGGACACGATCAGAAAGCCTTACTGAAGTCAAGGATTGTTGTTGTTGCTCTCCACATCCTCTTTGATTGTATACTTTTGAATGGTTTGGAATTTTTTTAACACGAGACCGGGTCACTCTAAATAGCCTCAGATCTCGTGAGCCTTTGGCAGTATTCTTGTTAGCCAAATATCGGACACAGTGTCAAGTAGCCGCGGTGACTTGGTAGCATAGGCCTTGGATTCATGACATGAAGGGTACGGGTTCATTTTCCCACCATAGTAACATCTTGGGCCGACTGCAGTTGACCCTGGGAAATACTCTTTATTCTACATTGCCTCGACACGATATCCATTCAGTTTGTTGCTCTGTCAGAAACATCCTCGACCTTTGCTGTTACTTGGAGGAAGAAACATTAGATATAATTCGTCGCGAATGAGAATTATATTGAGAACTAACTTTGTTCACTTGGCACAATATGGCGACGGAAGCAGACAAACTCACAATCGAAACAGTGTCGACCTGGAAGTTGTGTGGTGAACTCATCCAGAGGCGAATCACCAATTCCATAAAATGTATGTATATTCCTATACTACATGCAAGGTTATTTATAGACTTTATAGTTATTCCATGAGCGATGTTCCGATTCACTGTTACTGTACCGTAAAGCACAAAAATCTCAAAGAAAACCAAGCTGCTCCGCACAGAACAAGATCATTGTTACGCCCTAGGGGCTTAAATTATGTAACAAGATAATGTAAAACCTAATAAACATTCCATTTTCCAAGATATAAATTTATTTCCCTAAAATAAACAAAGTGAAAGAATTAAAATTACTTACGTTTATAAAGTCATATATTTCCTGAATGTACTACCAATTTCACAGAAATCCGGAAATTATCCAAAGGTATTCTGAATGAAGGTTCTAGTGTGCTTATGTGCAATGCTATCACCAGTGAAATAATCCTGACCTAATATCCGAAAGTTCTACTTCAAGTTAATACAGTGAAGTTGAATGTCACTTAAGTCTTTAAATGTTTTACGTAATCCAACAAAATCAATCAAGTATAATAAGTTCTTGAATAGTTTCACATTATGCCAGCAAAGTACCGTCTGCCTAGAATAAATAGTTTTTCCTCTCTGCAATTTAAAGGAACAAATCATAAATAAATAACATTTCCTCTCATGACTCTTACAGAACTGAATATAACCGAAGAGTGTCACCGCGGTACTTTAGTTCTCTTATATAGTCGCCTAATGCGTATCAAATAAAAAATCTGAATCACTTCAAAAGGTTCCAGAACACTTAAATTATTTTTCCTTTACGAAATACCTTGGTCATCAACACTACTTTTTATTTTAATATTATAATCCAATCAGAGGTTAGGGTACTTGTGACATTCCACAGTATTCATGCACTTTCTAGATCACGCTATGTTGACATGACCTTCATTCCCCTATGCATGCCATACTGGATCGAATTAGTTGTTGGCAAGAACTTGGCAGATTGACCCTGATTTATGAATGGGGAAATTACATAAAAGTTCTCTTCTTATACTTCACAGAATTAAAGTTAAATTAACAGTTAAATGTAATTAACCCAAATGACTTAAACAAAAACTATATTATAAATTAATATATGACATAGATACCCGTAACAATCATATCTGACATTATTATTATTATTATTATTCGTAGTGCATATATTATTATTATTATTATTCGCAGTGCATATATTATTATTATTATTATTATTATTATTCGCAGTGCATATATTATTATTATTATTATTATTATTATTATTATTCGCAGTGCATATATTATTATTATTATTATTATTATTCGCAGTGCATATATTATTATTATTATTATTATTATTATTATTATTCGCAGTGCATATATTATTATTATTATTATTATTATTATTATTATTATTCGCACTGCATATATTATTATTATTATTATTATTATTATTCGCGGTGTATGTATACATTTTAAAACTTAAATCTATGAAAGGCCTGCTATTTATGATCTTAAAGATCTACATAAGAATAGTTATCAAAATACAAACTGCGTTTCACTGCACTGCATTGCATCTCCTGACATGTGATTCGGTTTTTAACTCCTTCATTTACATGGATCTAAGAAAATATATTGCTGGTATCTGTTATTTTGCCAGTGCTATTTTTTAATTTATATCATCGTCAAGTCTAATAGCATAGTGATTATTTTTTCAAAACAGGCGAGTGTTATATATATGTGTGTGTGTGTGTCCTAAATTTCACTCAATATCTCTTTCTACTAATAAATTCATCTTGATCCAGAGGTGGAAACAGGGGTGGAGGAGCCGATCCCACCCACCCCAGCACCAACACTAAAACTAAAATAACCTGAACGTTTCGCACAGTAAGTTTTCCTGGTAGTTGTAATATGGTTAAAATTATGGCATGGCAATGCTGATAATAGGAACTTTCGGGAACATCGCCCCCTGGTACACACCAGGGCTTTCGTCCTACCGACAATGCCTCCCTTATTACGCTCCCCCATAACTTTACTAAACGTTATTTCTTTATCCGCAACTTTGTTCTGAGCTAAACCAATCACATTACATATTTCAGGATCGTTGTTTCTTATGTCTTATTCTCAATAGTCCTGGCCGCTTCACTCTAAATATGAGACATTGCAAAGTAAACGTTATACGTGTATATTAAATAAATAAAGATTAATTGATTGATTCATTAGTGCATTTTGTCACTTAGGTATTGGAAATGTGACATCAAAGGAGCCGACGATGGCAAACTTTCAGGTAAAACTATCGGAATCAAAGACAATGTGGCTGTCGCCGGTGTCCCCATGATGAATGGTTCAAAATTACTAGAGGGTTACGTGCCTGAATTTGACGCAACAGTTGTCACACGAATACTGGATGCAGGTATACTCAAATAGTACTATTCATATATTGTGTAAAACATATTTGTTCCTTTTGTTTTCTTTGTTTTGTTTGGTTTTCAGATATCATAGCTAATCTAACACAGAAATTAGTACAATAGTTTTACATAATGTACTTTACATTAAAAACGTTGTCAATAAAATGGAAAATATGTTGATATAGGGTTGAGTTCCCCCTTCTATACCGATGCAGATCAATGCCTTTCTGTGACAGCAAAAGTACAATCAGACACTACGGTTTCAGAAACAATCCAAAGCAAATCCATAACATCTACTGTCGCCTGGCCTAAAGCAAAACAGATTGATTGCTTTTCCCGCTCATTTAGCTCAAAATATCAATCTGTTATACAGTATATCCCAACGAAGTGGTATTTCACAAACATAAACTAACATATTCATGCAGCTTCTTAATGTATTGTTTACTTTGTCGTACTTTGTTTTTATATTCCGCCATAAGGAAGGGTGCATTCATGTTACGAAGTCCATCTGCCCGTCGGCATGTTCCCTATTTGGCTTCCTTCAAGTTCCAATAACTCCAGATATTCAACATCTACCATTACCAAACTTGTTAAGTGGCTTGATATTGGAGTGACAAAAAGGCCTATACATTTCTGAGTCAAAATGTTTTAAAAAAGAAAAAAATGTGTATGTCGGATCGTATTAGTTTTACATTACATACCTAGACCATACATTTTTGATGATTTCACTTTGGGTAAAGGAGAAACCTATCAATTTGGGGGTAGAAAGTTGAAAAATACTGTGATTGACAGAGCATGGTTTCCTCACAATAATTACAATTACACATCACAGGCCTGGACTAAACTTTATGCATGACATGCACGAGTAGTGCCGAATATTTTGTTACAAAAAAAAAAAACATCAGGGTCATTGTGACTGAAAGAAAAATGAGATTTTCCACAATACATTTTGTTCTTCAGTAAGCTTTTGAACAATCATCGTGGATAATTAGCACTTAGTGTAATAAAAACTAAGGCCACCATCATATTTAAGTCTAATAAAGAAAAATGGTTTCTGAACAGTAAGTTTAGTTTAAGACTGCATGCAGTTATACCAGGTCAGATCACTGAGACGCTTTGGTCTATAATCAAGAGAATTGAATTCAGATATGCCCTACTAGTGCATATACACATAAATAGGGGTGGGCACATAGACACATAGACACATAAATAGGGATGGACACATAGACACATAAATAGGGGTGGACACATAGACACAAAGACACATAAATAGGGGTGGACACATAGACACATAAATACGGGTGGACACATAGACACATAAATAGGGGTGGAGGAGGCTAAAATACACCTTTCACGGTACTCATTTTTTAATTTTGGTCAGTTGTGACTGAGATTTACTCTCTTTCGCTCTCTTGTGCTCTACTCGCCATGCGGTCGGAGACGGTCACCGAAATCTGTATATGTACTGTATGACAAGTATAACCGTTTCTAGGCTCGATCGAAATCCTTGGTAATATAGCGTTACAAATCAGGTATCCCCCGAGCTGATTCCGTATTTCAGAGTCTAATGCAGCTGCATAGACCGCGAACGTCAACTTCTCAACGACTGTATGGTGTTTGACTTGTGACTGTTGATTTATTCACCCATGAACATAATGGAGGATTTAGTTTATATAAATGTCACTATTTAATTTCCACAAAATAGTTATTTGAAAATATAGTTGGAAATACAATTGATAACCTGTTTCAGTTATGCATTCTGTACACAATTTAATTGAAAAAGATGAAATAAATCAACAAGAACAGTAAATATAAAAGCTCCTAATATATGTTTAATTCCATAACAAACGGATACTTATCGGTGAATTTCTATACCAAGGCATTCAAGCGTCCAGGGCCAACTTCAATGTTTTTACTTGTACAGTTGCCTCATAATGGATATTGTAGCACCTACTTTGTAAGTATCTATAACGGTGCCTAAGTTCCTTTTTATGCAAAAGGTTTTGTGTGTAATGTCGACACTTGTGTACATTTATGTCTTGCTTCCGCTCTGGTCAGACAAGTACAGATAGTATTTCTTTCCACAGTTTACTAAGTTGAGTCTTGCTCTTGTATGTTTATATGGGCGACACTTGATTCATGTTTAGGTACATAATCATTCCATCATATTCAAAGAGCACTTACTCACTTGCACGGGTAGCCTATGCAACTTTACAAAATAGGTCCGGGCTACAATATTAATATGTGTGCATGTCTTTATGCCCTTAAGAAACTAGTTATCCCAGCTCACATGAAATTAATAGGTATTTCATCTCACGAGGTTAGATCCGTTGACACCAACGTAGCATTCGTACGGATCTATTTCACTAACCAACATCAATCAGGCTGTGGGATGAATATCGGAGTCCACATTTTCTAGCTTTGATCTCAAGGATCTGTCATCTCAAAGGGGTCAATTCAATCTGGTATGACCTATATTCGCAGCTCAAAAAGGTCAACATTCTAGGTCGATAAGCAGCTTTCTCAAGACGCGGCTTCACAACTTAGCTGGATTTACGGGAAGGGGGAATTTTGTCTTATTTGAAGCTGTGCCCCTTACAGATGGTGTCCTGTCCAATCAGGTTACCTAGAAGCTGTCTCACATACCTTAGGGAACCGGAGATTGTATCCTCGGGGTAAAGGGATATACCTCCCTCCGCCTCTTACCTATTCTCCTAAGGTATTATGATTGAATAACATATTTAAAGCAGAAACCAGTTTTTCCTAGTAAAATATGTTTGTTTGTTTTTTTGAGAATACTTAGTAGTTACGTCCTTAGAGAGCATGCATTCCGCTCCAGTAGTAACGGAGAGGTTCTTAGATTTTGCCGCCAATTCTTATACGTAAGGTGCAATCACTCTGCCCAACCGCCACATACATTGTCAGACAACTTTTAGGACTCACGGTACTAATTCAGTTCCTATAGTAAACATATGCAATCACCATGATATAAAAAACTCAATATCTTAAAATTTGAGTGTTTATTATCATACCTATATTTATCAGTATAGATGAAACCTGGATGTCAGATTCTGTGTTGAGGAAAGGATATAAGCCGCGGCTTTTTCTGAATCTGTATGTGTTTGAAACATGTGCTTTCATTTCCGCACAAAAGAGCCCGGTGCTAATTTTAGTAAGGAGTGTTCCAAACTCATGACTGTTAAAGGACTGAAATTCCATCAATAAAACATTGTCTCTAAAAAAAATCATTTACAACTAGGATAAACTCTCAAAAGATTTATTTTCCTAAAACATTACTTACATTATTAACCAATCCTAGTTTGCCAAACCTATATATACTCTATTTTATTTTCACCCATTTTCAGGCTGGTTCCCATTTTTCCATATCATTAGTACCCTGTGTCCTTTATCAACTGTAGCTAAAAGTAGTATGTGGGAGGGCTGGATTTGTGCGGTAGAATTAGTTCTCCTAACGTATGATGATCGAGTAAGTATTCTCGAAGAAACATGTTATACTAAGGAAAATTGGTTTCTTTCCAACAGAGTCATTCCCTTGGAATTTTTGAAATTTCTTGGTGAATGTCATACGTCTATTTTGAAAACGCTGGACAAAGAAGAACACAACTACTTATAGCCTTTGAAAAGAAATAAATAATCTTCTCTTTAAAGTTTTAGTACAATAATTATATTTCTATTGATGGATCAAATACATATGCAAGACTCCAATTACATGAAAGTGTTTTAAACTGAGCCCATCGACTACTTAATAAAGCTGTTTTAATGCAACTTTTGTTTATCTCTTACATTATTGGCATTAATTTTTCACCCGGATTTAATAATCGTTATACCTGCTGTAGCTTTCGTTACCCAGCAGGAATGGCAGAGACTGTTGCAGGAGGAAATAACAGGTGAGTGACAGAGGATCAATTTCATAACTAATTAAAGAGACGAATTATTTTTCACCATAATTTGGCTGTAATACAGTTTGTTGCTTCTTTCTCTGTGTAGGGGGTAGAATATTTGGGAAGACAAACTGTGAGGACCTCTGCTGTTGTTTTAGCAGTTTCACCAACGTTACTGGTCCGACACTAAACCCCCATGACAAGAGCCGATCCAGTGGAGGTTCCAGTTCCGGAAGTGCAGTTTTGGTAAGACGGTACATTTTTAAGCTTTGAATCCATCCATCTTCTAGGATGGTTGTAGCTAGATGCGTTTGTCAGCCAAGATTTAGAGAGAATGCACTGTCTGAAATTAATTGTGAATGTCTCCGCATATAGCGTCATCTGCATATGTTTGACATGGTGATCTAGGTATGGTTGCATCACCCTATGTGACATAGATAAGAACCAGAGGGCATCCAAAACAAGTATATTACCTTCTGACCAATATGATGTTTGTATATCATTCAACTTGTTTACATTTCTTGACCAGTTAATGTTAAGGGGTCACCTGGTTTACCTATTGTATTGAAAAGTCTGGGTGTTCTGCTCTTGTTGGAGAGTATACGATGATGAATTCACCAGCATGACTGAAATATATATTACTTTCTTTTAAGAATGATGTGATTTGAGGTGATTGTTGCTAGGGTCTTCAATTTATATGTTTGTCTAACTGTCTGTCCCTCTATGATCTACATATTTTCTCACACAATTCAACAGATAAGTTAAGCGTATATCCCATTTTATTTATTTTGACAACAATTTTGTTTACTCATTGTAGTGTATGGGTTTGTTACATGGTCATTCGCATTATCCACAAGTTTTTAAACATATTGTGTTAAACATCATTTACTCTTCAGCAACATGTTGTGCCCGTACGACCTCGAATAAAACTCACTCCATCTGGTTTATCAGCTCGGTGCTTGAACATTTCCACTACGGATTACTTCACTGAAGTGTGCACTGTGTATTGGTCTGATTTCAGCCATACAATCTAGCCATACGAGTCACAGAGTATTGAATTGAAATCGTTAACTTTGCAGGATATGACCTGATTCTTATACCTGAGGTATCTTACTACATTCACTGTTTCGCATGTCTGTATCACCAGTGGATACCTTGTCCGGCTCACTTATTCTTCCTTGTCATCGTTGATTTCATACTTCATATGTTAATTGCTTCCTTGTGAAGTCCCAGTACTAGATATCACTGTAAACTGCCACACTGCAGACGTCGTAGCGATATGACTGAACTTTTTAAAGCTACGTTAAAAATCCAAATCACACACACACACACACAAACACACACACACACACACACACACACTTCTCACGAGTTTTGCGTACACTCTTGGTCTCTATATTAAATTGTATTCAGTGTAGAACACATGATCACGATCACTTCGCCAACACAGACATATGAGCATGGGATCTAAATAACAAATTTGTGGTCGACATTGGTGTCTGCGATTAGCGATTTGGGAAGTTAGGAAATGACCCTTGTCTGTATGTTACGCTGATTTCCTACATATAATGTACCCTTGGTCTGATCGTTGGCAATGATGACGACATACAAGTGTTGCCAATTCGGGTAAATTTCCAGAGATATTTACCGCCACTGAGAGATGAGGCATTTGTTCAGCAAGGTTTTCATCCAGGTCATTTTGGCGCAGGACAGAGTCACTAGCACAATAATAATCAACTGGAGTCTTTTTAAAAACAAAACTGTCCTTCTACGGCAGCGGTGGCTGGGGTGGGTTGGAGGAGGTGTTGAGAAGGGGCCTGGAGGCGGTAATCAGTGTTTATAGATACTGCCACAATATGCCTGGTCATTTGTGTTACGTGCATGAACCACGTTTTGTGTTCGTAACGAATATCTTAGCACAAAGTCTTTCCCGTAAAGGAGTTCCTCGTAAGTCAGACACTTAATCTAACTCATGTTCATTTTTTTTGGTGGGGGGATTAGATCACACAACGAAGACAAAAGGAGAAAATTTTCTTTTCTTTCGGTCATCAAGCAAATAAGAAAACTTACATTCTCTGATAAAGTTTCATATATGGCACTCTGGCACTCAGATGAATCAGCTTTTTGTGAACCACTCCACTTCAATCACACGAACGCTAAGCTTCAGTAAAAGGATTTGGGCAATCCCTTTGTATAGCAATCTCTTTGTATAGCATTCTCTTTGTATAGCAGTCTCTTTGTATAGCATTCTCTTTGTATATCATTCTCTTGTCAGCGTCATCGAAACCCTGTAAAGGACTGAAAATTCGAACTGAAAAAGCATTCCTTTGAGCTTTCTACGTTCTACAGTAGTTGCGTTTATTTGAGTCGCACTAATTGGCCTATGTTTCTCCTGAATGCCTTGGATCGTAGTCTTTAAATGAATCTAATACTCTGTGAAGTACACATGTGGCCTTCCTGCTAGACTGTGAATGACTATGATAGACGTTTTCATGTCTAAACCATGCATTTCTATTTAAAGATGTTTTGCATCTAGATGCTATAGAATGTGCTGTTTTACTTTGGTGAAACCATGTAAGCGATGAAAAAGCTCAAGGCTTATAGTCGTCACAGTGGTCAACGCAAAGGTAAAAATCATGGACTTTACACATTACTCTTGTCTACCTTGATCGTGTGAGCATTCTACGTGATTTCTAGACTAGTTGTCTGTTTATAAGTACTGTGCTTACTAGCAGATTTTCTGAAAAAGGGAACCAGACTGCTTATTGTACACATATGCTGTATGATGGAATAATGTGTGGGTGATATGTGTGAACGTCTATAGGTCTGAGGGAGTCACGGGCAAGAGGTTGAAATTGCCTTCCCCCTTTCCCCGAAGTAAAACTTAATTCAAAAGCTCATGGTGATATGTTTCAGGTTCCTACCACATTTTTGCCAAACTTTCATCGCACAAAATGCAACCATAGTTTGAATGACCCACAAGGTATGCACTGATTGGCTCTTATCCTTTACGATGTTGGAGATCTAATTTCAAAATTGTTCCGTGGCTACTGTATTTTTTAGGATCACACAACTGCATCATTTTCTCTCTTATCACGTGACTTCCTCGGCAGATAAATTGTGTGGGATGATCCACTCCATTTTCCACTTATTGAATGTTGTCAACCATTTATTGGATATTAAAAAACCACAATTTGAAACCAATAAACGTGTTTCTACTTTAAAAAAGACAAACATCGCAGTACGTCTATCATGACGAAACAGTACCTTAACACTTGTAATATTAAATGATGTATTTATACACGAGTCAGCAGTACAAAAAAAACCCAGTCTTTAAGTTTCATTCAGTGGATAGCAATTTACATGCAAATTATTTCTTTGCTTTGGATGATACCGCGTTATTCGAAGTTTTTTATATATCTTTCTACAGCCACAGAAGATGTACTTATCTTTTATACACTGGATGACCGAAAGTTACTGCATTACCATTTCATTCTGGAAAATGTCGAGAGAGACTGCTGTTTTAAAAAAGCACCCATGACTATCGCTGCTCTCCATACATGGCCGTACCTCTTGTTGACAAATATATTTCTTCTTCTTAAAATCGTTATGACTGTAAACAAGCTGTTAATCAGTCTGTGTTCTGACCATGTCCAATGATGTCATGCTAGAGTCTGATAACATGAGTACAATATTTGTCAAGAAGCAATAGATGAAGTCAAAGACAGCATATATGAGACAAAATATGAAGTATTGTAATTATGTAAGTTCTGACGGATAGTGAAATTTAGAGGTGTTAACCTCGATATTTTATACTTTAGTTAATCTCTTATGGCATTAAATATGCATTTAAAATATATTTATCAGTTTCATACTTTTGTGTTAAATAAAGCTACTTCATATATATATATATATATATATATATATATATATATATATATATATATATATATATATATATATATATATCTGACACCAACATTACAGTCAAGTCTTCATTGATTTAGGGCAGAAGTATTACAAATCCCATTGTTCAGCAACCAGGGATAACATTTGTTCCACCCTTCCTCATATCAGGAAATCTACTGAAGAAGTCAAGTATTGATCTTCTCAAATCGGAAGAAAAGAAGATACAGTTTAGTAACGATGTCACGTTTGCTCAGTCCCAGTTAGTAGGTCGTTTGTAAACAAAGGCATTATTACAAGCCATGGTTTGATGTCTAAACATAGCCGCAGGCTAGAGGTAATCTCTTACGCAAGGTTACCGTGACCAGAGAGAAGCTCTGACATCTTGGATCGGCACAGGCGTTAGCTCGATTGACTTCCCACATATGTGTTACAAAGATCAGAGGAACCTACGAGAAACGGGGCGTGTTCTAAATCCGTCTCCACGTGGATATACAGCGAGAAGGATATTGTCCGCTAAGTTTGATTGGATCGGGTCAAAGCGACATCCAATCGGACTTGAGACGGAGGGTGTGATAACAATTTCTGTCCGAATTATAACTTCTCACTAGTAAGCAAAAATTTAATCTCTCCTAGGAAGATTGCTGAGCAATATAGGGTTACACCGAGAAAGCCACTCGTAATTTGGCAGTAAAACTTAGAGAGGAGATTCTAAGAAAAGACAAAGCTTCGTAAAGGTCAGTAAGCTATTTGCTCGATTTTTTGCAGAATATTACGGCATTGTAATTGTAATTATGATAGTATGTATACTTAATTACTATGATCGTTTAGTATGTAGAATTACCTTTGTAGTGTTCATTTACAGGTGTATTTGAATATTATGTAGAGAATTGTATAGATTGTTAGCTTGTGGTCAGAATTAATTTTGTCATTCGCTGATAGGTTACTTCGTTGTAAACTAGTGCATTTATTCATGTAATATGTTATAATTTACATATTCTTGAACTGTGAATTTGGAAAATGGTTGAAGTGTGTAAGGCTAGTTAATATGGATGCATGGATATTTTAATATTTGTGTACTTTGTATGAATTGTAATGTAAAGAAATGAGTCTGATTGCTGTGATATTGTCTGGTATAACGGAATTAGGAATATGTACTGATGTGACGCAATTTATTGATGTATGTATGAGAAGTAATTGATACCGTGCTTTTATTACGACGTTGTTTTACCATACAAGGACGTATCAGTATTTCGATGTGAATGAATGCGTGACCGAAGAATTTAATAGCTGTTGTCTGATGATAGGATGTGTGTAGTGGGAGGTGAGAGGGCTTAGGAAAATATCGTACCGTCCTTGTGTTTTCACAGGAAAATGTTAGGGGACAGAACTTCCGGTTTAGTTAAGTCTCGAGTCTCTAAGAGGGGTGACGGAAGTGAGACTAGCAGAGCAGTCGCAGTCGACAAGTCTAGTCGGTGGAGAGAGTCGAGGAGGAGGAGGGAAAAGGAGTCGAGGAAGAGAAAGAGGAGAAGGAGGAGAAGTATCGAGGAGTCGGCGGAGAGAAGGAATTTGGACAAAGTCGGGAGGAAGAGGAGAAGGAATAGCAGGAATAGGAGGGAAAAATACACAGATGAATGGAATACAAGGACAGACTGAAAGATATCTCACACTACTAATCAAATGATGCAATAGGCCGTCACAGGGTCGAGCGGAAGGAGAGTACTTGGGAAATTTTAATCATTTGATTATTGAATTGTCTTTAAATTGTTATTCGTTCAATGTCACATTTTTTGTATTTTCAGTCATTTACCCGTTGGCATTGCTGACTGGGGGCTTGGAGCTTTACATCTATCTTTCACTAATTTAACTTGCATCCAAAGTCGATCCTGGGTGGGACTTCTATAATAATTTAAATTAAAAAAATTGGAAGCACCTCACCCAACACCTACCACAGTGACGGCATAATAATTCGTCACACCACAAACGAAAACATTGTGGGGCTGTAAAAAGAATAAACTGCAGGCCAGAAGGAACGGAACGTTTTAAACGTCTCAAAGAACCTATTCCTGGCAGTTCATAAAGCACCACAAAAGCAACACCCATTAATTTCAGAGTTGAAGAAAGTGAAATTTCTGAGGATCTTTATGAAGATGAATAATGAACACATAAAACTAAACTATATATGCCAATGCACTAAATAAGTGGCCAAATACAGGTTATATCGCATATATGGCCATTATATAGTTCAATTCAAGAGTCAATTGAACGATACGTGGAATGGAACATTTTGCCCGTTTTCCAATCAAAAAAATTAATTCATATTAACGGCAGCTCAGTAATGGATATCTGGTGCCAATTTAAAGTGATGTTTTAAACTTATAAATGAAGATTTGCACAAAAACTTTAGGAAGATAAATCCTTCGATTCCAATGGAAACAAGAAGTACTATAAGAGAAAATAAAATATTAAAGGTAAAGGCACCAAAAGTCTGTAAAAGTTATATGGGCATGTATGTAATGGTAACAGTTGTACAGTCCTAAAAGCATATGGTAGAACGAGATCATCAAGTGTGGAAATGAAGTCTCCGGAATCAGATCTATTTTAGTAATGTTGTATACGTGTAATATATTTTCTGTACCTGACTTTTGTCATGATCTCGATCGCGGCTTGTAAATGGAAGTAATGGTGATCTGGTTTTTGCCAAGATTTTTGAGTTGTATACAAGATGTTTTCCATGGAAATGATTAGTTTTGTGTGTGTGTGTGCGTGTGTGTGAATAAATCTGACAAGTGTCAAAAAATGTTAACCAAAGTTACAACAATTTTGAATTATGGAAATTGAAACATCTTTTAAAGGTCTCCGCTGGAGAAATCGACATGGCGATTGGAGGGGACCAAGGAGGGTCTATTAGAATACCAGCTTCCTGGTGTGGCATTGTGGGATTGAAACCGTCATTTGGACTGGTTCCTTATACCGGAGCGTGTCCCATTGAAATAACACTCGATCATCTCGGACCGATGGCCAGAAATGTCCATGACTGTGCTCTTCTTTTGGAGGTTTGACTTAGCCACATTGTTCAAACTATTGTTACAGCATGAGAACTTACCTGCCAGTTCGTATGACGGACACATCTCATTCAGAATATATTTAGCACAATAATGGTTGTTACTTTCTACTATATAACCGTGTTGAGCATTTTTTGCCATTTGTTCAACAGTATTTGTTGGAATCTACTTGTTTTTTTCTTCTGGACACCTCGCAGGCCCTTCCCATCACATATATATGGTTAGAGCTTTAGATATGCCCCTCCCCGCCCCTCATATGTTCAAATTAAAAAAATGGCTTTTGTTTGTTATTCCCTTTCCCACCCCTATTTTTGATATATTATGTATTTTCCCTAAAAGAAATTAAAAAAATCCAAAATCAAATTGAAAATCGTTTTGCATGAGGTTTGTTTTTATTTCCTTTTGATGATATACGAAGATGAATTTAATCTCCCTCCTTTTCATGTTATTGTTTATTAATATCTAATTTGGTTTTCTAGGTTTGTCCCTCTCCCTCTTTCAGGCATAAAATCCCATTGGGTGAGTATCCATGTCTTTAATTCATATGAGTCTCTATCTCCATTTTGTGAGAAACAGTGCGTTTGATAATATTAGTAACCTTTCCTCCTGAGATGTCTGTTATAGAATATAATATTTGTCCGCTTAATCATGCTGGTGCGAGGAACTGCGTAGGCTCAGTGGCTAGCAGGCCGAAAGGGTGCGAGTTCGAATTCTACCCTCGGACCAGCCTAGGTCAGCTACCGTCGTGTGTCCATGGGCAAGGCACTTTACTCCAATTCCCTTGACACAAAATAACCTACTTGGCTAGCTGTGTCGCAAACAAACAACCATGTTGGTGCTGTTTATATTGATGTACGGGGAAGAGCTATACATAGATCAATTGCTTATGACCTCCGGTCTATCTATCCTATCCCGCATAACCAAATACATAAATATATACATCTGTTGACATATACATAGAGGAGATTTTTCCTGCGTGTCAGGGCAAGGAGACAGTCAGACAGAGCACGCCACTGCCTCATTTAGAGTGTTAGAACTGTCCCACACACCACAATGACTTACTTTTTCTCCTTAAGAAGTCACCATATGTATCATCAAAAAGCAAAACAAAAGCAAAACAAAGTAACCCATCCAAAATACTTTCCTCATAATTTATTAATATTAACGTTTTTAACATATATATCTTTGTGATACCGTATAACAGGTCTTCTTGAGTTGATACAGTTGTTTGAACTATTATATAATTTTCATATGGCTTTGCATACATTTTGTTCAAGCAGTTTTTAGAGCCTTTGATGTGTCCAAATACAGCATTATATGGGAGGCTTTTCTTTTTATTACACTTTTACAGTTGATAAACTTCTGATTCAACCAAAAACGTCAGATCCTTTTGAGTTGCCCTGTCCTATGCAAAGCTGACAGTTTGTTAAGGACGTTGATAACAAACTTTCTGATTTTTTTTTCAGGTTATCTCAGGACCGGATGGAAATAATGATTCAAGGCAATCAAGCAATTTTCGCGTACCTGAGTACACGAAACAAGTAAGCTTCACTATATCAGAACTACTGCATTTTCTTCAGCAAAACACAGCTTAAATATAAATTTAGAAAATACCCCCGCCCCATCAAAAAAACTTTCAAACTGTAAATTATAATCTGTTAAGATCCTGAGAGAGAGAGAGAGAGAGAGAGAGAGAGAATGCATGTAATTTGGATTTGTAACGCAGCTGTAACAATTTTTCAATCATATTGCAACGAAGTCTGCAGTATGGTACTTTATAGTGATGTCTAGCACTGAGGCATAATGCCGCAGACATGTAGCATGATGTCCCACCCAATCACGTTATCCTGATACCAGTCTGACCAGTCCTTACAATAACCACTTAATGACGAGCGCCAAGCGAGGCAGCTGTTAGTGTCATTTTTATTAGTCTTTGGTATGACACGGCCTGGGTTCGAATCATTGACCACCCAGAGAGAGAGAGAGAGAGAGAGAGAGAGAGAGAGAGACTGGTTCGGTGGTCTTAAACCAATTAACCTGATAAAATAGAAAGAAACTAGATTATCAATCGCAACAAATACATTGATTTATGTATGGTAGAAAGTGAAAATTCAAGAGGATCTTGCAGTATTGTGAATTAAATCCCAAATAATCCTAAACAGTTTATCACAACTCAGTACCAAAGCAAAACATTCCTCCACGATTGTAAAATAATTTCTCTGTTGCTTGTTTATTTTGTTAGAGAAATAGCACACTGGATGATGCACACCATTTTCGTCTTCTGTAATCAACACTAAAACATTTACAGCATCACTTGTATCGACAGACTTTTTAAATGATTGACTTAAGTTCTGAGACGAAAGAACATGTGCACTATTAAGTATGACCTTTAAGTTTTCAAAAACTGCCTGACATTTGTCAGACCAATGAAACTGTATTTTCTTACTCAACACACTGGCCAGAGGTTCAGCAATTATGAAAGAACTGGCGCAAAATTTCCGATAATACCCAGCCATACCAAATATTGCGTCATGCTGGTTTTTATTAACAGGCGCTATGAATTCAGAGATTACTTTGATCTTAACTTCTACTGGTTTAACTTGACCGTGTTCAACAATATGTCAAACTAATTTAACACAAGCATGTAACACTTGCTTTTACCTAACTTAATTGTCAAATTTGCAAGACTTAGTCAATCAAAGAATTTATGAATGGTTTCAAAGTGATCTTTCCAGGTATCGTTGTAGATGATATAAGTATCACAATTGTCTGGACCAGATGTTATCATGTCCATTACACGCTGGGATGTTGATGGAGAAATAAATTTTCATGACAAGTGGCATCACTTTGTATTGATAACGTCCATCTGGAGTTGAAGGTGCAGAGATTTCTTTTGCTCTTTCTGTGAGTTGAAATTTCCAGAATTCTTTTAAAAAGGTCGAACTTGGAAACATTATGCATTTCCAGTTTTGTCTATGCAACCATCCATTCATGGAAATGGAAATGAATCGGCTTTGGGCACACCGTTGACTTTTCTGTATTCAGTACACATACAGAAAGCATTGTCTAGTTTAGGCAGAATAATACTTGGTGAACTCCAGTTACTTTTACTTGATTCAATGGAATCATTCTCCACATAATGTAAATTTCTTTTTTCAAACATTCCTGCTTGTGAGGATTCGTGATGTGATGATACTGTTTCACATACATATAATCTATAATCTAAACAACGCTATAGATATGATTTGTTCGTGTTTAAATATAAGGCAAAATATGTTCATATTCACATGACAGCTGTTTTGATTCACTCTTTTCTTGTGGTTGTAGTTATAAAGGTTTCTTGTTCATGTTATTGAATATTTCAAAATTCCGAAGATTGGTTATTTACAAAGTCGTTACTATCAGATTACATTACATTCCACAGTTTAAATCTTCACTGATACTACCATTAGTTCGGATATGCATGTATATCATATATATATATATAATTTGTAGCAGTATGCAGTGCATTGCAAAATTGCATCAAGATTTGTTTTGCGCATTCATGCATTCGGCATAGGCACTTAGATTAATATAAATGTATTTTCAGTTATTTTGAGATTATAAACATGCAACCATGTACTTCTTAATTCTGAACAGGAATAAGTTGTATTGCCCACAAATGAAGTAAACACGTGATCAGATTATTTTCAGCTCCGAACTGAAATGACGGGAAAAAAGATAGCTCTGATAACTGAAGGGTTTGCGTGCTGTGAACAGAACGTGCAAAATGTTGTCAAGGAGACAGCCTTAAAGCTTTCAAACAAAGGAGCTCTTGTGGAGGAGGTGACAATACCTTTACATAAAGATGGTATTTACCTATATATTTATTTGTATGTGTTTGGGTTGTTTTGTTTATTTTTTCAAAACCCAATACAAGGACAATGATCAGGATCATTTTGTTTTTCTTTTGATGGAATCTTCATCTTGTTGGACTTCAAACTGTAGTGAATGGACTCTTTTGCAATGAACGAGAAGAAAAATTGCCAAAACAATCCTACATTTTGCGTTGTAGCGATGATATAGATTTCTTTGCTTTTTTTCTGTTTTTCTGAAAAATATTTAAGACTTGTCCAGTTTTGTTAGAAACATCCGTCTTATTTCTGGCATATTTCTGTTGATATCTGCGATTTCGTACCGTGCATTTTATTATGAACAAGAAATACTAGTAGACAAAATGAAGCATTGATTCTGTTGATTATCAAAATATCATGACTGTTACACAGGGTCAAGATTTATGTTCAAAATGACGACATATCTTCTTTTGTCATCACAGAATCCTCACTCAATCTAAAGCATCAACTCATTAATAACCTACTTATGTGATATTATAAATTTGCATACACTCCAATGCAATAGTTTTATATAATTTGTCAAACAATAAACTAACAATTCGAGCCTGCTGATGAAGGAGACTCGAAAGGTTTTTGGAATAGTTAATTCTAAAGGTAGCCTGCATGTAAATCTTCATCAGTACCTTATAGAGATTATAGGTCCTGAGCGATTATTCATCTTTCTGTATTTCAATTGCCTTACAATATGTTTCATTCATCCAATTTTAAGAATGATAATATATGAAATTCTTAATGCGTAATGTTTACAGGCAATGCAATTTGTAGTGCCATTGGTTTGGAAGGGGCATACAGTTGTTTGTATAAAGGAAACGGTGAGTAAACTCAATTATTTCTTCATAGCAACGGTAACTCTGTCATAAATTACAGCTGAGAAACCACTTGTAACTCTGAATATCACATACTTGTTTAAATTAAAACTGCATTGGTCGAGATTACAAATTCAGCACAATAATCAGTTTTCTGATTGGTGACTTCTATTAAGATTTGTTTGTGATCAGTACCATGAAAGAAAAAAGTCGTTAAACGTGGTCGATAACTCTTATAGTACCATGAAAGAAAAAAGTCGTAAAACGTGGTCGATAACTCTCATAGTACCATGAAAGAAAAAAGTCGTGAAACGTGGTCGATAACTCTTATCCTGCATTCTATTTGGTCCTAGATAGAACAATACTTCTCTGACATCCAATACGGCTGTTTGGCTGGCCATCTTATACAAAAAGGAGATAGAACCATGCAGTTTTATTGACAAACAATTTAATTTTTCCTATTAAAAAGAGAAAACAACAAACACATAAAGGTTAGAAAAAATGAACGCACACACACAAAAACATACATTTATGACCCATATTTACCAAATTAAATAAACAATAACTCGTCTTTACATGAATTATTATTATTATTATTATTATTATTATTATTTCTTCTTGTTCAGTATCCTGATACAACATTTTATGACATACTTCCTACACTAAATCATCCAGGCAAAACTTTACCAGGATATTTCATCTTTAGTATATATTGTTGCATCTGATCGCAGATGGTATTGATTTTCGTTGCGCATGGTTTCTATCTTTAGACTTAGCAGTGAATTAGGTCGAAATTGTTTCATTTCCCGTATGATAAACATGCAGTTACACAGATTACCCCCATCTTTGATATATTTATAAAACTGTTATCCTGATAACAGCACAAAATATACCTGTAGTTTACTCATTTTAAGACCGTTTTTATCAATTTTCTTGCTTCTTTTTTCCATCATTGAATTTGTTAAGATGTCCCCTTTCATTCAAGTAAGTAACAATGTTTTGGACAGTGTTTGTATCGTCTATTCAACTTGTTTCTCTCCTTAACGAAGAGCTTGTTTGCTTGATACCGTGGGAAGCTGTTTAATACCTCTGCAGTTACCAAGATATATATATATATATATATATATATATATATATATATATATATATATATATATATATATATATATATATATATATATATATGAAGCTTATGAAACCAATACAACTTTTAATCTCTAGCTTGCTTTGCTATCTAAAATTCCTCTGCGTTAGATGAACGCTATTACCCCATATAAGGAATTCTCATTGTTTTAAGTCGAATTATTCTCCAAAATTAATAGAAAATGCGCCTTAAAGAGCAGTTCATGTGCCCATATATGTATATCTTTGCCTTTTATAACGACTGCCGTTTTTCTGATTCCAACATGTTACAAACACACAATAATGTGTTTTTCGACACATATTTCAGTGCTTCTCTGCTTTGTCATACCCATTCCAAAAATCTATGCCTCTAAGGTAATATTCTTTGTGATGAAAATAGACCCGGGAACCAAAGTCAGTTCCATATCTAAATTCGTTTTCGACTTCAATACGTGTAAATACAGTGTTGTTCTCTAATAGTTTATGATTGAGACCGAGGGGTCACAATTGAGGCATGATATAAAAATTGGTTTCTCACATACACACGTCCTAACGGTTAGGTCCGCATCATCCCATCTTTTTTTAATCTTGAAAAGCAGGTGAATAAAATTAAACAATAATGTAGTCGTTTTCGTCTGCTCATTATAGGGAACGGATATCACTGGAAAGGATACTACCCGTCGTCCATGCAAGATGCTTTGACAAGAGGATTTAACCTCAGACCTCAAGACATGTCGGAAACCTTCAAGGGAGCGGTGCTATTCGGAGCTTTCATTCAGAAGAATTACCAGAACAAATTCTACTCAAAGGCACAAAACCTGAGCATCATGTTGACCGCAGCCTACAATAAGGTTCTGGAAGAGTACGATGTTCTTCTGATGCCCACCTCGACATGTACGGCATCTAAACTGCCCAAGATAGACTCCACATTGAAAGGTATAGTAATCATTCAGGCCCAAAATAATACCCCATTTAAATTTATAGTTTAAGACAACATCCCATTTTTTGCATTCTTTTTTTACCTATGTAAATTTATTTTACAGCTTCAGTTGGAGGTGATAAGGTTTAAGCCGTTTAAATATTCATTAGGAGAAGCGTGTTTGTCAAAAAGAAATATAGAACTAGTAGCCTCTGTTCAGCACGTGCGTCCACTTTCTAATTGCGCACAGTCGTACTGTGAGCTGTAATTGGAGGCAGCTGAGTCGTTTATAGGGTTGGTTTAGAAAATATACATCTTTGACCGGAGGTTGGGGTGGGGTGAAGAGGTTTGAAATTTATATTCCAAAACTGATTTACAAGTTCCCCAAGAAGAAACCGAAGAACTCTTGGTTGTCATACATATGTGTGTTCGCATGTAAAAAGTCGTAAGCAATAGATATTTCATCTTATTTACTACAAATAAAGACAATTGGTATCTATCACAACGAAAACAATTTAGTTTGATTTAGTACTATTACGACACTGTAGTCAAAAACTAAGTAACAGAAGCGAAACCATCAAGTTTTGTAAAACTTTAAAAATAATAATTTAAATATGGAAGCTATCAAATAAAAATTTAAGAGGAACTTACAGTTTTATTAGCTAAATCCAAGATAATTCAGAAGTCCTAAATATTCGAATGCTCTGAATAAGCTCCAGAGCCTTGAATGTGCTGGTTTGCCAACAGTCCTGATGTATCAAGATGGCATATTCTAGAACTCCAATGAATAATTCACAATAGTTCGATAATAATATTTCAGTCCAATGAACAATTTCTAATTCCAGTGAATAATCCTATTGTTTCCTCTCATATAATATCTTAATACAACATTAAATACACCTGCAGACATGTTTCAGCAAGAACATAAAAAATAATGAAAAGGTGTCAAGTTCCACACACTTATATATAAGCATAAGGGGTGAAAACGAATTTTGGGCCCACTCGCTAAGTGAAATTTTACAAATATCCCACATCGTAAAAGAACCCAGCGAAATTAACCCATCCAGTGGGAAATAACTTAATTCTTCTAAGGACCGATTTGAATCAACCACTTAATAAGAAACTTGTCAACAGTTTTATTATTAATTTTATTATTAATGATCGTAAACACCTCTTTATAGATCAAGAAAAACATGTTTTATTTTGAACAAGTCTCTACTTTTTTGTCAGAACGGCTCAAGGCAGATTCAGGAATGGAATTAAACTGCACACCCTTTAACTGCACCGGTCATCCAGCCATTACTATCAATGCAGGAACATCCTTAGATGGACTTCCAGTGGGTATGATGATTGTAGGCCGCCATTTTGACGAAGTATCAGTGTTGCAGATAGCCTATGCATACGAACAGTTGCAAAAGATTTGAGAGTAGCAAATTACATAGTACCAGAATACAATTGAACTGCCATTTTTTGGTGTTATCAGGACGTTAACATTCATTTGTCTCTACTTTACATATAAAAAAATGTGAGTTCTTATTTAAAGTCAACTGCCTACATTTTCCTGAAGATAGTACGATTATTTTCTCTCATTTTATAATCTAAATTACTGATTGTCAGTAGACCGAAAATATTGTCTGCAAGCGCTCCATTTCTTTATATTAATTTTTATACATAATTTTATTTCAATATTATATTAATGTTGCGATTTGGCATAACTAATTATTGTTGCAAAACTTTATTATAAGTTTGATATATGAAACCTCTTGCCTATGTAGAAAAAGAAACAGGAGAAGAATGCTTCAATTTCCGGTTCTAGAACCACAGCTCGATAACTATAATGCTTAAACCCCACTCAGACAAGGTTCTGATATTATGATATATGCAACAGATGGAAATTTCGTAAAATCTGTTGGTGATCTTTTATGTCAATCGGAAGTAATTTAGTTTCAGCCGGTGCCAAATCCATTCAAGCAGCATCAGGACCCAATGGAACTTTGAGACTGAGTGTAGCATCAGGTCTAAATGTGTGTAAAGTTGACCTTGCCTCCCTATTGGTCATTCAGTTGTAGATCAGAGTTTAGAATTGCAATCAGCCTGTTGTTGTAGCTGATTGATACTTTTATGTGACTGTGAACGTTAATTAAAGGTAATATTAAATAAACCTATTATCAGCAGGTGAAGTCAGTTCTAAGAGAACATTCTGTTCAGAAAAATCTGGCTGGTAGTGAGAATTCTTGAAAGTGTAAAGCTGCACATTCATCTTGCAAGTCATGTGATTGCATCGGCTGTTCGCGATATATCAAAATTCAATTTTGTAGCTGCCATTGGCGACATAGGTATATATGTACTTTAGGTGTGCACTCTAAAGTTTCTTGAAAATCTTTTCCTGTCTTATGGGGTTGTTGAATGTGTATAGTGATGTATATTTTTGTGCAACAAAAAGTACATTGAGACTTGCTTTATTCCTTAAGATTTTACAAGAACGCTAACGCCATGACACTTTGTTGTTATAGGATCATAGATTTGATTTTTAAAAACTGTACATCATGTAAATGAAATAATTCCCATGTTCTTACGTCGTATCGCCATGATCCTGTGTGTGTGTGTGTGTGTGTGTGTGTGTGTGTGTGTGTGTGATTTAGGTTTTTGACGTAGCTTTAACAATGTTTCAGTCATATCGCTACTATGTCTTCAGTGTGGCAGTTTATAGTGATGTCTAGCACTGGGGCATCATGCCGCAGATATGTAGCATGATGTCCCATCCAGTCACATTATCCTGACACCAGGCCGACCAGTCCTAACACTGTCCTCTTAATGCTGAGCGCCAAGCAATGCAGCTGTTAGTATCATTTTTGCAAGTCTTTGGTATGACTCGGCCTGGAATCGAACCCACAACCTCGCGCATCCGATGCGGACGCTCTAACCACTAGGCCACCGGAGCGGTTCGCCATGATCCTGAACAACATCTCACTGAAACATGACGTCAAAGCAAAAATACAATAATTTATGAATGTATATTTGCTCATAAAGCCTGCAATATACCCTGGCAACTGAGGTGGGTGTTTGGGGGCAGGAAGGACGTGTGATTGTAGTGCTTAAATTTATAATCGGAGATTTCGTCTGCCGTTGCGAAGTTTGATCTGAAGAAGTGTCAGGAAGTCGAGCTTGTTGCTATTTTGATGTTGCAAGGAGCTTGTAAACTAAGCTTGACTGAAAAGTGCTGGAAACGGATCGGGTACCAAACGTAATCCCCATAATTTACTGGTGTGTTCAAAATTACGGATCACATGGCGGGAAATGCAATCAATTTATAATAGCTGTCATGATTAGCGCTTAAACAATTTTCATGTATCTTCTCAGAATCTTCAAAAGCATCCCGTATACATCTTCAGATTACATTTAGACAAATTCGATCCATGCACATCCGGGGCATTAGTAACATTTTAGTGTCTCAGTATCTATTTATTCACGTTTGTCTTTTATGTTGTTGTTTTTTAAAATGTGTATCTTGTCCACATCATACCGAGTTAAATACCGTACATGGTGTTTGACACCAAAATCACCGTCAATGGGGAGTTGTGTCTGGCTTCTGAAGCATTGGCAATATAAAGAGATATCTCTTCTCCGCTTTCTGTTGTGTACGTCTAAGGTCTTCAACTCCACGTATGTAAAGGCAAGTGTCAGGAAACCTGCGTGTTATTCCTTCCATCCTTCCATTCATTCGTTGAAAATTTAATTCGGCTTAGATGATAATATAGGGTGTAGTTTATATGATTTTTTTGTAGATATTATATATTTGCTTTTTGTAGATATCCGAAAATGTTTTACACCGATTCTTTTCGTGTTTAGATTTTCTACCATGTATATTGACAGTCACATTGTGCTAGCTGTTCAGATGTCCTGAACAAGAATATGCCATCTCTAAAGCATACATTGCCTGTGCTGAGGTAGTTGTTGTACCTGTGACACAAGTCAAGGCTATACAATCTAACAGTCATACCTCTGGTCAGGGATTGGTTCTGCTGGTGACACAAACCAAAGACATGTCATCAATAACAAAATACATGCCTGTGTTCCGACAGTGGTTCTGCCGGTGACACAAGGCAGAGCCCTGTCATCTGGAAAACGGACTCGTGCTCCGGGAGTTATTATGCACGTGACACAAAACAATGCCATATCATTTATAAAACAAACCTATCTGTGCTCCAGGGAGTGGTTCTGCAGGTGATTCAGTGTTTTTTTTTATATTGATTTAGAGACCGCTATGCTGAGTTGTCGTTTTTGCTGCTTGCTTTAGAGTCTTTGATAATGCATATTTGCCTTTATAATGATTGTCCATAATCAGTTTAAGTGTGTTCTTATCTCGTTTTATATGTTATCGCATGTTTAAAACTTTTTATTGTTGACTATCTTGTCATTTGCTTCCTGTCAAATTATTGCCTTGGCATATGCCACTCTCATCAGCTAGAATGTTACCCTAGAGGGAGAGGATATAAAATATGGTCAGTTATTTTTCTTTTAAATAACAGTTTCCTGGGGATGATGTCCAAATGATTTTGCCTGTGCCCTTCTCTTTGCATCTGGCAATATTGTTGAATGAAAGAATTAAAATTATATGGGTCTAAATTAATTTGGGTTAGAAAAGGTATAATAAGATGATACTGTGTGTCCCCTTCTTGTGAAAATAAAGCCAACGGTTTAATTTGAATAGTGTTCTACAACGTCACTAAGAAACAGACAGCATGTGGTACAAAATAATGATGTTTTGGGATACTTATGTTGAGGACTAGCATTATTATAAACAAGAATATAGCCAACAGAATCAATCGTCCATTTGCTCACAGAAAAGGAATTGATTATTCTTCTTTCTCTGTTCAAAGGTAAAATAAAAACATCTTTAAGAATAATAAGGCTCACATGTAACGTCTGATGGTATTTTAGATTACGTTGGCATGACTTCATGGTGTTTTCTTTCTTAGAAAGAAATCATTTTCCTTTATTGTCAGAAGCTTTAGTCATTTAGACTGGTTATAATTTTTCTTAGAGAATATACACGAAAACATCTATTTTCAAACCACTGTTTCCCTGTCAGGAATTAAATGTTGACTTTCTCGTTTTTAGGCCTTAAGCATGCTTTGAAAATTCATTATTGATGACACCTTAGTTTAATAAATTCCAGTAACTTAAGAAATTTATATCTGATATGATTCAACTTTACTCGTACCGTACTTTTTCTGCCTGTGAGTACTAGATTTCAAAGCCATGATCTGCAGCATCACTTGAGTATGGCATCTACATTACATCTTTTGTGATCTAATCATGCTAGATACATCAACGAGAGCGTCTGTCTGTTATCTTTAATTGTTTAGAATACACGACAAGCATTCTGCAGTCTTGCAATCAGCAGCCGCTCTTAACTATTCATCTGGCCGAAAAGCAAAACAAAAAAAAAACTACTTGTTTTTAAACTAACTCATCCAGAACCGTATAAAATTGTACACAAACTACAACACTTGTGGTGGTATGAAATATCTTATATTAAAATATTGTTGATATCAAGAATTGCTGAGTAACTGCATTTTTTCAGAATATTTTATCTAGGTTCTTCATACCGTAATATCACTGTGTTCACCATAACTTGAAAGGAATATTTTATAGAACGTCTTGGCATAGTTTTTACGTGTTTTAAGTTCTAGATTCACTGCTAAAGTCACTAATATACACAGTGCCTTCGCAAGTTTAGGCCGGGCGAAACTTCCACCCACCCACTCACAGAGGGAGTGTGTTACCTTCGGAGTCCCCCTCTCAGAAAAAATAGCCACATACACCTTCAAATGACCCCACCCTAACCCAACTGTCACCAGAATCGTCCGCCTCTTTTAATGACGCTATCCCTAACACGCTGAGGCATTTATACGGTTGTTGTACATTACACAAACAACAATGTCAATACCAGTGGGTTATTCATGTTTTCAAGATAAAGAGGTAAATAAATTTACGAAAATGCAATATAATGAACATTATCTTTTCATTATAAACATTTGACGAATGTGAAATGCAAATCCAAAGACGTGTGTCCACAGGCCTTAATCCAAGATTCAACACCTATGATATGCACGTCTCTGGTTATAGTTTTGTTAGATTTAGTGATTATTTGTTTGAGTTCATATCAGAACTATATTTCTATAACCGACTAATTAGCCGATTACTAATTAGCAGACGTCACAATGTACAGTATTCAAGAGGGTGAACACGAAACTTCTAATACCTACGAGGAGTCATACCATGAGACTGGGAAGGGGGACATTTCACCATATCCCATTACGACTCGAAAAGCTAAGCTTGCTGCACGGCGGAGAGCACACAGCCAGTCAGAGAGAAATGAACATGAGAACTGTAACTATGGGAGTACTCGGAGTAACTGATCTTTGCTCAGAGAATCAAGTAAATTCAGAAAAAGAAGACGCTCAATTATCAAGGCAATCTGGTGGCTTTTCCTCAAACTTGAACTGCAAGTTTCTTGCGTTGTCTTAACTGCCTTTCATTTTTTTGTTGTTGTTGTTTTTATTTTGATTTTGTATTAAGTGACCGATTATAGATGGAAAATAGAATAACGGCAAGCTCGTTGGGGCTATCTTATACCATACCAAACTCGTAAATAAAGTTAGGTTTGAACTCGATTTTTAGTAAATATCTTTTAAATAAGATAAAAGTATGGTAGGCCAACCCCCCCCCCCCCATGACGGACAAGGTCAAGCACACACAAACACACATACACACACACACACACTATATATATATATATATATATATATATATATATATATATATATATATATATATATATATATATATATATATATAACAATGTGATCTACCATCACTGTTGATATGTCAAAGTGTGATCCATTCATGGCGTATGAATACGCATATAAATATGGTTTCGACAGTAGGCGATCTGGGAGATAAAAAGAATAACTGAATGAAACCCATGAACGTGAACTTGCACTTAGTTACCTTAAAGAACCTGCCTCGTCGTAATGGTATGTGTACACTTTCTTAACCTGTAATTAGGGTAAAAAACATGTCACTTTAAATATTAAAATGTCCGAAGTCGGCCATCCACCTTTCTTTTCACCTTTCGCTGTGTTGGTTGGGCAGGCAGCAGACTAATCCACCAAAGAAACATAGGGATGAACAATAATCGATAATCTTATGGTAAATTTCTCCGACACCCCCCCCCATCCCACGTGTCTCTCTCTCTCTCTCTCTCTGTGTGTTTCTCTCTCTCTCTGTTTCTCTCTCTCTCTCTCTCTGTTTCTCTTTCTCTCTCTCTCTGTCTGTCTGTCTGTCTCTCTCAAAATCCGTGCAAAAACGAGCTTAGAGCAGATTTCGCAGTTGTCATGCAACGAAGTCTCTGGACCTATGAATGATGGCCATATTTACGACAAACAGAGCAGCGCAGAGGGGGGGGGGGGAGAGAGAGAGAGAGAGAGACGGGGTACGAAACAATATTTTGGTCGGTAGAAAAGTTAATTAAAACATAATCATCATTACAGACATCAACTGTGAATAAATTTAAATGTAGGATTTAGCTCCTGTATGTTCAGTCTTCGTATTTTCTATTTTCACAACTAGTTTTAATATACTGGGTGACTGAATGGCTCCGCGTTCAGTGGTCAAGAAACTAACAGCGAAATGTTTGTAATGTTCTGTTTTCATTTCAACCACCTTTCATACTTACATTATAAGTGTGTGTTATATGTTTTAATTAATATGAATGAAAACAATATCGATAACAAGATGCAAATGATTAAATTTCCAAAGACGATTGTGAATAGCTGCAATAGGTTGAGTACTACGTTTTATAGCAGACACGCTGATGTGCGATCTAAAGAGTTCACTCCCTCCGTCAATACACCGTTTCCTGTGGTCAATCGTGACTCAGTCGGAAATGCAAGTATATGTATTTTATGTGATATAAATAAAATATATGATACACTACTTGTATAAATTTGTATTTAAAAGAAAACTCGGTAAGCCTTGTTTCCTTTTAATGAAAAATGTAGGCATTTCATGGTATATTAATGATACCATCTTCGCTAGCCAAGGATCCTATATGATAAACCCTATTTACATCTTGGTGGATCGAACAGATATTTTAGTGTTTTGTCCTAGCGACATCTATTGGATTCGATTAGTTGCCTCCCTCAGTATATAATGCCAACTAACTATTTGGGCGCTCACCAGTTATTATGTACTTTTGAAAGAGTGACGTATATATGGTGAAGTTGTTTGCATTTAAAAGATGCACAGTGGAGAGAATGTTGGCATTCCTCTATGCTACATTAATGTAATGTGGGTGATATTTATTTTGGAAATTATACATGATCGAAGCACATTGCTAACTAAAATGACTGCTCCCTTGTGCTAAAACAATCAGCCTGAATTAGTCTCAAGTACACTATCCGTAGCAGCTATTAAAATAGGGAAAATGAATTTTGCCAGACTAGACAATACCAGCTACTGAAAGTGCAATGAATGAATTACCAAATATATAAATGTAAAAATAGTTATCGGCTCCTTTTTATACAATTTACCTCTGAAGTTCAGGAAGTGAAATTGGCCAAGTGGAGCTAGCACTTTTTGAAAGGTGCACATCTGGAGTAAGGCCAAGCTGTATACTCTATAACCCATATTACACCCATCAATCATACACCAAGATAAAGGGAATTAAAGGTTCTTTGAACTATACCTAAGATATACAATGTCTTTTTTAAATAGCCAGTATAACCAGTGAGGAAAGCCGGGGAAGTTCTTTTTCTTTAAAATTCTAACCCCCTATGCCAAATACGAAACTGTAGAGCGCCACCAATAGCGAGTAACAGTGGTGCATAGTACACCGGCCGAAAACGGTTGGAGCAATTGACCTAAAAAGGATACTTAGGAAGTTTAACATCGAAAGTATGACTACGTACCAGAGGGAATCCATTATTGGTGTTTTGAGTGGTATTTGTACAAACACGCACCGGCAGTGGAAAATTGCTTAGTTATCAATCCATTCAAGTTTTGTGCACCCCTTGTCTCGATCATGTAGGAACAGTGTTACAATTTGAACACCTTAATTTTTATTGGATGCGGTGGCTTGCAGCCGCATCCAATGAAATTCACTGACCCGAAGCACAGAAATATCTGCTCGTTTTTCCAAGGTGTATATAAGGTTATCATATCGGAACCTTAGCTAGCGAAGGTGCAATGATACAGCGTGAATACTATATCGACCATTTAATTTGAGCATGGTCATTGTAGCTTAAATTATGTACCTCAAATTAAAATCCACTCACTTGGATGGGCTATCATTCCATTTTTCTATGATTTAACATTGGTTTTGTCGGCCTGAATAATACCGGCTGACCCACCGGGCTGATGGATTAAATATGCAAAATTATTATCTGAGTAGCGACGTAAGACTACTTTTTGTTAAGATCGATATCTTTATGAAAATCTGGTGATAGTTTTCTTGAAAGGCCATGCGACTGGCAGTTTTCCAACCACCATTTTCAGTTTCGCTTTAATCTTTAAATCACTTTCACAAAATAGTAAATGTTCTTTGTTAGGTTATCTCCAGAAAGTTACCAAAATATTTCCTTTTTCAAAAGACCATCGATCATATATATGTATGTATGGGAATGTGTATGAGAATGTGTAAAAGATAAATACTCTGCCACTATGCAAACTTTAAAGAATATTTGAAATATTTTTATTTTAATTTTCATGTGCTTTAAACGTGTAATTATCATGAACCTGCTAATTAATATTGACACACAATTAGCAGGGGACCCAGGTAGCCGAGTAGTCCAAGGCGCCCACAATACAGATCACTGACATCTCACCTCCGAGTGGGTTCGAGTCTCGGGCTCGGCCAATGTGGATATGTGAGAAAGCTTGCCAGTAGCTCCTCACGTGTCAGTGGTTTTCCCGGGTTCTTCTTCCATTTTGCCGCCATGTATAGCTTTCATGTGCTGAAAAATGACGTTAAACCCACAATAACAACAATAACAACAACAATAACAAATTGCCAAATTAACCAAGACATATTCAAAGTATGAAGATAAACCCCGTACCAGACTGCACTTTAGTAATGCTATATTCGCATTCTCATTTACCGAATATATACTAGTATAAAATCGTTTGTTTTCTATGTCAACAAAGGCATGACAATAAATGCGTTAATACAAGTTCTGTATAAATAGAAGAAAACAAACGCTCTTTTCTTCGGATGTTTTTGTTCAAATGCGTTGATGTTGTATTTATTGTATTTATATTGAATTGCTTTGAGCTAAGTGAAATAATAGATAGCGAATAACATGTTGTTTCCAAATCTTTCATCCACCCGTGGGCTCGGGGAAGTAGAATGTGTCTGATACTCGGTCCTGCTTGTCATAGGAGGCGGTTAATTTAGGCAAGAGCCATGGTGGTTAGCATGACGGACTGCAATCGAAATGGTACGGGTTTTAATCCTATAATTGGATCAGGCTGGACCAGTTGTCACTGTGTGTCCTTTAGTCCAGTTTCTTCAGTACTAAATAAATATTTGTGTTGCTGTGCAGTTAAACACCAATCCGAATCCAAATACCCCTTCTCTTGTAAAAACGAACGAATGAGAACCATAAACTGTATAAATTAGTCTTAATCCTTTTCTTTTCTTTGCTTGATTCTGCATGTAAAATGTGCTCTGTTCAGCTGCAGACCATCTTATCTATGTTAGGTATTCCAAAATATGCAAACAATGACAGTCTGGTTTACAAGTATTTTCACAGAATAATAAGCAGGCAAAGCTTTTATATATTTTTGTCGGTACACAAATGCTACTGAGAATATCTAAACTGTAGCAAAAGGCGGTCCCAATATAGCAAATGAAAAAGAAATGGTTCTTTATATAGCAATAAAAATTCATTTTTGGGAAGTGTTGAGGCGGTGGGACCTGATATTTTTTTCTCACTGTTGGATCACGTCAAGTGTGGGGGTGGGTGAGGTCCAAAATTTAAATAGGGCCCTAAATTTCCTCGAAAGTACACCAACGCAAACGTCTATGTCTATTTACTCAAACTATGCACAATACGCAATACACACGTGCAATAAAAAACAATGGTCAAATTTCAAGTGACAAGTGACTGTACTTTGTGTGTAGGTTTTTTTTTCTCCTTCTCAGACACCCTCTCCCCCCCCCCCTCCGGCCCTGAATTTCGAACCTGGAATTTTATTTAATTTTTTAACCTGAAGCTAACTATTTTACTCCTAGTCATGTAAAGAAACTAACATGCGATATGTTTATTTTTCTGGAATTCACGGCAAAAATAGTTTCCCACGCTATATCAGGGCCGGAATGTTTTTAAAAATCTCAGCCGAAACTGCGTATGTACTTAGCATGTTTCGCAGTGAGCGCAAAAGATCGGCTGAAAGAGCGTGAAAGCGAGCATTTGATCTTAAATAGCCAAATGGATGATGCCCTCTCACGACCATACTCAGTCTGATTTCCGCAGGTAAGGAATCCATTATAAGAGTAAAGTTTATACACCATGAAAGTGAAGCAATGCTGTGATGCATACATTTGACCAAGTTAGGACTAGAGGGGGCAAGGGCACAGTTGTGACAACCATGCGAGAAACAAAGCGCGGAACTCGGGCTGAATTCGATAAAATTATTATCCAAAATCCCTATTCTGTGTTCGCAGTGGTATATTAGTAGTATAGGGGGGCGATTCAGCGACACTGGGAATTAGCATTACAGACCCCCCTGGGACTGTTTAGCGACTATGTAAATTTAACATGGAGAAAAATCGTGGGACTGTTTAGCGACAAGAGAAATTAACATGGAGAAAAAATCGTGGGACTGTTGAGCGACAAGGGAAATTAACATGGAGAAAAATCGTGGGACTGTTGAGCGACAAGGGGAATTGAACATGGGAATAGGGGACTGTATAGCGTCAACGGAATTTAAACAGGGTGGGACTATATAGCGTCAAGGGAAATTTAACATGGGATTTTTTTTTTAAAAAAATAAAAAAAAATAAAAAAGAGGGTTGGCAATTGAAAGTCAATCTCTTTTCGAGACCTATGAGTGGCCCTGAAAAGGGCCTTTGGATTTATGTTAATATGCCTTTAACATAAAGGGCATCTGCGGCATCTTCTTGTCCTCAAGCTGCGTCTTAGTGTAGGGCCATAAATCAGAGTTCTCTTGAGGCAACCTTGTCTTTCCACATAGACTCTTCCTATCCACAGACTGGTGTCTGACTTGTCGACAACGGTCCACTTGGATCGGACATACATTAGTATGTCCGTCCTAAACATCATTGAAGACACAAGGGTGGATGATTCGACTGTGGTCCACATCTTGAGGCGCCGAGAACAGGTGAATCAATGCAGTGAACTGCGCTTATTTATAGGTAGAGGAAGGATTGAAACGGATTGAGTTTATTGACCAATCCAAACACGCGTTACAAAATTCAGTCAGTCCGCATCCAATCCGAAGAGAACAGTCTGTGACGTCACGTGGTCTGTATAGATTCGCTAGCGCCTGTGTGTAGTCAATCTATGCGACAGTGATTCAACATGACGGAAACTCAGAAAACGATCCATTGGGGTGCACCAGCAGTGGAGACCACCCAAGGGAACCGGGACTTACTTTCAGAAGAGGTAAATTGGGATTTTGTGGATTTTCTTACCTCGCAAGAATTTGTTCCGGAACCTTCGTCACCTTCTTCATTACCGCAAGTGGAGAATTTTAGACAGAGACAGAAAGAAGAATTGGAGAAATTTATACAACGACAAAAGGAAGCGGAACAAGCTTTTCTCCTACAGCAACAGCAGCAAAAAGAAGAAGAGGTAAGAAAAAAAAACAACAACAAGAAGAAGTAGCAGCAAAGAAACAAGAGGGTGAAAATCAAACCGTCACGGTACTGTTGGACATTTTAGCGGAGTTAAGAAGTCTGAAACAAATGTATCAGACTTCTTTATCACGACCGAAGAGAATACGACCTTCCCGAGCTAAACACGCCAACCCTGTGACTAAGCCTACCGTACCACCCTTAGTGATTTCAACCAAATCATCATCAGAAGTAGGCCTCGGCCGTGGCAAAGGCTTAAGGCAGTTAAAGTTGATTGCTTAAACTCACCCCTACACCAAAAACCAAAGGCCCTTTTCAGGGCCACCCACTTCTCTCGAAAAGAGATACACTTTCAAATGCCAATAACTCAAAAATCAACACAAAAAACCCCATTTTACCCCTATAGTACGTGTATATGAGTGCGTGAGTGCATGTTCTTATTTAAAATCAAAACTCAAAGACACTTACCTTTTTATAGCTAATTTATTCTTTTATCAATAGTTACAATCCAATTCAAAATTCACAACAGAGCACTTTAAAAAGTACATTCACTCCTTCTGTCTCACTGTTTATTCTCTCTGTTTTTTAAATTTCTTCACCGTCACAGTCTTTTCCTCCTCTTCCTCCTCACTTTCTTCCCTTCTTCTTTTCTTCTCCTGTTTCTTTTTCTTCACCTGTCTGCTATCTTCCTCCTTTTCTTCCTCTGAAGAAGAATCCCCCTCTTCTGAAGAAGAATCCCTCTTTTCTTCTGACTCCTCTTGTTTCTTTTTTGGGCAATCTGGAGACCAATGTCCTTTTTCTTGACAATAATAACAGGTATCTTGACTTTTGTCTCTTTTAACCCCTGTTTTTGTTTTTTGACGGTCTGGACACTCTGAAGACCAATGCCCTTTCTTCTGACAGATATAGCAAGTATCTTCACTTTTATCTCGAAAAGAAGGAGAGTAGTCCGTCGGCTGGTCTGAAGAAAATTTTCTAATGACCCCTCGCAACGCTCTGATGAAACGTTCCATCTGGGTAGTCTCTTCCATCGTTGTACTCGGTTAGAGAGTGAAATGAATAGTGAAAGGACAAGACACATACCCTT
The DNA here is from genome assembly GCA_028554795.2 of Sinohyriopsis cumingii. Classification (NCBI taxonomy): domain Eukaryota; kingdom Metazoa; phylum Mollusca; class Bivalvia; order Unionida; family Unionidae; genus Sinohyriopsis; species Sinohyriopsis cumingii. The sequence goes on along the minus strand of CM068842.1, from coordinate 967,094 downwards.
TATATACGCTGGTCTGCTAGGACTATAAATTAGTCCATGGTGTTTAAACTTGAGTCATTTGACGTTTTTCACTCAAGATGAAACGATCCTTTTCATTCGAGAAGAAAGAAGAAGAAGAAGAAAGTAAGAGGCAGAAACGTGATCTATCGCCTCGTACCAGGGCTGAAGTCTTGGCACAAGTTCATGCCAGTGATTTTGAAGAGGACATGAGTGAACCAGAATTCGAACCCTCTAAACAAAGTTCACCACCCTTAGTCAACCCTGAAAAGTACTATTCCATTCGAGAGACGGAAAAGCGCTCCTCTAGAAAATTTAGAACCACGGCTTACAAATACACAGTGAAGTTTAAAGATTTCAAGGCTGAAGTACCGTTAGAGAAAGCAGAAGGGTTCATCACGGGGGTGTGGGATTCTTTGCTCACCGCACTCAAGCGACAATGTCAACCCAAAGAAGACGATCGCTTGAGACTTTCCATACAACACGACGGTTTGAAATCCCCTGTTTGGATCGAGTTTAGCAGACCCGCAGAACTAACTGCTTCCAAAGTCATGGACAAGATTCAACACGTGCAACAATCTAATGATCAGTTTGACATCACCGATGGAAAAGCCACACTGGACATGACCCACGTCTCTCCTCCTCAAGGGACCGGACAACGCAATAAGGTGTTACTGGTGAACAACCTTCGCAGCACCAAAAAGAGTCTCGTCCAAATTCACAATTCTCAAGACCAGATGTGTTTAGCCCGAGCCATCGTGGTGGGACGAACCTATGCCAACAAGAACGACACGGTAGAATGGAAAAGAACCTGGAAAACTATTCAACGATCCGACCGAGCCAAACAACGAAATGAAGCAGAACTCCTGTTGCAACAAGCTGACCTATCCAAAGACACACCCTGCGGCATTCCCTGAAATGCAAAAATTGCAAGATGTCCTAGCTCCACGCTACACCTTGAAAGTGCACCCTCAAGAAGTGCGTGGGCCTCTGTTGTTTCGAGGCCAAGACTTTAAGGACGGAAAATACATTCATGTCTATTATCACGATGACCATTTCGATACCATTACCAGTATCACTGCATTCCTGGGATACGGTTATTACTGTGAGAAATGTGACCATGGTTATAATAATCGAGAGCAACACAAACATTGTGGATTGAAATGCTCAGGATGTTTGGCCTCTCCACCCTGTCTGAGCGAAGGACAAGAAAGAGTACATTGTCCTGCTTGTCTGCACACGTTTGTCAGCCCTGCCTGTTACCAACAACATCTGAAGACGCAAGGTTCACAGCAGAAATGTGCTTGTCAACTCCTGAGATTGTGCCCTACCTGCGGACAAGACCTACGTGCCAATAGTGTCAAGGCACACGTATGTCAAGGAAAGAAAAAGTGTCACATTTGTCATCACATCGTGGACTTGGAACACCAGTGCTACGTGAAAAAATACCAACCCCCACCAGAGAAAGAGGACGGTCACAAGAAGAAAGGCAATTTCATCTTTTTTGATTTCGAATGCATAGAAGAGACCGGCATTCACATTCCTAATTTCTGCGTGGCTCATCGAGCGTGCGAGAAGTGCATTCAAGAACCTATCTTGAGTCATTGCCCTCACTGCAGCAAGATTCCTGGAGGACGTGAAAAAATCTTTCGAGGGCCGAAAACGCTAGCCGATTAGACCCCATCGACAAGACGTGGAGCCAAGAGGACGTCGAACGTTACGGAGATTGTCATTGTCGTGCCACGGTGATGGCTCACAATTTCTCCGGATACGATGGACAGTTTCTTTTGAGATACTATACGGAACAAGGCACCGAGCGTCCTAAAGTGACTTTGAACGGAGCCAAAATCATTTTCATGCAAGTGGGACAAGTACAGTTTAAAGATTCGATGAGTTACTTGGCCATGCCTTTGAGTCGAATGCCTAAAACGGTTGGAATGACAGAAATGGCTAAAGGGTATTTTCCACACTTTTTCAATACGGAAGCCAATCAACAAACCGTTCTACCCCATTTACCTGAGGCTCACTATTACGACCCGGACAACATGCGTACCGAACAACGAGAAGCTTTCTACGCTTGGTACCAGGCTCATGCCTCTGACCCCTTCGACTTTCAGGAGGAAATGTTAAAGTATTGTCGTTCCGACGTGGACATTTTACGACGTTGCTGTGGAAAATTTCGAGAACTGTTCATGGAACACGGAGGGGTCGATCCTTTGAAAGAAGCTTGCACCATTGCCAAAGCGTGTTCCTTAGTGTACCGCCAACGATTCATGCCTCAAAAGACCGTGGCTGTCATCAGTCCTCAAACGACCAACTATGTCAAACGTCAATACTCGGTCAAAGCTCTACGCTGGTTACATTACTTGTGCGACAAGGAAGACAAATGTATTCAGCATACCCGCAACGGAGGGGACGAAAAGACCATCGGAAAGCATTCGGTCGATGGTTGGGACTTAGAAAACCCCAAGATCGTGTACGAGTTTAACGGTTGCTTATTTCACGGATGTCCGGTCTGTTACCCTGACCGCGACACTAAAAATCAGTTTTTACAACGAACCATGGAAGACTTGTACCAGGCCACTTGTCAGCGACGCTTGAAGTTAGAACAGGAAGGATACTAAGTGGTGGAAATGTGGGAACACGAGTACGATCACCGTTTGAAAACCGATCCCGAATTTAAACGCCTCGTGGAAAGTTACCAGTTCATGGACCCCCTGAACCCAAGGGATAGTTTCTACGGAGGAAGGACCAATGCCACCTGTTTGCTGTACCAAGTCGACGAAGAGAAAGGAGAAGAAATGAAATACTTGGACGTGTGTTCGCTGTATCCCTACGTGTGCAAATATTGTCGCTTTCCTGCAGGGCACCCACAATTGTTGACGGAACACATCGACCCGAAAAACATTCGACAATACGAAGGTCTGATCAAGTGTAAAGTTTTGCCGCCCACGGACTTTTACCACCCCGTGTTACCTCACCATTGCCAAGGCAAACTGATGTTTCCTTTGTGCCGTACTTGTGCCGAAACGTGCAACCAAGATCAGCCTTGTCAGAACACCCAGGAAGAACGTGCCTTGACGGGGACGTGGGTTAGCATGGAATTGTTCAAAGCTCTGGACATGGCATACCAACTGTTAGAAGTGTACGAAATTTGCCACTTTTCCAAGACACAACAATACCACAAGGGTGACCCCACGCAGAAAGGCATTTTCGCAGACTACGTGGATGCCTTTTTGAAACTGAAGCAAGAAGCCAGCGGCTATCCTTCCTGGTGTCACACTCCCGAAGACCAAAAGACATTCAAAGAGAAATACTGGGCACAAGAAGGCATCACTTTAGACCACTTCGAGAAAAACGAAGGCAGGCGATCGTTTGCCAAAGTGATGTTAAATTGCTTGTGGGGTAAAATGGCACAACGACCGTGTTTACCCAAGACGGAATATTTGACAGAACCTTCCCGCTACTTCCAGATGATTCACGACAAAACCAAATTCATGAAACACGTGGACGTCGTTCGCGAGAATTTGATCTTGGTCAATTACGAAGAAGATCTGGACTTTGTACAAGACGACCCTTTTGGAAATGTCATCATTGCGGCTTACATGACAGCTCATGCTCGCTTAAAACTGTACGAAGCTTTAGAACTGTTAGGGGAACGCGTCCTGTACTTTGACACGGACAGTTGCATTTACATCCATCACCCGAGTCAACAGCACCCTGACATCGAAGGAGATCGTTTAGGAGCCTGGACAGACGAACATCCTGACGACAAGATTCTAAGTTTCGTCAGTGGCGGTCCCAAAAATTACGGCTACGAATACCGGGACCCACAAGGAGAAGTGCACACGCAGTGTAAAGTGATAGGATTGACTCTGAATTATCGTACCAGTCGTGTGGTCAACTTTGGGGTATTGAAAGAAGCCTTGCAATCGGGAGAGGATGAACACTTTAAAGGCACCATCTATCAACCGAACAAGATTGTACGTTTACCCACTCACCACATCGTCAGTCGACCCTTGGAAAAAGTCTATCAAATCGTGTACCAGAAGCGAGTGCGACTGCCCAACCGCTTTACTTTGCCGTATGGACACGTTGGTATAAAACATTGGTTGTAAGAGGATAGCTACCCACCAGAAGGATGACTTCGCCACAGCAAGAATCGAGTGAGAAACCCGATGAGAACTCCAAGTTCAAACCCTACCCTTTTCCGGTTTTCTTGCCTGACTATTGTGATTGTGCCCGTCGATTGGACACGTTTCAAGCATGGCCTACGGATAGGAAAGGATTACCTTCTTCGCATATTTTAGCTAGAACAGGATTTGTCTACTTGGGACCTGAGTCAGGATTGGGATACGAAGTACAGTGTTTCGCTTGCGGACTGAAGTTACGAATGGATCTATGTATCTATAAAGATTCAGCTATTCTTTAACATACTCGATGGTCTCCGCACTGCCCTTACCTTTCTATGGCCTTTCCACCCATGACATTACGGTACAATGATGACGGTACCTTAGAGACGGTACCTTCTAAAACAAGACATAAAAAACATAAAAAAGGAACCATGTACAAGCTTGAGACTGCATTGCGACTAGTATAAAAAGGGGCTATGGTCAAGATCGATAGTTCATTGGGACTACCAAGACCTAGCGAACAAGATGAATACTTTCAGAGAAACACAAAACAAGTTTAACAGGCACAATTCAAGTGTGGGGCTTCGGAAGTGGAATGCGATTGTGAGCCTTGCGATGGGTACGATGCTCTACGTTGTGACCTTAGCGATGCCGTAAAGCATCGTGGTAACTTTGTTCTCACGACCCCTATCATGGAAAGTGATGCTGTGCGTGTCAAACCTGAGGTATGCGAAAGCGATGCAACTCGTCCTCTTGGACGTTTTACTGGGTTTCGTTTTAAAGGTGGATGTTCACCTTCACGTCTACCCCCTTACGGATGTCATCCAACTCTGAGCAAACTCCTGTCCATGTCACCCAACCCTCATCGAAACGAACCTGTAAAAGACGAATATTCGTTTCCTGTGCGTTTTTCAGAATACTGCGACTTTGACAATCGTCTTCAATCGTTCAAAGGAAAATGGCCTAAGTATCTGGGAGGCTCGACCCCCGAAGAATTAGCCAGAGCCGGATTGTTCTACTTGGGCGAAGGAGATAAAGTCAAGTGCATCAGTTGCGGTGTGTCACTTCACCACTGGGAACCACAAGATTCGGCCTACGTAGAACATGCTCGATGGTCACCGAATGGTCATTACTTACCCTTAGTGGGACCGAGACATTGAAGTAACTTACCATGTCGTTGACGAAGAAGAAGAAACCAGATTGGTTAGGAGTCAAATGTTGGACATCACCGAGACCAGTATTTAAACTTCATTTCAAAAACGATATTGAATCATTACCTAAAGAACTGCAAGAAAAGATTTACGAAGAAGTTTGGCAGGGGTTTGCCAGAGTGAAATCTCAATGGGTGACTGTAGAACTTTTGTGCCGAGAAATTCACAAGAGAAAAGTGAAAAAAATTAATCAAAGTGTTAGATTTCTTTGGGTCAAGTGTGCATTCGTCCTATTGTATTACTCTAGACCGTTTACATCAAAAGAGTTCAGTGGCATTCTTGGACGTTACCCTGAATGGCAGTGGTCAGAAATTACTCACAATGTGGATTACTTTTGCTCTAGGAGAAGATTGTGAATTGTACGGACTGACCTATTCATGGATACTTTACAAGAGAACATTCGTGCTTTGCCTGTGGAGTTGAGAGAAAGGATTTACCGAGAGCTGGTGAAAATACAAGTGAAACGTAAAGAACAGTTGCATCCGTTACGTCACCGGTGTTTGAACCACTGATACCTGAATGCTATACAAGGACTGATTGAGTTGAAAGTCTTCCATTGGACAGACATTGATCAACGACCCCCTGGTTTTAAAAAGGGATGGTTTGGTATGGATAATTCTATCTACTACATTGTAAACATACTGGATCCAATTCCAGAGGAAGAGTTAACGAATTACCAACATATTGTACGCAATGTCGACTTAGTGAAAGAGGAAACTTCTGAACGAATTGTAACGTGTAAATTACTGTTTAAACGATTTAGATTTGACAATGAATTAAAACCATGTCTGTGCAAACAGTATATGTCTTGTGTCAGTCAAAAGAGGATTTAGCATGACCTATTCATGGATACTTTACAAGAGAACATTCGTGCTTTGCCTGTGGAGTTGAGAGAAAGGATTTACCGAGAGCTGGTCAAAATACAAGTGAAACGTAAAGAACAATTTCATCCGTTACGTCACCAGATCTTTAAGCACTGGTACCTGAATGGTATAAGAGAACTGATTCGTCAGAAATTGTTTCAGTGGTCAGACCTTGTTCAATACTTCCAAGCCCCTGATGATCCACGTGTTGATCATTTTGGTTACTTCGAGATTCACCTAGTACAACACATTGAGGAAGACAAGGTAAAGGATTACCGACATATTTTACATGGAATCTACTTAGCGGAAGAGGAAACTTCTAAACGAAGTCTGACGTTTGGGTTACAGTATGCAACATTTAAATTCCCCACTGGAGAACGAAGATCTCTGGCTAGAAAGTACGTGTATTGTTTCCGAAACAAAGAGACTATAAAAACAGGCTGCCATGCCACGACTTTTATTGCATGTAATCCAACAGATTCCGTGGAAGGAACTCAATGACCATATTCAAACCGTGGATCATTACCATCGATTATTACAAGAACTGTATCCATTCAATTTGGGTCGACAAGTGGTGTGTGTCTTAGTGACTTGTTTTCTGGGATTTCGTTTACCAGCCGATTCCTTGTGGACTCTTTACGATCAGTACTTACCACACCCCCATGGCCTTAAATGGTCACGAAAGACTCCTTTTGCTCAAAGCCTGGCAGTTTCATCTGGATACTTCTCGACCTCTACGGGAAAAAAAGATTCGTCAACTTTTAGCTACCCAAGACGTGTATGACGATGTGTGTGTAGCTTGTGACTTACATCCCCATTGGACAGATGTCCGTGCCTGGAAAGAATGGGATTTTGAGGCTTGGACCCAAGAAGTGGCCCAGTATGCACGAGAGTTGTTCAAGGAAAAAAGTTACTTTTCAACCTGTGTTAGTGACGGTACCAGAAGAACCCGTCACCCAGGACAGGACTGTCGTGGACAGACCTGAAAGACCCTTTCGGGACGACACTTGTGTGACCTTACCCCCTATAGAACTGGTCAGAACTTTACCCAAAACATGTTGTACAGACACTTGTGTTTATTCCACGTTAATGATTATCATGTCCCTTTTATCGTTGTACTTAAGCCTTTGGCTTTTATGTATTTTTGTCTTTCGTATTCATGTTTAAAACATTCAATCAAACGTGTTCTGAAAAAAAGTATATAAACTCTTGTCTTGTTTGTTTTCGTGTCACAAGTGACATTCCTGACACTATGGCTACTTCTGCTGTCTCTGCTCCCTCTTCCTCCACTGTCAAAGTCATCGACGAACACTTAGATCGTGCCAGTTGGGAGGCTTTGTATCTTCGCCATCCCTTTAACATGCTCATAGCTGGACCTAGCGGTTCAGGCAAAACCGAATTCATCAAACGTTTGATCGAACATAAACATCATTTGATCGATCGGCCACCTCAGCGGATCGTGTGGTGTTACAAAGAGTGGCAATCGGCGTACAGCCTCTTGCGAGAAAGTCAAGGCGATTCCATCGTGTTTGTGGAAGGCATTCCTAAAGAAGACGACGGCATCGTCTCTGACTCCCATCAAACCCATTTGGTCATTTTTGACGACATGTTAGGAGAAGACGAAGAAGAAATTAAACTGTGGTTCACTCGCAAAGGGCATCACCCCAATGCCAGTGTCGTTTACATCACCCAAAATTTGTTTCAACAAAGTAAAGCCCATCGCACCATCAGTCTCAATGCGCATTACGTGGTCTTGTTTAAAAGCCCTCGAGATAAATCGCAAGTGCAAGTCTTAGCCAAACAGTTAGGAACGCCTTGGCTAACTCAGGCGTACGACGATGCCACTCACACTCCACACGCCTATTTACTCGTCGATTTGAAACCTACGACCCCCGATGATTTGCGATTTCGTACCCACTTGTTTCACCACTGGTGCCAAGACGGAGGGCCTGTCCTGTACACGTCTCCGTCCTCGACTTAATTTCACTCCACACAAAAATCTATAAAAACCTCAGACCCTTTTCGTCTGTCTCACACACATTTTGAACATGACGTCCCTTCAGTCGCATCTTCCCGTCAAATTGATTCGTGCCTTATATGGCATCAGTCGAGAAAAAATCCACAAACACGAGCTCGTGTCTTAGAAGCTAGTCTCAAAGAAGTCTTACGATGGTTCACGGTGACAGCACGTCAATTACTCCAAGGGATCATTCAGATTCCTCGTCAAACCAAACGCTTTTTTGATTGAAACAAAGTCGCTTTGACCCAACTGGTCGATCCCCGCATCGACACTCAAACCAAAAAACAAATCATTTTGAAACCTGGAGGGAGCGGTGCTCTAGGAGGGGTCATCATTCGCTCTCTCTTAAGATGGGATCCTAATGCCCCCAAACTTCTCCCCAAGAAAAAAGTCCAACGAAGCCCCAAGAAGAAGAAAAAGACCAGGTCCCCAAGAAGAACTTCTCCAGTGGCGGGACCCTCCTCTGACCAGACACCACCGCGGAAAAAAAAGAAGCCCCCAGAAAAAGAAACAGAGAAAAGGTCCCCAGAAAAAGAAAAGTCCACAGAAGAAAACTACTCGCAAGAGAGGCACTTCGGCCAATACGCAACCTTACACTCTCAAACCACGACCTGCCACGGCGGTGACTGCGTCTCCGGCAGACTCACGTTCATCCACTTCTCCGTTGATGACACCAAGAACTGAAGAGTACTTGGAGACGTTGATCACACCAAGAACTTCTCCGTTGATGACCCCAAGAACTTCCCCAGTGGCAGGACCCTCCCATTTAGTGGCAGTGGCTGCTGCTCACAAAGTACCTTCTCCCAAAATCAAAGTCCAAGAAAGATCGGGCATGTTACAAAGTTTACTGGCTTTGTCCAAGCAAGAACTGGCTCGATTTAGTCCGTTGCGTACCCCTGCACGACGTGTCATGCCTGTCCTCAAATTGATACGACGCAAAGACAATCAGTGGCGACGCGTTCCAGTATAAAAAAGGTGTGTGACCAAGTCGGGGTATCAGTGTTTTGGTGCTCCTGAAGATGTCACCCTCCAGAAAACATCCCTCTTCTAAACAACCCCAAGGAAAGAAAAGGAAAGGACTGCCTCCTCGTTTAGTCAAACATGGGGACATGTTATCTGTCCTGTCCAAAGCTTCTCCACCCCTACGAAAAAAACTCATTCAATCGGCCTCCAAAGAGGTCATCGATACCGTGTGCGAATGTTGTTTGAACGTCTTGAAAGGCACTATCCCTTTGTCCAAACACCAGAAACAATGCTTAGGCAAACATCGTTACGTTCTTCGCCAAATGGTTCAAAAGAAAATTCCCCTTCGTCAAAAGAAGAAGATGTTGGTCCAACGTGGAGGTATTTTACACCTCTTGTTAGGCCCCTTACTGAAAGGAGTCTTGGGAACCATGTTGGGAGGACTGGTGGGAGCAAGATAAAAAGGCCCTCGGAAGTCCCAAGATCTCAGAATCGACCCCTGACAACCCCATGGAAAGACGAAAACTAGCTTTAGTGCCTTACAAACGATGGATGGAATACCATCGTTGGCAAGAACAACACACCCCGCATTTACCTCCCAATCCCGATTTGACTGAGATGTCCCAGTTACAACACGAATTGCAGTCCTTGATGGATCGCCAAGATTTGTCCGAAACGGAAAAATCGCAAAAGTACGGTCAACTCTTGCAACGACTGCAACTCTTTCACCAGAAAGCTTTAGACGAAACAGCTCTACCCACTCTGAAAGATTTTAAGACCTTGATGAAAAGTCCAGCACCATTACCAGTACCACCACCGCTACCAGTGACCAAGACAGAAAAAGGAGAAGAAGAGGAAGGGTTTCAAACTCCACCAGAAAAAGTACGCAAGTTAACAACACCACCTACCTCCAGAATTGGATGGATTAAAAAGATGATGACCACCCCTTCTTCATCACAAGAGAAAAAGAAAGTGAAGACAGAAGTGAAACAAGAAAAAATATCCCCTGTTCCGACATCCTCCTCCTCGACACCTATTGCCGGTCGCACACGCAAAGCATTGCAATCCAAGAAAGTACCCCAAGAGAAAAAGAGTAGCATCTTCCAAGAGTGGGTGCCTTATTAACACACAATCCAACACATGGAAAAAGTCTTAGCCAGCATTTACTACGATCCGTCCCATCCTGCAGGTTACGCAGGAGTTCAAAAAATAATATCGTGCTGCCAAAACGCGACTGAAAAGTCTCCGTTTACCTCAAGTGCAACGGTGGTTACAAGAACAAGCTACTTTCACTTTACACAAACCCATTCGACGCAAGTTTTCCAGAAGTCGCACCCAAGTGGAAGGCATCGATCTTCAATGGCAAGCCGATTTAGCCGATGTCTCCCATTTGGCCAGCTACAATCGCGGCTACAAATATTTGTTTTGTGTCATCGACGTCTTTTCCAAATTTGCCTGGGTCGTACCCTTGACTTCCAAATCGAGCAGCGAGTTAGTGCGAGCTCTGCAACGAGTGTTGAAACAAAGCGGTCGTCACCCTCTTCGATGGCAAACGGACAAAGGCACCGAATTTCTGAACCAAGCTTTCCAAAAAGAATTAAAGAAACGTGACATTCATTTTTTTACCACCGAGAATCCCGAAACCAAAGCCAGCATCGTGGAACGTTTTCAACGCACTTTGAAAGAACGCATGTGGAAATATTTTACGCATCACCACACTCTGAAGTACATCGACATTTTACCGCACCTGGTGCAAGCGTACAGCCAATCTTTCCATCGAAGCATCGGACGTGCCCCGCAAGACGTGACTCCAGAGAACGAAGTGTTGGTGTTTGAGCGCCTGTTTGGTACGTCCCCGACGAGGGCTGTCCCCAAGAAAAGTGGAGTGTTGGTCGTAGGAGATTGGGTGCGCATTGGTAAAACCAAACGCACTTTTGCCAAAGGTTACTTACCCAACTGGACGACCGAATTGTTTCGTGTCACTGGACGAGTGCATGGCCGTGATCCTCCCGTCTATAAATTGGAAGACATGAACGGAGAAGTGCTCAAAGGAACGTTTTATTTGCCCGAGTTACAACGTGTCACCAAAAAAGAAGACGACGTGTACGACATCGAAAGCATTCTCGAACGCAGAACCCGTCAAGTGGGCAAACGACGTGTCAAAGAAGTCAAAGTACGTTGGAAAGGATATCCACCCAGTTTTGATTCTTGGATCGACGCTTCGCAAGTCATCGACTATAAAAAGAAGTGACCATCATGCCCTTTCACACAGACGCAGCTACGTCGACCACTCCTTCACCCAGTTCTTCTGTGCAAGATTTACAAAAACAACCTTTGTGGGTGTGGTGCGGAGAACGTGTGCCTAAAACGCAAATCGTCTTTTTCTGCCAAATCTTTGTGGTGTATTGTGGCATCGGGGCAGCCATCGCCAATTTGAGTTTGCAACAAGGAGACAAACAATTGTGGACCATTTTATTGAGCAGTTGCATCGGTTACCTGCTTCCCAATCCCTCCCTGAAATTCTCCTCGAACGGGAACCTTGTGTCCAGTGCCAGTGCCAGTCACCACTCCAATAACAACAACAATAACAACCCCATTTTGGGCGGAGACACACCTCTGGCGTCCAGTAACCCCTCGGACAGCCACAGAACTCTGGAATTATGAGTCACACTAACCAATTTTACTTAACCTTATCCAGTGACAGTTCCATGGAGGTGTTTCCCAATAACACGTTGTGCTGTTACACGGCCAAATTACCTCAGGCCATCCCATTAGATCACAAAGCCCATTGGGAAGTGGCTTTGGTAGAAATCATTCCCCCGACTCAAGTCCTCAATGTCCTTCCCAATCAAAATTTTTTTTTCCGTGGAAGTTCATGACGAGCAAATGCAACAGTACTTGAATACCCACGTCAAATATGATAACAAAATATATAACCCAGAAACTCAAAAGACGACCTATCGTTTGATCATTCCCCCAGGCTAGTATTTTAGTGGTCAACATTTTGTCAGCACCATAAGCTCCAGGTTTAATGTCGTGTTTCTGAAAGCTTTGGAGAGTGTCAGAAAAAGTGTCACTCTGGAGTACCACAAAGCAGCTCGTCGCTTCCTGATGAAATTTCCTGAGGGGCACAAAATGTTGTCTTTCTTATTTTGTCCTGAATTGTTTGACATGTTGGGCGGGGACATGGACATGAGGATGGCCATGATCAAGAAAAACGAATTGCCAGTCATTTCCGACAACGATTCTTCTAGCAAGTTATTTCGTGCCCCGGTAGAACTGAACCAAGGACTGAATTTGATGTTTGTGTACTCCGATGTGGTGGAGTATAACGTGGTGGGACACACCTCCGTACCGTTACTGCGTGTCATTCCTTTCAAAGTGGATTCTGCTACGCTCGCTGACGAGGAAGGTGGAAACACTTACCACGTCCACCGCGAATTTGTGTATCCCCACTATTTACCTGTCAGCAAGTCGTATTTGGACACGGTCAACATTGCTATAAAAGGAGATCTGGGACAAAATATTCCATTCACCAAAGGGAAAGTCACGGTGAAACTCCATTTTCGAAAACGGTTCTCTCACGACTCGTAAGTCATGTATCCAGTGTACCGAGGGGTTGCTCGACAGCGAGGACACGGTTTAGGAGATATGTTAAAATCAGCCTTTCGTTCGGTGGCTCCGGTGTTGAAACCGATGGTGACCCGCGGATTGCACGCCTTGAAAGATGAGGCATTGACATACGGCAAAGAATTTCTCCAAAATGTCATCATCGACAAACAAAACCCCAAAGAAGCTTTCTTGAGGCAGGCAAAAATGTCTTGTTGCAAACGGGTAAAGACCTTTTAGGCCGACGAGACACACCTATAAATACTCTGCACGCTACCGAGTCAGGCATTCCACAGCAAGAACAAGGCAGAAAGAGACGACGAAGAAAACACCCTTTCACCAGACTTCACACGTCTAAAGCTAGAAAGACAAAGAAAAGAAAAACTGTCCGAGACTTAGACGTTTTCGATTATTGAGACACAGAAAAAAACGATGCACCGAGAGTCTTGCGCCTGTTCCAAGTCGGAACTGGATCTGTTTGCCATGCCCCCACGATGATGACCATGCAAGAATCCCAATGGGTGGAATTTCACCCTGTCTCCTCTTTGACGGATTCCGCTCCCATCGAGTTTGAGATCAAAGGGCAGCCCGAAGATTACATCGATTTGAATAGCAGTTACTTGTACCTGAAAGTCAAAGTTCTTGATAAAACAGGCGGTGTTATAGATGACGAGCCAGTAGCTCCCGTCAACAATTTTATGCATTCCTTGTTTAACGGAGTGGACTTGTACTTGAATAGCAAACTGGTCAGTAGCAGCATGGATACTTACCCTTATCGAGCGTACCTGGAAAATCTCTTGACGTACGGAATAGACGCCAAGAACACTCATCTCAATGCTTGTGTGGTATGGGAAGCTGACGATGCAGACAAGTTTGACCAAACCGAAATTGATGCAAAGAAAGACCACAATGAGGGATTTATAGAACGAAGAGACAAAATCATAAATGGACAGAGTTTAGAACTGATGGATTGTTTGCATTTGGACATGTGGTTGCAAGAAAAGTATTTGCTGAACGGGGTGAATGTTCGCCTGAGACTGAATCGTAGCAGCGCCGCTTTTCATTTACTGGCTGCTAGTGACAATTACAAAACCATCATCCAAGAAGCCAGACTCTACATACATCGTGTGGAAGTGTTGCCTAAAGTGGGAAACGACATTAGTCAGACGTTGAGCAGAACGACCGCCAAGTATCCCATACGTCGCGTGGAAGTGAAAACCTTCACCATTCCTGCTGGACAGCGATCCATGATCGAAGATCATCTGTTCCAAGGGCAGTTACCCAAACGTTTAATCCTTGGTATGGTCGAGAATAGAGCCTTCAACGGAGTCCACGATCAAAATCCTTTTGAGTTTAAACATTACAAAGTGTCCAAGATCGAAGTCAGTCTCGATGGCAAAACCTTGTGTACCCGACCTTTCGAACCTGACTTTGAGAAGAAGAATTACTTGAGGTCGTACTTGTCCCTGTACGAAGCCACGGGACAGTTAGGAACCAACACCAGTCACGGCATTACGTGCGAGGATTATGCAGGAGGCTATGCTTTGTGGGATTTTGATTTCACTCCAGACCAAGGCAGCGACGAGAGACATTTCCACCCTATAAAATCCGGTCAGATTCGTTTGGAACTTCAGTTTGCAGAAGCTCTAACTGAAACGGTGAACGTCCTCCTGTATGCAGAATTTGACAATACCCTAGAAATCAACAGTTTAAGAGAAGTCATTCTAGATTATTAGAAGCCATGGAAGACTGTTATCCCTCTTTACCTAGTGGAGAATCTTTGAAGATGGAATGTGAGGAGACTGTGGAAGAAGAAGAAGAAGAAGAAGAAGAAGAAGAAGAAACATCCCAAGACGAAGAAGTGATCATGATGAAGTCAAGATGACCAGAACAAGAAGCCCATTTAGTCTCCTGTTTTCCCAAACACTTGGCCGAAAAAATGACGGAATTGATCAAGAAAGACTGCTATGGATGTCAAAACGATCATCCCAGTCAAATTCAACATGATAAATGCCTGATGCTGAGTCAAGAAGAAAAATTGGATGAGTATCTGGACGAAGCTTGGAGTCTCATCTCGGACGAAGTCGTGTTGCATCAGTGGTATATAGACTTGCGTGAACATTCTTGTCCACGATTAACCACTCAAGAGATCCATCGTATCGAAGCTCTCCTGAATCAGAGTGAGGAGACGAAACGAAGAAACGGTTATTTGTCAGACATTTTCAAGCAAAAAGTCAGGATCAAATTGATGATTTATTATTACCTGTAAAGAAGAAAAAAACCACACAAATGGATACCTGGGAACTTTATTACCTTTTGAACCACAGTTCGTATACGGCTTCTTGGAATCCTGTCGTCTGTGCTAAAGATGAACTCCCTCATCGCAAACCTCAAGACCATCTAGCTTATGTCATCAACACGGACGACAGTCATCTCCCAGGAACCCATTGGGTAGCCGTCTACTTTCCTCAAGAAGGATGTGTGGAATATTTCGATTCGTACGGATTGCCCCCTTTGGAAGACGATATCATCGACTTTATGAGAAGAAATGCTCAGACTACCCGATACAATAATGTGAAATTACAAGGCACAGATTCCTTGGTGTGCTGACAGTACTGTGTGTATTTTCTGCATCATCGCAGCCTGGGCTATTCCTTAGAACATTTAGTAACTCATTTTGATTCTCGTTCTTCTTCAAGAAACGATGTGAAAGTAGATTGATGGTTTTGTGACCATTATGCTTATCTTTTGTCTCAAGCTAGGAAACGTAGTGTCCATCAATGGCCTAATGACTTCCAACAGTAGAAATCACAATTTCATTCACAACGTTGTCAGCCCTGTTTAAAGTAGAGTGTGAATTGAAAAAATTTTTGATGTTATATTGTTGGATTATTGTTAAAAATGTTAGAGTTGTTTGTTAAGTGATTTTTGAATAAAAAAAATGTTGTGTTTTGAAAAAAATGCCTTTGTCTTTTGTTTGGCTATAAGAATGTTGATTCATGCTCTTTGACTTCTCTCTATCTCTCTCTCATGACACTCATTGATCGTTCCGGCTCGAAAACCGTGAAGGGATGTTTTTCTTCACGTCCGCGCTTTGACTTTAAGAACCGTGGCAGTTTCCAGTCAAACCATCCATTGTCGACTCATCCTCCTACGAAGATGTGCTCCAAACTAGCTAAACTAAACGAAGCCTACGTGAATTTGCATAGGGTCAGACACAGTCTGATACCGAAAGCTGAAGAGATAGAGAATGTGAGAATGCTAAAAGTCACTGAAGACCTGATAGAAGAGCTCTTCAGAGAAGAAGTGAACAGGGAGAAAGAAGAATGGACAGAGAAGTACAGACTTCAGAGACAGCAGCAACAGCAACAACAACAACAGCAGCAGCAGCAGCAGCAACCTGAACCTGACAGAGGCTTTGTCGATTGTCGTATCGACACCAAAGAGTTCTTCTTCTCTTTCCGAAGAAGCAGATCTATCGTCAGAAAGTCTATCCTCAGAGGACATCGCATTCTTAGAAACTAAAAGATTGCCATAGCAAACAAAAAAACCAGCCCTTTTCAGGGCTACCCAATACTCTAGAAAAGAAATAGTAATCCATTTGCCAATGTGTGTATGTAGAGTAGTGTGAATATAAACACTAACTCTTTTTTATAGTGTGAGTGTATGTGTTTGTGTATATGATTGTGTGTTTGTAAGTGCTCACGTACGTTTGTGTGGATAGTAGATTAAGATCATGTTTTTTTGCTGTTTGACGTGTGGGGAGAGTAGATTTGGGGTTTGATTGATTTGCGTATGTGGATAGTATATTGAAGTGATTAATGAAATTTTTTTAGAATAGTGATGGGCAGTATAAAAAAGTGAGTGAGTGTTTCGTTTAGGTCCGCGCGTTTGTTTGGTCATGATCTAGGTAAGATCAATTTTGTTTTAGGGGGATGTTTTCCTTCACGTCCGCGCTTTTAGTATAAATTGAAAATCGCTCGGCAGTCTAGCTACCCTGTTCATTCGTTAACAAGACAATGAATACCAGAATTGTAAAGCTTCTAGAACTCCAGATGCACCTGGAATATGCCAGGCGCATACTAAATGAACTGGCCGCGGAGGCCATTGTCGAAGAGGGAAGGATGAAAGAGGAGGAGGAAAGAAGAAAAAAAGAAGAGGAGGAATAGGAGAGAGGAAATTTCAGAATCCCAGAGACAGAAAATTGGGATTCTGAAGCCACTTATCCCGCCTCTGCTCTCCCCCCAAAACGAGTGAAAAGAGACTGGGGAAGAAGATGTGTGTGTGGTGCCAGGCCAGGAAGGTGCCAGCATTAGATAGGTGCATCTGGAGTTAAAAACAAACAGCCCTTTTCAGGGATATCCCAATCTCTAGAAAAGATATAGTAATCTATTTGCCAATGTGTGTATGTAGAGTAGTGTGAATATAAACACTGACTCTTTTTTTTCCTAGTGTGAGGGTATGTGTTTGTGTTTGTGTTTGTGTGTTTGTGTTTGTAAGCGCTCACGTACGTTTGTGTGAATAGTAGATTATGGGTTTGTTTATTGTTTCTTAGCGTATGTGGAGAGTATAGTTTGGGTTTTGTAACAGCTCACGTACGATTGTGTGAATAGTAGATCAGGGTTTGTTTATTGTTTTGCGTGTGTACATAGTAGATTAGGGGTTTGTTTATTGATGCTTCACGTATGTGGATAGTAGATCATATGAAATGAGAAAAGTAGGGGATGTTTTCCTTCACGTCCGCGCGTTTGTTTGGTGATGATCTAGGTAATATCAATTTTATGTCTTGGGGATGTTTTCCATCACGTCCGCGCTTTCACTATAAGAACCCACAGTATTCGTCATTCAAACCATTCTACAAAGAATAAAAAAGAAGATGGCTTCGAACCAGCTTAATAAAATGAAAACATTGCAAGATGTCCTGGACAATTTGGGTATGATGGAGCAAATGTTAGTGAGGTTAAACGAGGATCACTATTCTTATAGCCCCCATCGAGTGAAGATGGAGATTAACAACTTAAGAAAAGTAAAGGAAATGATCAGTGCTGTGATGAAAGAAATAAAGGAGGAGAAGGAGGATTAAGAGGAAAGGATAAGGATAAGAGCATGGAATGAAAAAATTGAAAAAGAAGAAGAAAATGAGAAGAGGAAGAAAGAAGAGGAGGAGAAGAAGAAAGAAGAGAAAAAGAAGGAAGAAAAGAAGAGAAAGAGTGTAGGAGAGAAAATAAGAAGTTGGTGGAGAAATAAAAGAAATTAGAAATTTCAGGGCCACTCATAGGTCTCGAAAAGAGATTGACTTTCAATTGCCAACCCTCTTTTTTTAATTTTTTTAATTTTTAAAAAAAAAAAAATTCCATGTTAAATTTCCCTTGACGCTATATGGTCCCACCCTGTTTAAATTCCTTTGACGCTATACAGTCCCCTATTCCCATGTTCAATTCCCCTTGTCGCTCAACAGTCCCACGATTTTTCTCCATGTTAATTTCCCTTGTCGCTCAACAGTCCCACGATTTTTTCTCCATGCTAATTTCCCTTGTCGCTAAACAGTCCCATGATTTTTCTCCATGTTAAATTTACATTGTCGCTAAACAGTCCCAGGGGGGTCTGTAATGCTAATTCCCATTGTCGCTGAATCGTCCCCCTATACTACTTATATTGCCTTTATGGGATAAAACAGCAAGCACATGAAGCCCTAGCCTCTCTAAAGAGACACACATTGTTGGATGGCTACTGAAGTCCTGATCCAGAGGTAACTGTATGTCAGTGAGCCTATCTTGCAGCTGTTTGGGCCCAAAAACTACTTTAAGCACTGCATCGCCGGTACTAAGCAGATAATATAGTGCGGGCGAATCATTTTAGCAAACGCACGCTCTGGTTTGTAGACACTTAAAAGTCTGTGGAAGTCCACTCGAAAAGCAATCTGATTGAATTCAGATCTACGCTGTCTTACGTGAAGATCTGAATACAACCGCTTAAGGGTTATATTCTGGTGACCTTTGAATTAGCCAATGGAAATGCAGCTTTCAAACATCTGAAAGTGAATCAGATCGTTTAATATACATTCATGCTCTTCATCCACACTATTCTGTCTCTAAACGCGAAGATATAAAACTTCATTTGATTGGTTGATAAAATTAGCTATTATGGTAATAACATAGGTGACCAGAACATGAGCCTCACGCTGTCTCTATCAGGTAATCAGGTATAACAGTGGATATCTGATTTTAATCAGATTGCCTGAAGTGAAAAGTGAGATTGACATGTTTGGAGGGCACCCGTAGTAGTATGAAGGACAACTCGGATTGTGTTGATAGCACGATGTTGTCCTTATTCCAGTTTTACAGGTGCATACAGGTACCGCACCATGGTGTCTGATGATATGCGTTTCTCCTACTGCCAATACAGCCCTTTCAGTTTTTGTTTCCATGGGTGCGGCCATATTCGTATCATGTGACCGTCCGCCATTAAGGTACTGGTTCCCTTCTGTGGTTTGCCTTAGAGACGTGTATTTCCTACTTGTTGATTCTGAATATCAGCGATTACCTCAAGTAGTCATGTCAACAGAAAAGCTTATGTGTGTAGATGGTATAAATGTACTAATTGCGCAAGTCCAGGTGGATGGTGCTTTAGGTGTAGGGAACATTGCATTCAGAAATAAAGAACAACACTAGCTGCGATTGGTGCATTATGTAAGAGTTGAACTTTCTGTTAGGCTTAAAAAGTTAAGCCTCTTGGTAACATGTGAATTTATGTTAATTCCTATCTAGATCATATTTAGTATTTTTAATGATTTTTTTTAATGTG
The DNA here is from genome assembly GCA_028554795.2 of Sinohyriopsis cumingii. Classification (NCBI taxonomy): domain Eukaryota; kingdom Metazoa; phylum Mollusca; class Bivalvia; order Unionida; family Unionidae; genus Sinohyriopsis; species Sinohyriopsis cumingii. Next base: position 947,494 of record CM068842.1, on the reverse strand, counting down.
GTACACATGGCTAAAAATGTGATTGTTGTGACTAGATAACTCCTACCCCTGTCTAGTTCCTATAACAGTGTGTGACATGCACGCTGAGGTAGCATAGAAAGTATATTTATTTCACAAAACATTAGCATTGAGGTCTATGGAAAACCAATTGGTACAGTGATACCAGATAAGTGATGTTTTATAGTAAAACGCATAAAAGTAAGTCCAAATTACAAACGATTAGCATGATCAGAAAGTTAGTATAATATAATCCCCGGGCAATGCCAAAAACGTAGAACTCTTTATAGCTCTAAGTTATTACACTTACAGAATCTCCAGAGAGGTGGTCTGTCCATAGAGGACAAGGAGTAATGCCTAAAATTGATCAATTTGTGCATTATGAATCTTCTTTTAAATGACACTCAAATAGTATTGGTTGTGTTAGTTGCATGAGATGAATTATCAAGTCATTTGAAATAAGTGTGAGGTTAACATATCATTTATCATAACTATTCAAAAGTACAAAGTTTTCATGCTAGGCAACCAGGCTTCGTCCGCACCTTAATGGACGACGCTATTGCTGACACATATCGGCTAGAAGGAGATAACTATGTGAGCACTGTCTACACGAAAGGTCTATAGACATGACAAGACTGGTTACCTAGTCATAATGACTCATCGTAAAGGCCTTGTGCTAGTACGTCGGTGCCAAGATTCGAAAATCTGACAGTATGACTTTGGTTTTAGTATATATTGCTTGAATTGTTCCTCCAGAGTCCCTTTGCATCGAGCGTGCGGTGAAATGGGGCAAAATGGGGCTAGACCGAGACATGTTGTTGTTCATATAAGGTGTTATTGGAGTCCACTTAACCTGTCTTCTGCAAAACAGCGGCTTTCTCGCTGTTATTAAAATATAACGTTAACATAAATTCAAGTGTTTTCTTGATATAAAAACAGGCATCAGATACCGCGAAGACGGAGATTGGAAACCACACGCATAGAGGTGAGCTACACGAACCCCCATAAAGTTACACGACTTCCCCTGAGACACGTTTAAGCACGAATGCAATAGTATACATTACGTATGCGCGCAACTGGAACTACTGTAATTAAATTGTTATTATTATTATTATTACACGAATATGTGTCCACAGGAATAATCTCGCTGAATTATAAGAACTCGAAAATGACTCATCGTTTAATGCATGCAAGTTTTAATTGAATTCAACTTGAATGTTCATTTAAATAAAACATTACTAACTTGAAACAGACTATAGACTATCTGATAACATGGTGTGTGTTACTTAGATCTGACTCTCTGCACAATTTAGAACACATTTCTGAAAGATTCAATATATAAAAACAATTCCATGACATAAAAACTGATACTAATAAATAATGCAATGCTATATTACATATACTCCCACAACTGAAGACTGATTCCCTAAATGTTATTGGCGAATGTCTCTTTCAACACAGTCAGTACCTGGTTTCGTTGGGCAGATCCCACTATAATGAATATTGCCTTTACACGCTTTATGTTGGCCAGAAACTATCCGTAAAGTGGACAATTTCCTGGGAAAACTCTTTATAATGTGATAATACAACGGGAATTTACCTTTTAAGTACCTTGGCTATGTTCAAATGTGCCGCCGGGAACTTAAAGAAATCATGTTTCTCACTGCAGGCATTTTGCTCTTGCCTCAGTGAGTAAACGGAACACGGTATTTTAAAATAATTATGGCTAAATACACCAGCCACGCTCAGCCATAGCTGTACGTGGCAAGGAAACTTCTAATACATTTTTTTCCCCCTTCATATATAATGCACTGAGATTTTATACACATAATAATATGACATTAGTCATGCCAGGTAAGATTGGCATATTCAATTAATGGTCTAACAAAGGGTATATATATATATATATATATATATATATATATATATATATATATATATATATATATATATATATACATTTATATATATATGTGTGTGTGTGTGTGTGTCCTACATTGAACATAGGCGTCCTCATTGTGGCAGTCATGTCAGAAACACTAAGAATATTTTTGTTAGCTATTGTGAAAGAAAGAAAGGGGTAGCGGGTGAAGGTGAATCTTGTCGGTTGTTAGTTTTATTTCGTAATCGTAAATTTTATATACCAGTAAATCTCCCATATTAACTTGCATACGTCACCACATCCTATGGCTGCTTTTTTTAATCGACATAATCGGTTAAGTTTCTGTTATTCCATCTAAGAGCCATTTTGTGCGGATAGCAATATCATTGATTTCATTTACACTTCTGAGGTGTTTTTGGCCCAAAGTCACGAATTAAGCGTATTATTTTGACACAAATGTAAAACCGGGTGTTTATACAGCTCTGATATTGATACATTCTTGTCGCCGCTATATTCAATATCCGTATTAATAACAAATGTCGTAACATCATTGGGTGACAACATAGTATTAGTCGATATTTATTGGCAGTTCCGTGTGCATGGAATGTCAAAAGAATCAAACAATGGAAACACGATAAACATTATAGCATTTAAAGAACTTACAATCAAACAACTTAACCCCGAGAATTCCTGTACATTATAACGTTTAAATGATGTAACTCTCTTGTCAATGGCACCTATATAATACAAAATGAAACAGGGAGCGAAATAGTTTATTTCGTGATGATTAAATGCATTAGTATTTGTTTTCATTCAGGCTGCCGCTATAATTTTATGAAAATCAGATGACACGAATATTTTTGAAACTGTTTACAAACGAACTGGATTTTTAAAAGCGTATATATATTGTAATTGAACTGTGTTTTGGAAGTTTATGGGAATCTTCTTTTACAAAACTGAAAGCGTTAGAGTTGCAGTTTTTAAACGTCAACAATTCAAAAATAATTTGAAGTAAAATATGTCTGGCCTGAAGAATTTTCTGGTAGTTTGTGTAATAGTTGTTGACATCGGGCTTAGTGCGCCGCCGTGGGAAACAGACAAAACGGAGGATGATCAGTATAACGTTTTCAATACAAGACCAAAGTTTCCAAACTGGAAATCTAAAAGCTTGGGTGGCCTATTTGAAAATAGGGAGAATGTCGAATGGCAACTCAATGATGTTATTGGCATGCTGAATTCTTTGAAGAGCGACCCGACTGCGAGGATTTATTATCTAGCTGCTGTTGAGGTAGATTGGAATTACGCCCCTTCGGGTAAAAATTTGTTCAACGAAGATCAACAGTAGGTTTTATTTATTTATTTATTTATTTATTTATTTATGGTTACATAGCTATTCATTGGATGACCTTTAAAGAATATAACTGCAACACCGTCTTAAATATCAAAATGTCACACCATTACACAATTAGGTCAAATTTTTGGTGATGTGCAGTACTCTGGAATGTACACTAAAATGTATTTCTGCATCAAGTGCGGTATTTAACACGGGAGAATTTAAAATTACAATATATCAGGAATTAAAGAAAATTAAACTTTTCTTTAATTATCCCTACAATTGTTATTTCTTGTGCAGTATGTTTAAGCTTCTTTCTTTCCTTAACTAATTCATAAATAGTGTAAGTTGCAATCCTTTTTTTATTCCAGTGGAGAGATTGATATAAAATCAATTGTTTATTCAGGTCCTTTGATGCTAAGGCCCAACGGAGGGCAGACAGGATCGGAAGCATGTACAAAAAGGTTGTTTACAAGAGATACACTAATGAATACTACACCCAAGAGATTCCAAACCCAAAATGGATGGGGTTTCTAGGGCCCACTCTCAAGGGCGAGGTGGGAGAAACATTGGTTGTTGTCTTCAAAAACATGGCCTACACTACGGGTAGACATTTCAGTGTTCACCCCCACGGTGTTTTGTATACGAAAGACTCTGAAGGTAAGTATTCTGATGGGTTCATATCTAACACTGCAGTTGTTTAATGAGATATTTATCATATTTTATCGATAGTGTGTGCAGTGTAATATTTTTGATATTATAACATGTTAACATATCACTTTATATGATTCTGATTGGTCCAAATAAACTCATGAAATTCTTTCGCAGTATTTCATTACCCACCTACATGAACGTTTTGTTTTTACATTTTGGGGGCCATTTTTTCGAATCGAATGTCTAAAGGGAATTGCGGCAAAAAATCATGTCCGTCTGAATATGGCCCATTTATTCCCACGTGGACTCTTTACGCCATGTACAGATAGATTATCATACGCTGAAAAATGGCGTTAAACTCCTAACAACAACAACAACAACAAATTAAGAGAATTAGTCAACTGATAGCGTGCGTGTAAAACGGGGTGTGGGTATACGACCAGAATATTGACATCTTTTTCCTGACAGAAACAAGGACATGTTTGCAAATTTCTTCTGTGACAAAGTACAAACCATCAGAGATAAGCTTGACACCACAGTTTCAATTGATTCGTCGTCACCATACAGATGGGTTACAGAATTTGAGTGGCAACCTTTAGCAGCATTTGAACCTGTCTCTATGGATTTCGTACGTACAATCCTGATGTATAGTATACCAAAGTCATGTGACTTTGATCCAATTCCAACATCACTACTGCTTGAGTGCTTAGATCCAGTATTGTCTTCACTAACTCATGTTATTAATACCTCTCTCTCATCCGGGGAATTCCCATCATTTTTAAAAAGTGCCATTGTAAAGCCTCTGCTGAAGAAACCAGCACTAGACCATAATGATTTAAAGAACTACCGCCCAGTTTCTAATCTCCCATTCATATAAAAAATCTTAGAAAAGGTTGTTATATAACAGCTTGTATCTCATCTAAATTCAAACAGTCTTTTTAGCAATGTACAATCTGCATATCTTCCTTGCGACAGTACTGAAACTACTCTTCTAAAAGTAGTTAATGACATTCTATCTGCGTTGGATAGCGGAAAGATTACAGTCCTCACCCTCCTTGATTTGTCTGCAGCATTTGACACAATAGACCATAATATATTACTTCACCGTCTCCAGCATGTATTTGGCATTCATGATACAGCCTTATTGTGGTTCAAGTCCTACTTGATCAACAGGACACAAATTGTATCTGCAAATGTAATACACTCCAGCCCAGTTGATCTATGTTGTGGTGTTCCACAGGGGTCTGTTCCTGGACCTGTTCTCTTCATTCTGTATACTCATTCGCTCTCAAGTGTCCTAGATCATCATCCACTGTCTCACCAATTGTACGCTGATGACACCCAAATATACAAATCTAGCCACCCAATTGAAGTAGATGCTACCATCCAAGGTGTAGAAAGGTGCATTTCTGATGTGAAATCATGGATGACATGTAACAAGCTGCAGATGAATGATGATAAAACTGAGGCCATTCTGATCACAACACAAAGACTTTCACATCCTTTACCTCAAACAATAAATATCAGCAACACCAACATTAAATTTACACAATCCGTACGAAACATAGGTGTTACTCTGGACAGTACTCCTCTTCTGACAATCGTATACTCATTGTAACCACTAAGAAAACGAAGTCATATGGACAGCGTTCTTTTGCAGAACAGGGCCCAGCAACGTGGAATGAATTGCCCACTGAACTTAGACACAAAGACACAGTGATCACATTCATGAGGGCTCTCAAAACTCACTTATTTCGACTGCAAGAACAAACTTAAAAACCTAATAATGTTTCCTACCTGAAATATTCTCAGCATGTTTTTTATTTTTTAATGTTTTTCTAATTTCATGGTGTTTATTTTTTGTAATAATATTTTATATGTCTTTTTATCTTATAGGTGTTGTCTAATGTTGTAAAGCGCCTAGATCTTCTAAAGATTAGGCGCTAGTTCTCAGTATTATTATTATTATTATTATTATTATTGTTTCTGGGAGGGTTGCTGCTGTTGTCGTTGGTGGTGGTGTTTTTAAAAGGCGGAATGTAGTACTTGTAGCCATACACCTATGTGTAATTGTTTTTTATATTTTAGTTTGACAAAAAAGAGGTATGGAATACATGCTCGTATGCCAGTCTGTTAGTTGTCTGTATTTTGAAAATTGTGGTTATTCCAGTTTAAAGCGAATATAATCGAATGTGGTCTAGGATCCACGGTTTGTATCTAACTATTTATTATTATTATTATTATTATTATTATTACCAAATTATCGTCATTATTTTGTATTTACAGGAGCACTGTATTTGGATGGAACATCAAACGACGACAAACTAGATGAGACTGTCCCTCCTGGTGGGATGCACGTGTACAAGTGGGGTATTGCGAACAATTTTGAACCTGCAATAACAGATGAGAGATGTTTGTCTTGGGCATATCATTCCCATGTTGAATCAGCTCGCGATGTCAATAGTGGACTCGTTGGAACGTTGGTTACGTGCAAGAAAGGTGAATGTTATATTTGTTGGTTTTATTCGTACTTTTAATACATTACTGGCTATATCATTCCTAGTAATTAGGAATTAAGTGCCTTTCCCAGACACACATAGGTACCTGACCTAGGCTCGCCTTGGCGGATATTGAACCCGCAACATGTCCGATGCTGTACTAAGTAGCTTCTATCCATCTATCTATCTATCTATCCATCTATCTATCTATCTATCTATCTATCTATCTATGTGTCATGTCTCTCTTACCTTTAGATAGCTTGTTTTATTATTTATTTTACGAAACTACAGTCTTGTACATGTATTCGACTATTAAGCTGCTGGTAAATTATTAAATTATCCAATCAGAAGATGTGTTTCTCAGTTTCAAAATATGATGTTAAATTTGGTCCACATTTGCAGATCACAGAAATATCGTTGGGGGTCGGGGATAATGAAGTAGGCGAATGGTCTGTGGAACTGTACTGGTGGCCTAGAGGATGAAGCCATCAGAAGCTCTTGCATTTTAAGAATCCAACTGCCGAGTAAACTTACTATTGGAAACGTTCTCGAAAAAGTTGCCTTATCTTTCCTGGAATTAAAGAAAAAGGCATTTGAATGTAAGAAAATATCATTAACCTGTTTCGAATTTCAGGATCATTGAGAATGCAAGAGAACAGCTTTGAAGAACCTCGTATAGAAGGCGTTGACAGAGAATACATCTTGTATGTAGAGACCGTAGACGAATCTGAAAGCTGGCTGTTCGACGAGAATCTGAAACAATGCGGTGATCGCAGGGCATGTGAGGCGATGCAAGCGTCAGAGAATGTTAGTTTCTTCAACAGTAACTTGATGCAAAGCATAAATGGATACATTTTCGGAAATCATCCTGGGTTTGTGGCCAGAGAGGGCGAAAAAGTGGTCTGGCATATAATGTCCCTGGAGAGTGGCATTCACGGTGAAACTGTTCTCGGACAAACATTCAGTAACACTGGACAACAAATTTTTACAAAAGTCATGTTACTGAAATAAAATTAGTCAATTCTTATCAATTTTTATGTGCTGAACACGAATATGACAGTCAAATTGCAAAATTGGCTCTAGTTTTTTTGTAATCTGCAAGAAATTAATGTTTACATAACGAAATGCATTCCAATAGTAAAAGGTCAACTGTAATAGCCTACCTATAAAAAATCAAGTCATTGACTACATCTTAGATTTCTTCGCCTGTCTCTTGTACAGCTGTTCGGGAGCATCTCTGAGGAGTGTCCAGCAGTAGGCAGCCAGCATTGTAGTGGACCATTTTCCCTGGTATCTTTGTTCCATTGTTGCGATATCTTGATGAAAACGTTCGCCGTGTTCATCACTAACAATACCACAGTTGCTAGGAAAGAAATCCAAATGGGAATGAAGGAAGTGAATCTTTAGAGACATATTGCAGCCAAGTTTCTTATACTTCATCAACATGTCTTCTACTAGTTCCTTATAGTTTTCTGCCCTAACATTTCCGAGGAAGTTTGTAGAAACTAGGCGAAAAGCATTCCATGCTTGTTTCGCGTCACCTTCCAGCAAGTTGTTGAACTGGTCATCTTTGAAAAGCTCTCGAATCTGAGGACCCACAAAACTCCCTCTTTAATCTTTGCTTCGCTGAGTTGAGGGAATTTTTCATGCAGGTATCGGAATGCTGGCAAAGTCCGGTCAATGGCTTTCACGAAGTTCTTCATCAAACCTAGTTTGATGTGAAGGGGTGGTAGCAAGATTTTCTGAGCCTCAACCAGAGCTGGGTGTTGGATATTCTTCTCTCCAATGGCTACATTCTGCCTGTGAGTCCATTCCTTCCTCATGTAGTGCATTTCCCTTGCTCGGCTATCCCACTCGCATAAGAAACACATGTATTTTGTATATCCTTGCTGCAGTCCCATTAAAAGGGCAACTACCTTCAAATCACCACAGAGGTGCCAGCTGTACTTGTTATACTCAATGGAATTCAGTAGCTGCCTTAAGTTATCGTATGTCTCTTTCATGTGGACAGCATACGCTACTGGAATAGATGGAAGAATGTTTCCATTGTGCAAAAGCACAGCCTTGAGACTCAGTTTCGAAGAGTCCACAAATAGTCTCCATTCTTGTGGGTCATGAGTGATTTTTAAAGCATTCATGAGGCCCTCAATATCGGAACAGAATATCAGATTACTTTCCTTTCTGAAGAAAGGCTCCAATTGCTGGTGGCGCTTTCGATATGCAGTAATTGTGACATCTTCTTCTAGAAGATTCCATTGTTGGAGTCTTGATCCTAGCAATTCTGCCTTGTTCTTTGATAAGTCCAAATCACGAATCAGGTCATTTAGTTCTTCCTGTGTTATTCTGTGTGGGGTTGATGATGCACCACAGTGAAAATCTGGATCACTGCATGCTGATGGACCAGGAGAAGAACAGGTCGACTCACCTTTGTCTTCGTCAGATGAATCAAGAGAATATTCTGCTGGAGGTTCTGGAATAGGAAGTCCCTCACCATGTGGAACTGGTCTCAATGCAGACGGAATGTTTGGGTAGACTATTCTCGACTTCTTTTGCTTCGTTATTCCGCCGGAAAGAGGAGGAACCAAGCAGAAGTAACAGTCATTTAGGTGGTTGCATGGCTCTCTCCACACCATTGGGACTGCAAACGGCATTGATGACCTTTTGCAATTCAACCACTGTGAAAGCTGTGTTGTACATGTAGCACAGCATATATGCGGAGCCCAAGGCTTGTCTTGGTCACCAACCTTGCATCCGAAGTAAAGATGATATGCCTTCTTCACTTGAGAATTGATACTTTTCTTCTGGTTGGCAAATGTCACTTCCCCACAAATATAGCAAAAATTGTCCGCGGTATTAACACACTTTCGAGGCATTACTGTTCTTTATTGTACGTAAATGGATAAAATAATAAGTTTTATGTAACAGTAGCTTGAACTGTCTCGCACAACGTCTAAAATATTTTAAATGCTGAACCTATCTGATTGGGCTTTATATAGTACACTGCTTACGTCAGCTTCAGCAGCCGCCTGGCATTAGTATAATAGGCCTACACATGTATAGTACACTGCTGACGTCAACTTACTTCAGCAGCCGCATGGCATTAGTATTGCATTGCATCAGAAAATGATGCAATCAACTGTGGATGATGTGAGCATGATGGTATTATGCAATGTTACATCATTATTCCGGATGTTGCTGCAGTCCTACTGGAGAAATTTACACAGTGAAACATAGAAAATGAGGTATATGAATATCTTCAAAACGAGAGCCAATACAAATTTTTCACGGTTATATTCGTGTTCGGCACACCAAAATACTACAGATTAGGGCCTTTTCAAGTCAGTAATGATTTCACTGTTGACCAGTGTAATCTGAATAGACGGTGAGATCATGATTATAATATGAACATTTTTGTCTCTAAAAAATCCATATATGCTTCTGCAAATTTAACACTAGAGGCAGATCGTTACAGGTTTTGCTACAAACCACATTTTCTAAATATTCTCCTTGTCTTCTCATTGTTACATGAAATTCTTAACTACTATTTTGAATTTTTTTGTTTACTTCTAACTTTGAATTGTTATGCATTTTTGATGTCGTTCTCTATCGAACAATGTGTATCACATTTTTAAATGTTGAAAATATAATGTTAGTAATCGCCCCGGTTAATACACACACGGCAATATCATACCATCATAAAAGATCACTGACTATATTTCTGTTCCATTCTAAACTCACGAATCTTACTTTCATAATTTATAAAAATGTATATATAATAAAAGATTTTGGTTGGCATTTCACTAAGCGTGTCTATTCAAAATATATTTATAATTTATTATATAAAAGTTTTTAATTATGTTGTTCAATCCTTTCTACAGTGTGTCCAATTTGAACATTTTTCCTGCAACATTCACAACGGCTCTGATGCGTCCAGTGAATGTAGGAAGATGGCTTATTTATTCCAGGAATTTTAACGATTATTTAGGTGAGTGACAACATTTTTGAACTAATATAGTAAACAGTGCAGTTCGCAATGTTAGATTAACTTCGAACTTTTTCCCAAAGTAGTTTATGATTTTGGTTTTTAAATCATGTGTATAAATTCAGTTTAATTTTTAAATATTCCAAAAATTCCGAAATCTTCCAGGAATAGGTAACAAAAGTTTGGTCTTTAAATTGTTTAATACAGAATTACTCTAATGTCGATTGGTATAATGCTATTTCACTCCGTGACACAGGAGACATGCAGTCAAACATCGGTTATCCGGCTCTTTTGGTAGTATAGATATTGTCGGGATTTTTTTAAAAAATCGTCTAAATAAATAATAATGGTGTCATGAAACAACGAATGAACTCTGAAGACGTTCAGTTGGTCCGTGTTAGTGAAAAGTCTGGATAAATAAGGTACGGATAATATAATTTTTCTGTACTTAAAATTGATTTCTGTAATATGGAATCATAATTAGCTTATTCTGTTTTAAAAGTTAAAATAAAATGTGCCAGTGCATTACTTGATTCAAAATAACATAATATATCCGAACATAGTTTGTATTCCCCTCAGACCAGGCAATGATATACGACTTTAAGTATAAATGGCACAAAAGAAGGACATAACATGCATTCCATGCATTTAATTCAATTAAATTAATTGAGTTAATAAATTCAATTAAATGCACTGGCAGTTACAATTTTAATGCTAGCGTAAATAAAATTAAATATTTGTACGGTAGTGACGAAGATGTTTGTTTTTTATGTTCAACGTGATATAAGCATATGAAAAACCATTAAGTACCAAGATAATTTGTTTCAAGTGTCCAGAGACACAGCAGCACCCGACCGAGATGGTCTGGATAGGATTTGGACCAGTAACTCACACTGATCAGGAGTCACTCATGATAACCACTGGTGGTGAAGGTATAGGGTTCAGAAAAGGTCAAAATAAAAATTAAAAAAAAAACGCTAACAGAATTTGGTTGAGTTCTATGTGTCAATTACTCTTATATATAGAACACTTTATAGTGATCCTATTAACATCTTAGTCTTTGTTGTTATAAAAAGTATGCCATTGTGATTGATGGGTTAAACTTCAATGAAATCGTGTAAGATGGTGATTAAAGACATTCTGTTTCATCCAATTTAAATAGAAGCCAATTAACATGTTCTGTTTATTTTCTGATCTGAATGGAGTTAAACAGATAGGTATCTCCCCTCCCTCTGTGTTACGTATATCTTTATTACATATATTATATTTATGATACAGTTTTTTTTTAATCATTTGGGTTAATAACCATATTCTTATGATTGTTATTATAGCAATGTAGAATGCACTTTAAAGGTGAGGTCACGTCACGTATACATGTGTTGCACTATTTCAATTTATAAATCAAGGTCGAATAGTCAAGTTCACGTCAACATTATAATTTGGTCTAAATTGGTCATGAGTATTGCGTACAAGTCAGATCAACATCATGTGATCTAGGGATTACATTTATACTGTACAAGGGTCATACTATCCTAGATAGAGATTGGTTAGTTACAAAAATGTGTCAAGTGTTGACTGCTAAAGTATTCAGTAATAGAGTGTAATTTAAAAATACATGGGATTATATTCTTGTGATTTCGAGGTTTTTTTTTATCTACTGCGTTAAGTATTGTGATTATATAAATGAATTAGCGTGCTCATTCTATGTTGTACCAGTATTATGAGTGTTATGAGAGGACTTTTGAATTATTTTTAAATTATTTGTGGAAATTGCAGAACTAAAACATTAGAAACAGACAGTACCATAATGGATTATTGTGAAATTATTCAAGGACTTTGATATTTATTAATTTCGTTGGATTAGGTGTAACGTTCAGGGACATTTGTGGCATTCATTGGATTTACCATAAAAAAAGTAAAATATTTCGGCCTATAAAAAGTGATTCTTCTGTGGTTATAGCACATATGAACTCTGATTCTGAATAGTTTCAGAGCGTTTCCGGCTTACTGTGAAATTGAAGGTACATTTAGGAAACTCTATAAATTTATACCATACTGTAATTTCTTTTGAATTCTCTCGCCTTATTTAACTTTATAGTTTATGGAAATTATTTCATGTTTTTGATTATATAATGCTTGTTGTGTATTTCTTTCTCTTGTTAATTAGTTTAAGCCCCTATGCGATATTTCGGCAATAATACATGTTCTGCAGTTGTAATTCTAATGTTTAAAATATCCCTCAGATTTAGGTGCATTTGATTCACAGTAAATATGACAATTAAGTAAGTCCAGAATCTTGTGGTGATTATTAAATCTAGGTGGAATGACTGCCTTTCTAACCGTGGAGCCCGGTGAATACGTCCCAGAAATGCCTTCAGGTGGTATAACACGGACATATTACATAGGGGCAGAAGAGGGGGAGTGGGACTACGGTCCAGGAGGATTGAATCTCTTTGACGGCGGCAAACTCAATGATCCAGGAAGGTTCGTAAATGAATTTATTAAATAAATACGTTAACAATGTACATAAATATTGTTTTCTGGTTAACAATATCGACATCGAATCAGTTTCGCTGGTTTTCGTGCAACAAATGCTAATGATAATACGCATCAGAATAGAACCAAATAGAAAAAACCCAAACGAAAAAAAAAATTGTGATTTTTGCATATTTATTTATCTTTTTTAATTTATAGTTATTCAATGGCATTACAACGTGCTCATTGACTTTCAGACGAAATTACTCTTTTGGAATTATTGTAATTTCATTCAAGAACAATTTGGATTATATAATTGTGTTACATCAAGATTGTTAACGCATCGCCACATTTCAGGCTACTGTCACATCACCATATTCAAAATAAGAATTTATTCGGAACGCCACTGGAATTCATTCAGAATACTTTATTATTTTAGATTTATAATAGAACTTAATGAACTATTTGGGAGCTAATTCACAATACTGTTCTTTTTAAAATTTCTCTTTGCATTTTAGGGAAATAAATTATTTGTTGAAGTCTAGAAAAATATTAGTTTTCGTTCCTTCTTATCATTAATGTTGGTAGCACAGGGTGACACCGCCGCTTACAAATGACACAATAGCCGAAATGTGACTTAGACATTGACGTTTTTGTGTTTGTCTTAAAAAACAATATCAAATGGATTCAATGGGAGTTTATAACTGATACTATAATACTTGCTTTAAAATATGAAGTACAACCTCAAAGAGAATTTAACTTTAGTATTTATTGACCAACACCACAACAGATAAAAAGATGAACATTTCACACACTGAAGAGTGTGAAAACATAACTTCAGTCCCTTACAGAATATTTTGGAAGAGCTAAATCATTTGAGAGGAATGAATGGAGTCACTTCGGTGAAACCTTACAGAAACAGATATATTACTATACGGAAACCGTTCATAACCATGTCGGCAGCAGCCACTAAGCATCAGCTTGGGTTTGGGCTTGATCGTATAAAGGGTTTAAGACAGTTGCAGCTTATGCTGAGGAGCCCATTATTTTTTCCATTTTCCAAACCCAACGGCCTTGTCCATGCCCTCATTTCTCTACATAAAGAAATATTAGTTCATGGTTGCCAAATAAAAATTATTTTAAAATCGTACGTAAAAATATGCATGTTTGTGTCACTATCGTAGGAATACTAAAAGCCAAAACAAATCAAGACGTTGTTAGATTGTTCTCGTAAACATCACAATCAAATTTTAAACTAATCACAAAGGTCCAGTCATTATTCTTCCCCCTCGGGATATCTTGCTTTGAATTTCTTGCCTGAATGGATTTATTGGCTGTTTCTTCGACTTGGCTTGTTTTTAAATTTCTACGCTGGAATTGATTCTTTTGTTTTTTCTGCTTTCAGATATTCATCATTTCTCACTTTCTTGCAACATCCTAAGATTAACATCCTTTTGCCTTTCAAATGATGACATGAATATTTAATTTTATCTGGCTACTGCTTTTTTCTTTCTCTAAGATTCCTTTTACCTGGCTCATTTGTATGGGTGATATTTTATCAATATGCTTCTATGCGTGAGCATTTGTGCTGTTATTCTCCTTACACTTCACTTATAAGGTTATATGGGTTTAAGGAATTTTTTTTCTCTTTTATAGAGGGATTGTATGGGGAATTATTTGACTATAAGTATAGTAGTGGAGGTTTATTTAGTTTCGTTACTAAGGTTTTTTTATATAAGGGGTTTGATTTATATTTCATCCCTTTTTTATATCCTACCTCTGCATAACTTTCTGTGAGTAGGTGTGGATGCCGGCCACTAGATTTAGGAGATGGTCAATAGGCGTGGGTACTAGTCAGTAATCATTAATGTTGGTAGTACGTGTTGGTGCTTGTCAGTAAACACTAATTTTAAATTACCATTCATGATGTAGTGTCATTTTTTTTAAAGGAAAGCTTATAGCATCAGTGTTAAATTTATACTGTCATAATGTCATTTTTTAAACCAAGCATTATAGCTTCGGTCTTAAATTACCGTTGAGCGCGTAGTGTCATGTCTTGAAGCTACGGTGCCACCCTATACTATTATTAGCCAGGTACTGAATAAATCTGTGAATTTGGATGAGGTTGTGACGTTAATTATGGTATTTTTCCACGCATTGTAATTTTACCCTCATCTAACTGTTAAGAGTTGATTATATCGTCATTAATTTGGTTGAGAGTAATCCCACATAGCCTATTCTAGACTTGACAAATTTCCACCCAAAATTTGAAAAGATCCTTACGTTAATCTAAATTAAAATCTCGATATATTTACCTTTGAAATTGCTAATGTTCCTAACCCCAATTGCCTAATTTATTTCTACTTACCTTTTAGCCGAACAGTCCGTCATTTTTTGTAACATATCTAATGTAGTTCTATGAGCTATATCTTTACACTCAATAACTCATTGAGAATCGTCAGCATGACTTTGTAATTTTCAGTATTATTCATTGTAATTATATTGATTGTTTTATTGTTTTCCGAAGAACTTCAACACTTAAATATATTTTTTAAAAGTTGCATATCTCTGCTATTTATTTTAATAAAATCTGACGTCTATCCATTAATCAACAGATATAAATTATGTCTTCTAATGAATAGCTTTATCCATTTTAGTATTGAAGTTAAAGTGTCTAAACGTTTATCAATAAATGTCAGGATGTTGTCTCAAATGCCTTTTCAAACATCTAAATTAGATCTCGTTTCCAACAAAATGAAATAAATCATTATAATTGCCACTATACATCTTCAAGAAATACATCATTTGGTATATCCATCATTCAATTCATTGATCTCAGTATAAATAAATATCCACAACCTCCTCTCAAAACATAACCAACACAGTAAATACAGTAAAATCATCTAGACCTGGACTTTTATCAGTATTCATATTTTTAACTACCTTAGCTAACTCTTGATGAGTAATTTTTCACCTTCCAAACATAATAATAGTAAACGCACGTTCATTTGGACCTAATTCGTATTCAAGTTCTTTCTCTTTCAGAACTATGTTTACATTAGATCATTCTAATGGTTAGCCACCAGAACGTGAGAAAAATAATTGCACAAAGATATTTCTTTGGTACACTTATACCCGTTTATGTATTAATTTCCCCAACTTCTTAAAGGAGTGATCACGCGATTTAGATCTACTCAAAGAGTCTCGATATCGTCACGTTACTCTCGGACTCCAAAACCACCATTGCCAGACTTTTTGTTTTGTTTGACTTCATGTTAAAAACAGCAATGTTTGCCTTTTTACAAAGAAAAAATGCAAATTGTTTTCCAGTCCGTCGAGAGAATACTTTATCCAGAGTGTCACACGAATAGGTGGAAAGTACAAAAAGGCCAAATACGTTGAGTACACGGACAGCACCTTTACCATCAAGTCACCGGAAAAGGAGCATATGGGGATCATCGGTCCACTAATCAAAGCTGAAACGGGAGACACAGTAAATATAGTTTTCAAGAACATGGCGACTAGAAAATATTCAATCCTCCCATATGGCGTCGAATTTGATAAATCAGAAGAGGGGTGTGTTTACAAGAATGAAAGTACGTATTTGTGTTTCCAGAACGCCTTTTCGCGTCCAGATTTGAAATATTGATATATGCTGGTATTTTCAGGACGCATTTTGGCGCCCAAATCTGAAACATTAACTTAGCTTTGGTACAACTTTTCGACTTGTAATATTTAGTATAAAACTGATAAATCATATTTATTTTTTCTAAGCAAAGATTTGATGTTAACATAGAATTTATAATATGTTTCTAATGCTAGTTTGAACTGTGGTCTTTGTCACTCAGAGCAATGTTAATGCCATTTATTTATGACCTATTTAATTGTGTGCTGAATTAAGACAAAACAAACAACAGTAGCACAATATCTCAAAAATATCATTCTAGCATGTCTTCATATTACTATTTTTTCCCCCCAGACGGTATATTAAGCGGTAAACTGGCTACTCCTGGTGAAGTTATCTCTTACAAGTTCAGAGTATCAAGTAATGCAGCTCCGACAATACAAGATATGGACTGTATCACTCATATGTATCATTCCGCAGTCGACATTGTTAAGGATGTGAATTCCGGACTTATTGGTTCACTGGTGGTGTGCAAGCCACTGCAACAGACAGCCGACGGACTGTTACCAGTATGAGCAATTAATTTTTATAAGTATAATCTCTATTGTCTAAAGAGCAAATAATCAATATCAACACAATACATTAACATTTCAAACCATCAGTCAACGTAAACTTTGGGTCTTAATACAATTCTTGTAGGAAATAAAGGGAGAGAACTTCTAATGTTTTACGCTCGAGTATGATAGTATATATTTGTCTGTTCGTTCGTATGTATTTCTGTTTGTAATAGATATTTATCTGCATTCTAGTGTTACTTCTATGTCAAATAACCCAACTAGACTACAAAGACGAGTTGATTATGGGGTACATTGGAAACTAAATTTTGGTGCGAAATATATCAAAAGAAAACCGGATCACTATCATCTAACAATGCCAAATAGCTTCGCTGTATCTCTTGAGCGTTAGTGAATATTATGCTATCAAAATTTACAGATAACTTGGTTGTTGAGAATAGACACATCAGTTTGGATCCTTCAGCTCGCCCTTATGTTAGTCTTGCTACTTTCTTCTCACGGTAACTTGAGTTATGCTGTAACGTATTTTAGACGAATTTCACAGTTAAATTGCCCTTCACAGACACCCCCCCCCAAAAAAACCCCCACAAAACAAAAAAACACAAACAACAGGCTTGAATTATCTCTTGACACATCGACAGGGTGATCTCATTCAATAGCACGAGAACAGATTTCAGACTTGACATGTTTTTCTTGCCCTTAATTATTTTCAGCATGCGTTTGTTTAATATTTCACATGGTCTACTTCTGGTATTCTTCTCTGGCTGTCTCGCTGTCTCTTATTTTTTAAATATTGGTATGCACTAAGAGCTCTTAACGATTAAGCGCTGTTCTAAATTGTTATTATTATTATTATTATTATTATTATTATTATTATAATTATTATTATTATTATTATTATTATTATTTCCAGCAAATGTAAGTGAAGATTTTCCAAATATGGGAAACTCAATTTATACCAAGAACAAAAAGTAAACGATAGAGGCCATGATAACGTGTTGAAGATTTGTGTCTTTCGAACAGGTACATTTCTACACTCTATATCTCAATCTCAGTGAAAGATTAGTAGTACTGCAAGCCAGAAACAAACAATGATCAGCAAGTGAAATACTCCGGTACATGTTACGGTCTGTGTTACTTTGGTTAGAAGAAAACATACTTTTACTGATGGTTCAGATTTAGCACGACCGTAGGTTAAAGGTGTTAGTTGCAGCCAATCATATGTATTCTTATTGCCAATGGTAAAAGGCCAAAAGTTATGATTCAAAGAACGATGAAGGGCCTAGATTACCAGACATTAAGTATGCCTAACCAAACGAACTTGAGCTTTAAATTAAATTCAGTCACACAATTTCATTATAAACCACACACACACACACACACACACACACAGACACACACACACACATATATATATATATATATATATATATATATATATATATATATATATATATATATATATATATATATTTGGGACAAGAGTCCACTCGAAAATTTGGATTGCATTCTCCAGAAAATTTATCATATCATGTTATTGAGTGCCAACAAAGTAAACCGAGTGGATGATGTGAACATTATTTACAACGGTTTGAAATTGCACTATGCTCCAGTTTGAATTTACTTAGTTCTAAGCTTGGCTTCTCTTTTCTGTAGCGTATTCTGAGGTTTCACCAGACATCTTTATTTGTGAATTTTCAGCAGACGATGGTATATTGCAGACAAATGAGAACCAGACTAGCTATGTCCTGTAACACCTCTCACATGATCTGAAATATAACTTGAAATAAGCTATTAACTTAAAAGTATTTACGAGTGTGGCCATGGAATGTACACATTATTCATATTTTAAAATCATTGTTTCTCTTTTCTTTTCAGAGTGATAAAGAGTTCCCAATCATTTTCTTCACTTTCGATGAGAATTTGTCATGGTACCTAGATACAAACATTCGTACCTACACCAGGTCGAATCCAGCAAATTTCAACAAAATGGACGTCGGTTTCCGTGCATCTAATAGACGACACGGTCAGTATAGTATAATTATAAATATTTAATAATTTATAGTGTAAAATGCAGAATTTAATTGCAGTGAAGACCAGAATATATATATATATATATATATATATATATATATATATATATATATATATATATATATATATATATATATATATATACATACACACACATACATCATGAAAGATGGAGAAGAATAAAAAGAATGAAAATCATACCATTTCCTTACAGACTATCTAAATCTAAACCACTTTTTCTCAATTGTATCATATTTCACCTTACATAAAATGCATGCTATTTAAACTTGAGCCATTGTTGCATGGGATTGTCCAAAGCAGCCTATCTTTTAGTTTGAATAAGGCGACTTTGTTGTGTCCATCACCTGACAAAGTACATTACATAAATGCTTACTGAGTATTTCCAAACTTATTCTAGCTCAGATTATCCAAACGTTTAATTGTTGTTTCTGCAGCCATAAATGGTTATATGTTCGGAACGATGCCCGGACTTAACATATGCATGGGAGAAAGGGTCGCCTGGTACGTAATTGGAGAAGGAGGGTACCTCGATCTGCACGCGGTAAATTACGAAGGTAATATGCTGACGGTAGACCGAATATACCGTGAGACAGACTTAGTCATCCCCGGATCTTCTTTCACCGGTATCATGGACACGGATAATGTTGGTAAGTCTCACTACCAATATACATTGATTGCGTTGGTAACCTCTTTTATATGGACTCTCTGAAAGCCGGATTTCACTTTAGGCCCTGCGTCTGCCCCTATTGTATACAATTTTCCCATTCAAAGAATAATACATAAAAATGATACACATTAGCATATGAAAGCCCAAATCTGAAACAACATAACATTATTACAAACCTTGAAACGAGAATTGATGTCAAGAAATCTAAAAAATCTTTACAATTACTTTTTAAGTATCTGATTATTCTTTAGCCTCGAAATTCTATTTTTATTTATATCTCTAAGTGTGTGTATTATTTTTATAATAAATAGTTTTACGGGTAATTTAATAGATAATATTTTAAATACTAAATTTCCACAATGATCGTAAGTTCGTACTTTGAAGATAAGTTATTCTTGTAGTGCGTAAATCCGTTCATGAGTTCCAAGGTTGAGTTGCACTATTAGTTCAAGTAACATCACGTGATCAGATTTTCAGTACATGAGCTCTGAAAAGCCAAGCTGACCAAATCTATGATATGTCAGTGTAAAACACCTGATTCTGTTTGTGATATCAGATTTTTCTGCAATTTATGAGTGACGCTCTTTGTATTGCATGCTAGCTTTCTATATAAGAGATGAATTACGGAGAATTAGGCATTCCTGGTGTTAATATCAGTCTTAAAAGGACGTTTAGTTTTGTTTGCTTGTGAGGATTTTTTAATTTAATTCAATCATTCATTGGAGTTATAAAGTGATCGGGTTACTTGACAAATTAGCTGTATTGGAATTACCGTGAATTCATTTTAATACGTTTTGATTTATAGCTGTATTATAATTACTGTGAATTCATTCAAAACATTTTGAATTATAGTTACTTGGAATCACTGTGAATTCATTTAAAGCCTTATTTGGATTATATCGTCGTGATTCTTTCAGTGCTATTGGTACAAAGTACATTAGAGTACATCATTCGGAATACCACTGGAACTCATTTGGATTACTCAATACTTTTGGACTTGATACTATATTTAGGACTGTTTAGGATTTTATTAACCATACTGTAAGTTGTTATTCATTTCTTAACCTTTTATTTAGGGAAATAAATTATATTTTCAATTTTACAAAGCGTGTTGGTTTTCATTTTTTTTTGTTACGTAGTTTAAGACAATACAGTCATAACACTATGAAGTCCAAAAAATGACCATCGCCAACAAGTAGTACACCTACTCTGTTGACGTAAACACTGTGGTGAGATCCATTCTTATGTTACGTGTTTAGGCTCTAATAAACGGTAACACAAGAAAGAGTGAAAACAACATGCTTTGAAAATACAATTATTTATTTCCCTGGAAAAATTCTGTAAAAATGAAGAAAAAAAAAATGAACTAACGGTTTTAAGAATCAAACCCAAAAATAATCCAAGAATAACCCACGAATAAAATTTTAGGAGTCCTAATAATAAAATGTTCTAATGATTTCAAGTTCGAGTCCCGACAAAAAAAATCCAAGATGGAAGACGACGACGTATCCTGTAATCTGTAGTGTTGAAGTCTACATTTTCTTGTAGAAACAAACAATATCACTCCGGTTTTGGAAATCTGAATAATTTTTTATAAAAATTGTCCTTGTTCAACAATTTCACACGAGCACGCGTATTTTCCAGGGAAAAATATAATTAATCCTTTTGAATCCAAGCAATTTGAAATGACTCCAAACAGCACAACATACAACTTCCAGTGTAAGAGCCCAACTAACACACTGAGCATATCTCTCCAAAACAAAGGTTATATCGTATTCTAAAACGCTAAAAAAAGCGGGGGGGGGGGGGGGTCACGTGATCATGTTCCAGAACCTCGTCGAAATTATGTACTTGTTAAAGATCACGTACACCCAGTGTGGCCCTGACTAAAACCAATCATTTTACGCCAAGAAATATAAAAATAAAAACGTTTTGTTTACACCTAAAATCAGTAGTCACATCATGACCTCGACAACAACCAATCTTTTTAAAATAAAAATAGAACTTATTCACTTGGTCGCTACTAATTTTGAATCAAGGTCAGGATCTAGATCTACACCTGGTGTTTACAAAACAAACAGTCAAGGTCGAACGACTTTCTGAAAAAGGTATTGTCTCTAGTGAATAAATTTACATTACAATGGCATGTAATGAAAAATAAAATTAAACTGACAAACAAACAATTAATTATATATATATATATATATATATATATATATATATATATATATATATATATATATATATATATATATATATATATATATTAGATCAGATATAATTAAATCAAATATACATAACACCATCCATTAAAATGCCAAATAAAGTGCCAATATTCAACATAAATTATAAATGTTTGATGGACTTTATAACAATCAATATTATTTTCATCGTCGTGTGTATTATGCTGGTAGATTATTACATTAGCATTTGCAGCGATTTTTATAAATTTGCTTGTGATATATTTTGCCTGCAATTCTTCGTGAAGTTTCCATGAAACGGTAGCTCTTAAAATATGAAACAATTGCATCATTCTCAAAGTGTATAATAATTAATTTGCACTATTTATTTTACCCAGGTAAATGGGCTTTGGTTTGCCGCACGAATTATCATTATTTTACCGGAATGAAGGTGCTATATAATGTTGAATCCTGTGGGAGAGACACTTATAGGCCCACTTTCAAGGGAAAAGTCCGGACTTACTACATTGCAGCCGAAGAAGTTCTTTGGGATTATGCACCTCTCAAAAGAAGTTTGGTTACAGGAAATAATCTGACTGACCCAAATACGTAAGTATTGTATGACTGACTGACTGAAAGAGATAAATTCTTGTGAGGAGCGTTTAGGCACATGAAACCAGTAGTTTTCTCGTACTGTGTAAGTCCTTGCTAAGTGTTTGTTATGGCTGTATATTTTACTGATACCTTTTTATCTTTGAGTCAAAATAATACGACGAACCACACATGGTCCAGTATGTATAAGAGGCAGTGTCTAGATCACCTGTGTTATATTGACCATAAGAGAAAAGAAAGAGAAACGAGGATTACTTGCAAGTAATATTAAGGACTATTCATCGGGAACCGGAGCTTTCCGTATGTTCTGTCGTACATATATATATATATAATGCATTGGCCAGTTGTTATTGTTGGATAGCATTAAACATATCACCTAATTTGTCATCTTCGATGCCAAGGTTCTGATATGATAACCCTATCTACAATCTGGCGGATCGAACATATATATTGGTGCTTTGTCCTAGCGACATATATTGAGTTGCCTTGCTTAGTATGTAATGCCAACTAATCTATTTCGTGGTGCATTTTACATCGGCCAAAAATGATGGGGGCAATTGACTTAAATAGGATATTTTGGAAGTTTAACATCCAAAGTATGACTATGAACCAGAGGGAAGTCATTACATGTGTACTTGACTGAAAGCTGTTTGTGCAAGCACAGACCGGCACTGGATAATTGCCTATTTATCAGTCTGTTCAGGTTGTGTTCTACCCTTTTCTCGGTATGTAGAAATAGTATTCATATTTGAGCAACTTAATTTTGATTGGATGCGCTGGCTTGCCGCCGCATCCAATGAATTTCACAGACCCTAAGCACAAAAATACCTGCTCGATACGCCAAGGTGTAGATGGGGTTTTCACATCAGAACCTTGGCTTGCAAAGATGCTAATTATTGAACCATTACGAAACCTCTACAGTAATAATAATTGATAATCTGGTTACGAGAAGGAGAAATAAAAACATTGAATGCAAACGAAACATTCAGAGATTCTTGAGTATTGAACGTTCTCAAACTAAACGGGTAGTCTATACCTTTTAGAAAATAAAATATCGTATTTTGAAGATATAAAATGTATTCGTCACGGAAAGGTTTGAAACTATGATATGCTCCCGTATGAATTAACTTAGTCCAAACTAGGGCATATTGTAGACAAATGAGAATAATTCTACATTAAAGATACAAAACAAACTGAATAATATTTTGAGTATAAGTGTTCTTGTATTAAGGTAATTTCTTGTACAACTGATAGTTATTACACTTAACCATCCCCACCCTCAAACTCAGTAATATTGTTCATTTTCGACAGCTAAGAACTATTTTGACTATTTTTCTCTGACACGACAGTTGAAACAAATAATACAGGTGCTATATATGATTGAATTTCACTGTTTTGAGATATTTACGTCTGTAGCAGACATGTACTGCATAAACACTTAAACCAAGCTGATCGTTCATTTCATGCCTAAGTTGTATTTGATCTCCAAAACTAGTCGAACAAACCAATCTATTTAAAGCCTAACTCACAGTAAATGTAAACCAGATATTTTGTTTCTGTCTGAATTTGTAAACACAAAACTCTTACTTATTAGGCAATCTGATCAAAATCATATCTCCAATGTCCTACGTGAAGATCTGACAGCGACAGCGTAGGGGTCATGTTCTGGTGACCTCTGTTGTTACCATAATCTCTAATGTTATCAGCCAATCAGATGAAGTATTATATTTTCGCGTTTGGGTGAGGAGCGTAGATGTGTGCCGAACGATTTGGTTCACATTCAAATTGTTGAAGCTGCATTTCCATTGGCTAATTCAAAGGTCACCATAACATGACTTTTAAGTGGTAGCTGTCAGATCTTCACGTCAGTGGAGGTCTGATTGTTATCTGATTGGCTTCTTAGGCTTATCACCTCTAGCCTAAAATTGGGAAGTGAGGGAGTGTAAAAAAAGAAACTATCCAGTGATACCTAAATCCATAGAGGCTTCAGTCTTTGTGGGTGAGCCAAATATTAATTACGAGCATAAATTTTGTTCGTTCGAGATCTTCAAACAGTCCTACATTTGTATGGTCGTTTGATAAACGATTTTAAAAAAAAAGTCATCAAAATGTGATCGCGTGCACACACGCATCATGCAATGTTGCCAGATCTTGCTACAGTACAAGAAAATGAATTAGAGGCTGATGTTAGTGGGATCTGTTATTTTATGTTCCCGAAATATAGTATACATCCTTTTCTTTGAATTTTACACTATGTTCTCTTTTATTTGCATCAGGCCTGGTGAAATCTACGTGCGCAGTAATAACGAATTTATCGGAAGCAAATACAGAAAGGCTGTTTACAGGGAATATACAGACATTACATTCCAAATACAGAAAGAACGTGGACCAGAAGAAGAGCATTTGGGACTTCTAGGGCCAATAATCAGGGCAGAAGTTGGTGACAAAATTAGTGTGATCTTTAAGAATAAAGCAACCAGACCCTATTCCATTCATCCAAATGGAGTTCTTTACACAAAATATAACGATGGAGCCGCATATCAAGATAATTCTATGGATAAGTCTGATAACTCCATTGCGCCGGGGTCTACATATACGTACACATGGGATGTACCAGAGAGGGCAGGACCTTCCCTAACTGGAGGAAATTCTGTCGTCTGGCCATACTATTCCCACGTTGATCCAATAAAGGATGTAAATTCTGGTCTTTCTGGTCCAATTATTATCTACAGAAAAGGCTATCTTGAGCAAAAGCCTGATAAGTTGTGCATACATTACCTGCCCATACGATCGTGTCCCTTCGATAGAGAATTTGTTTTGATGTTTCAGATTGTAGACGAACAACAGAGTTGGTATCTTAATAATAACGTTGCCAATTACGCTCCAGATCGAGTGAACCCCAATGACAATTTATTTATGCAAAGCAATCACATGAATGCCATCAATGGTCGTATATATGGGAATCTTAAAGGCCTGGAGATGGCTGTTAATGAGAAAATTGCATGGTACGTTATAGGACTCGGTTCCTCTTTGGATGTGCACACCGTTCATTTTCACGGACAGATGTACATGCACAGCACCCATCAAGATCACCGTGCTGACGTCGTTGAGGTGTTTCCCACCACCACAGAGGTGGTTGAGATGATAACAGATAACCGTGGCGAATGGATAGTACATTGTCACGTGTCGGATCACATGGAATCGGGCATGCAGGCAACATTTATTATACATTAAAAATGATAAAGAAATTTGCAGATGTAATTTAAATTTTCACAATTCGTATTTCTTGTCATGTTGCAGAAACATTGCGTCCATTTATTCATCTAATCTGTTTATACATATCCAGTGGCGTACTAAGGGTAATTCCACCCGGGGCGACGATGATGGCCCATTTGAATTTTGATGGCACAAGACCTCTGGCGCCCTGGGCAACCGCCAGTTCGCCCCACCCTTGCTATTTCACTACAATACATATTAAAATACATCAAAGAAAATATTTATGTAATAAAAATCTGTTTAAATTGAAATTTGACGCAGCGTCTACCTACTTTAAATGGGAAATAATTCCTTGCCGGTCATCTTGTCTAGGGTCTACTCGTTTTATGTATTAATTATTTTGATAGAAGAAGGACCTGGTGAATAAACTGCGCATTTTATCCAAGGCGTAGGCTTTTTCTATAATAGTCAAAAACCAGCCCATCCCCTTATGGAATTCAGGTTTGTAAAGGTAAGTTGGTAGGATTCAAAGAACTTACTGAAGAACCCAAACTTTTCACAGCTGCTTTTCTGAAACTGGTTTACCGGATTCACGGTAGTGTTTATGGAAAGTAATAAGACCATCTAATGGAACTAAACTAAGTCCAATTTGGCCTTTGTGGTCATCTTTGAAAATCCCGTATTATGGGCCACTACGGTCTCTATGGAAATTTTACGTTATGGGCCAAAATGGATATCTTTGTGAATTTGAAATGGGGATCGGTCATTATCGCATTTATAGAAGTTTAACATGGGCATGAGTTAGTATGGCCATCTATGGGGATTGTAACATTAACGTTTGTGACAGCCGGACACCTATTCTGACCAAACGTCACTTACTGTTGATTAAAATTTATTCTGACTAACCAATACATATTCTGACTTACTGACCCAACACTTTTTCTGACTGATCTACACATACTGATTCTGATTTACCATCACGAAGGTCACTTATGGAAACTAAACAAAAGCACAGTACTCAGGCTATCACTAGTTAATGCGGGGAAAACATTTGTTACTACAGCAGAATGTGTGGTTTTGTGAAACACATACATTGCAAGAAACCCACTTTTTAAGATGGACGCTTTCATATCTATCAGCAAAAATGGGAGAAATGCTCTTGCAAGTAATAATTGTCCATTATTGTACCATTATTACGTGAAACAGATATGAACAACCGTATTTCAGATTCATTTCAAACTGATTTCTGCAAATAACGAGTAAATTACATGTACAGTTTAGGTGCATAGTTTTGAACTCACGCACGTGGATGTTTTCAGCCGTTTAAAAACATCATACATTAGACATTATAAAATGCAAACGTCTGACGTCTATGTATACATTCTCTCTCTCTCTCTCTCTCTCTCTCTCTCTCTCTCTCTCTCAACCAGCTCCCACTTTGCATGGATTGAAGTGAATTCTCGCAAATTTTTACTCCATTTTACTGGAAAATGTGTCACTCGTAACATCTTGCATACGCTCTGTACGCTTAATTAGACACAATTTGTGCTATTCAAATTAACAAAAGCTAAATTTTTATATGTGCATATTCCAGTGTATCACTTTATAGCTAAATCTTCCAAGAAATCCATATTTAAACGTGTAATAGGTAACGTATGCACATTGTATGTATATATGTATGTATGTATGTATGTATGTATGTATGTATGTATGTATGTATGTATGCATGCATGCATGCATGCATGCATGCATGTATGTATGTATGTATGTATATATGTATGTATGTTTCTATGTATGTATTTGTAATTCTCAGTTCTTTACGAACGTTATGTAAGATGGAGGTTTATAAATATTCCTTTCTTTTATCTTTGTTGTGGGGTAGTTTTAAAGACATATTGCATTGCGGCAACTGGTGCAGACCCTTTCCGTAAATTTCCAATATATTTATTCTAAGCTTATAGGAATTAAACGTTGCATGGAAAAGTTACGGAATCATTTAAACAGTAAACCCTGAATGACATAAAGAACCTGGCAACATCAGTTATTAAAAATCTCAATACAGTGTCTACGAGTTTATTTGGAGACACTTTTGGAATAAAATATCTACGAAGTTATTGATATAAAAAAATTCCACATATGTTTCTGTTTAGCTCTATCTACATTTTTCGTGTAAAGTAGTGTTGCAAATAAGAAAATCTCTTACTTGCGTGAAACTGCGGAAAAGGCACAATTTACGTGAAGATTATTTTTCTTTTAGTTCCATACCAGATTGAATTCTGCATTCTGTATTGCTTAAGTTTAATTTCGGTGCTTTGGATACACGTGGAAAACCAAATAATCTTTAAAGTTTCTCTGATGTCTCTGTGTTGCCGTCATATTAATGCTTAACATTTCCCTCCAATTTATTGTATAAATATTGATTATCATTAAGACAGGAGACAGTGGTGTACATGGTAGTTTTAGTTTAACGGATTTTAAGCGGTCAGATATGGTAATGTTAGAAACAAATTCTACCTAGTTCACATCTGATACTGATGAAGATTCTGACCCATAGGAGTTGGAGTCTGCATTTGTCATCATTGTTGTTTTGATAAACTCTTGCCCTGGTGTAAAACTAAAGAATTGTTCTCTGTAAAGAGCAGTCCTCTTCAGCCATAACTTGGGTGAACATTAAAATATTGGCTGGGGATATACTTTGTGTTGGATGTTATTGTTTGCAACTTTTGTACCCCGTAACACTCTGACAATACTCTAACAGTGACGGAAAACTAAAAAATCTACAATTTCATGACCCCCAAATATTAGATACCTGTCTTTGCACACTTTCAGCTTACATGCGATTTCTCAAGCCTTGTTTTTCTTCTTCGGTTCCATTTTTGAATACAATTTCTCGTGTGATGTTTAACATTTTGTTAGACTTCTCTCTCGGTTTAGATACTGTGCTGAATCTTCTGTATTTTATATTATCTGAGCGTGAAGCTGGGGAAAAAATCAATTCGTTATCCATTGTTGTACATATACGTCTTAGCATAACTTTGCCATTTTTACAAATGAAACATGTCACTCAACATTTAAACATTAGGTTACGTTCAAGGTTTGTCCATTTTTATTGTACTTGTTGGTAGACTGGCATCATTTGTACAAAATTAGAAGTTCGTCATGCCATGTAAAAAAAAAAAAAAAAATTAGTCAAATTCTGTTCAGCGGTTTTCAAAAGGTTGTAACGGTTAAACGGCATTTTTTGTTCCACAATCCATATTTTATCATGAATCACAGATAGAGTCATAGGAGATAGGTAGTATGTCGGACTTATAGTCCAAGGGTAACTATTTTATCATGAATCACAGATAGAGTCATAGGAGATATGTGGTATGTCGGACTCGTAGTCCAAGGGTAACTATTTTATCATGAATCACAGATAGAGTCATAAGAGATAGGTAGTATGTCGGACTCGTAGTCCAAGGGTAACTATTTTATCATGAATCACAGATAGAGTCATAGGAGATAGGTATTATGTCGGACTCGTAGTCCAAGGGTAACAGATAGAGTCATAGGAGATAGGTAGTATGTTGGACTCGTAGTCCAAGGGTAACAGATAGAGTCATAGGAGATAGGTAGTATGTCGGACTCGTAGTCCAAGGGTAACATATAGAGTCATAGGAGATAGGTAGTATGACGGACTCGTAGTCCAAGGGTAACAGGTCTAATATCCATCCAGGTCGAGTGATTCCTTGCAACCTTGGGAAAGGCACTTGGTTCCCATTTCCTTGGCATAATGTCCAAAAATGCAATATGTTCAAAGTGACATTATCCATCCCGCCCCCAATTCTTACCCCGAACTGACATTTAAATTTTAAATCTCTTAATACAAAATTTGATTCTTTCAAATTTGGTAAAATTAATAGCAGTTTCCAACATATAATTATTTGTATTATTGGCATACACATTTAATGGCACGTCGGGACTAGTTTTATCAGCATGAAAGGTCATCATGCCAGGATCCTGTTAACTTCAAATTTTGTTGACTTGTTTTCTATCAAAAATGTCTAAAGCTCTAGGCTCCTGGGTCCAGCCAGTTAACTTTCCTGGTGGTAGTAACGCTGCGATTTTCTTTCGAGCCAGATATCTGTTTTTTTTTTTATTTTATTGTAACTGAACAGTATTTATATTTTCAACTGCTATCCTGGATATAATCAGTTCTTATTTCTACAAAGTAGAGCAGGCATGTACAACTACCTCCAGGGCGCAAGCATCTTCGATAGCCAAGGTTCCGATGTGATAACCCTGTCTACATATATATTTCTGTGCTTCGGGTCTGTGAATTTCATTCGATGAGGAGTCACGCTACCGCATCCAACTAAAATAAGTTGTTCAAATATAAACAATGTTCGTACATAACCGAGACAAGGGCAGCACAATACTTGAATGGATTGATAAATAAGCAATTTTTCAGTGCCGGTCTGTGTTTGCACAAATGCTTTTCACTCAAATACAACTGCAATGGCTTCCATCTGGTACATATTCATACTTTCGATGTTTAACTTCCAAAGTATCCTTTTATGTCGCCCCGACCCCTTTTTGGCCGATGTACACCACACTATAGTTTAGGAGGCATTACATACTAAGGGAGGCAACTCATCAAATCCAATAGATGGACTCGGGTCACAATTAGTACTTCCAGTTCAGTACGAATGTAGTTCTAGTCTATTTTTAGAACATTTTTCTTCTCTCATTTTAGTGGTAATAGAAGAGTTATATTTATGCATTTTTTGTAGGGATTTAAAGGTAATTATTTATTCTTGAGAATATGAGCTCGGGGTGTGGTATTCCGTGTGTATGTCGGCGACAGTGCACAGTGAGTAATAAAGCCTTGGTGATGATCCAGAAGTAAAATCTGTGTTCTGTTTACATGCTGCTCTGTTGACAGTCCAGCCTCTCAAAAAAATGCAGGTCAACCTTTGACAAGAACTTCACCGTGAAGTCATCTTTGAAGGTATTTTAGATTAACATACGATTTGTATTGTCACACAGTGGAAAGGTCAGTATTAAGAAACAAATGTAGAAAACATATAGTAAAATTAATTGTGTTCTATGTCCAGATGTCGCCAGGACAAAGCACCGATATATCTGTTCGATCCATCAAGGTGTAGATTGGTTTATCATAATGGAACATTGGCTAGCGAAGATCGGGCGCAGGCCGGACAAGCGATGTTTAAATGCACATCCATTGATGTAAATAAGCGGTTGAAACCAGGGCGCGGGCCACAGAATGCACATGCCTAATTGGAACAATTTTTAAAGCTATTTGGAGTCTGAATTTTATTCACTCCGAGACCCTCGAAGGGACTGATGCTTTACTGGCTGAAAAGAATTTATTGGAATTTGACTGCGGAATGTTGAGGGGGAAAATCCTTGTAATCCTTCAGCGTTAACATGCTGTGGGTGGGTGGGTGGATGTGTGTGTGTAGGTGGATGTTGGATATTTAACGTTGCTTGAACACTTTTTCAGTCATATCGCTACGATGTATGCAGTGTGACAGGTTACAGTGATGTGTAGAACTTGGCCATCATGCCGCAGACACGTGGCATCATGTCCCATTTAATCACATTATCCTGACACCAGGCCGACACTTCCTAGCTTCTGCCTTCTAATTTCACATGACCTTGCAGTTTAATTTGTTCTTATGCTATACTTGTGCTTGATCTTGAAAAAAAATGAGTGCAAGACGTTCGTGTTGGTCATACATTGGTCATATTTATACATGTATACGTGTGTGTATATATCATATGAATATATAAATATGTATGTGTGTATGTATGCATGTGTGTGTGTGCGTGTGTGCGTGCGTTTGTATATCCGTCTTGTGTTTCACTAACCTTATTATGCTCATATACATGTCCAACAAACAGAAGAAGAACCCGTAGCTCGTATATAATGGCTTTTAAGCTTTTCGAAAAGGATGAAAAATTAACGAGCAAAAGCGGTGGGTTTTTTGTTAGTTTTTGAGTTGTTTTCTTTTTAGTAACTTTTTTATATACAGCTACACTGTATTGACGTTAAAAGTTTATAAGTATACCAAACACCCCAGTGTAGAACAGGCCTCGTGTGTCTTTATTTCGGGCAAGATATGTACCCAGTGGTGCATGACACTTCACTACACTAATCATTGTTTTAAACATGTGGTTGCGCGTGTAAATGCGTATCCCTAGGTTCTTTTTACGATATTGGTTGTGTAATGCCTAGTTATATAAGCTCTGTGAAACATCAACGCAAAACACAGAACTAGTAATGGACACCGAGATAAAAATTGTGTCATCGAATGTCAGGGGTCTACATAGTTTCAATTTAAAAAGATGATATTTTCTGCTGGGTGGAACACAAGAATGCATCCATTATATGTCTATAGGAGAGACATAGTACACTTTCATTTTGGAGGATATGGCTGAACTTAATTATCTGACAAAGTTGATGGAGATAAGAAATCGTTAGGCTGGTGGAGCAGAAGAAATTTGTTCATTATTGGAAAAATTAATTTTGCCAAAATGTATTTATCATTTTGCTGCTCTACTCTACAAGTCCTCCACCCCATACTGAAAATGGACTGAATACATTATTTTTCAGGTTTATTTAGGGTGGCGAAAGCGCGAGTAAAAATACATACTGTTATGGTTCCCTTTAAGGACAGGGGTTTATATATGAATCAATTGCACTCATTTATGTTATATAAACTGTCCTAGATTAGTCACCTTGCACTGAACGAAGATGGTTTATAGCAAAAACTTGCCTCCGAAAATTTGGACGTATATGTATTACAATTAGGAAAACGCATTTGATAGAAATCTCGAAAACAACTAAAAATATATTTTGGTGTAATGTTTTCCATGCATGATCTCAATGAAAAAATGAACCATAGACAGTTCAGGAATACTCGTCTCAAAATATTCTTAATTTATTAACTTTCGACAATTTTAAATGATAAACAAGGTGGAGATCACAAGGGTGTTGTATTTATTAAACACCTTTTTGACGCACGCGGATCTTTATTAAGTTTTAGAAGCAGCGAGGGTGAACAGATCTTTTCCTGAAACGTCATGTGCTTCAAATAAAAGCTTACGAAATGAAAAAATAAAGTCACTAATGCTTAACCAAAGCCTCTAACTTTACCGAGAGTTTCTCTAATTGGGTTAGGTTTTTGGTACTTTGCCTGTGTCATTTTTGTTTCTTCTAAATTTGTGTGTGCTTTCGTTTACCCTCTGGACGTTTCAATGAGGTCTCACCCTCTCTGCTGCTGTAATTAAATCATTATTATATCAATAATGGCACCTGGTGTTGAATCTTATACAGCTAGATTAGCTCGAGAAAGGTTAGAAGCAATACAAAAATTGTTCCTGTTCGTGATTCTGTTAGACGAAAACTTCAAGAAAATCAAGAATCTCAGGTAGAATTTGCCGAAGATAAAAATAGGTATTTCAACCTATTACAGAAGCAACTGAAAAAGCTGCAGCAGTTACTGAAATTATTCTTAGTCCAATGTTAGAACACACTGGTACATATACTAAGAAAACATAAAACAAAAATTAAAAGAACTTCCAACCGCAATATTTGCTGCTCAGCCTCAGCTTCCTCCTGACAAAGGTGAAGAAATAATTGAAGGTATTAGTAAAATAATAGAAGATCATGCACCCAAACCTAACGTAGAAAAGGAAAATGTTGAATTGATTAAAACATTTAGGGAAGGTGTTATTGAACAACTTAAAGAAATTAAAGAGAACGATTTGCCTATGCTGACACTTGATGCTCTTTTTTAAATAAAAAAAAAGATTTGAAAAACCTAAATATGATACTGTGAACGACGATAATTTCGTTAAGTGGGTATATCGTATATATTACAACAACAACAACAACAACAAAACAAGCTACAGATGATGATCTAAAATATAGAGGTTTTGTTAGTGAAATAAAAAAGACTTTATGATAATAAAAAGGAACAACTTTCTCAGCAAAAACCTTCCCCACCACAACCTCCCCAGCAAGAACCTACCTATTAAATTTCTCCATCGCAGCTACAAATAGAACGACAAAAACAACCACAATCTCCTTCACGAATTTCTCGGCTACAACAAAAATCGTCGAGTATTAGAAATAAATTTACTCCTGAAGGTATTGCCGGAATTGATGATCCGAACAATGTAATAAATGTTGCCGTATATGGATTTGAGAAAATAGAAAAATATATATAACCAAAATTTATTAAAAGTCGAAAACCTGAAAATTGCCTTATCGAGGTATATATCGCTGCTAAAAAAAAGGAATCTATTAGAAGAAACGATCCAGATTTTATTGAATTTCAACAAAAGGTAAAAGATGAAAGAGATTCAGGTTTTCTTAAATCATTAGTAGAACCATCTGCTGCTGAAGAAGAAGAATTGTATGATCCAGAAGATCCTCCCAGCGCTACTGGAAGTGGTTTTTACTCAACTACGCCAGGAGGAAGCGGTTTTATTGCTTGCCCTAACAATATTCTTTCTGACGTTGATAGATTATAAATTCTGATTGGAGGAAAACGTGCTGGAAATAATTCGCCGGAAATAGTTAATGAAATATCTGATATTTGTCGAAGATTATTTACTGGCGGTATTATGGATATCAATGTTTATCGTGCTGTCATAGACGAAATTGCTGATGATTATCACAGTGATTATATAAATAAGTAATAAATAAAATGATTATACACACTGCTCAACGTGGACTAATCATGGTTAAAGCAGTAAATTCGCGATTACCAACCTATAAAGCAACTTAACGGAGATGGAATCGGTGATGTTGTTCAATGTCTATTTAGAAGGATAGGCCCAAAAGCAATACCAACTGCAAAACAACTAGAATGAAAGCTATTGATTTTGTTCGTGATAAAGGCATCGGAGCTCTTGGCAATCTTGCCGGTAATGCGTTCTCGACAATCAAGGATAGACTAGCACGGTTAATTAGACGAAAACCACAACCAGTACAATTAACCAGTACTGAAATTATACATGCAAATGTCAGTAAAATAATAAATCAAACCGCAAATAAAAGTCATCAGAGTTGGCTGGTGAAGCAGAAAAAATAGAACTGCTAGTATGATAGCAGGAAGTGGTCTTCGTTTTAGACGATGATAAATATAATAAAATGTTTAAACGTATATCCGATCCAGCGTTCGATATGGACGCGCCAGTTCTCAAGAATGAATCTATACGTGATTATCAATTTTATTCTTACTACGCAAGACAACCAAATCAGCGTGGAAGAATCGAATTTCAAGTTCGAGATAAAATTATATATTTCTTACCCGCCGAAGCATTTATTGAAGTAGAAGGTGAAATTATAAAAACAGACGTTACTGAATATGACACCGCTGACAGAATAAGTTTTTTAAAAAAATGGAATTATGGCGTTCTTGACAGTGTTACATATATGATTGATGGAATAAATTTTTAAAATATTCAAAAGGACGTTGATGTTGCTACAACACTCATAGGTTTAGCAAGATATTCTGATGATTATTCAAGGTCAGCTGGTCAAAGAATGATGTTTGCTAAATACACTTCTAACTTTCCAGAATATATAAATTTAAGTACAGGTAACGTAAGAAACGCTGCAGGAAATGGAGAAAACCCCGCAGTAATATCAACGAATGTAAATTACAATTTAGGATTTGCAACACATCCAACAATGTTCGTAGAAGATTTTCATGCGCAATTTCATTTTCACACATCTTTGGATTTTGTAGAAATATTAGAAAAGTTATTTTTGGAGCTAAACATACAGTTGTACTTGTTAGAAAAGCTACTGACGATGATGCTGTCTGGCGTCATTGTGGTCTTGATGCTGGTAATTTAATATTAACAAAACTCTCGGTAATGACTCCAACATGTGGTGAAGAACAAAAATTACTTTCTTTTATGGATAAAAGCGGTAAATCAATATTATCATGGTTAACAGTAACTACGGATAGTCTTCAAAGTAATGTCTATGGTTTATTTACATGGCGTATAGCATCACAGCAAGGTGTCTCTGCACTACAGCACATTTTCAGTGCTTTACAAAATGCTGGACGAGTAAACCCGCAAGAAAAAAGTCATGATATTTGACAAACTTGGAGTTAGTGAGGTTTCTTTAAGAATAAATGGACATCAAGAACTATCTGAAGATATATTGTTCAATTTTCAGTTAAATCATGTAGCACGTGTATATCATCGTTTAATGACTTTTATGGACGTGATCAAAATATAGATACTGGTTTACAAATATCACAGTTAGATTTTACAAATCTATATCGGATTAATTACTTTTAAATGGAACATCTTGATTTATCTAGAAAATCTGTCGTTGATGTTTATTTTCGAGCTCGAGTAAATAGAGACACTGAAGCTGTTCCTAATTACAGAGCAGTTGCAGGTTTTCTTTCAGATAAAGCAATGTTACTTGAAGGTGTTTGTGGACGAATGCGAGTTGTTGACGCAAAAGTAGAAAAGATGTAATTAAATCACTTATCATGTTATAAAAATGACGTATAGTCATGTTAATGTCACTCTGACTTCCGGTTAGGTGGAAAAAATTACAATCAAAACTTGCTAGTAAGCGCGGAACAAAAATATCACTAAATAAAGATCAAATTTCTAGTGGTGGTCCAAACAAATTATCATTAACCAAGACTCAACTCAAACATTTTAATAAGGCTTTAGAATTTAAAAAAACCTGAGTTCAACTTCATCTTTCTCCGAGCGCTATTAAAGATATAGTTAAAGTTGGTGGAATAATTCCTCTTCTTGCAGCTATACCAGATTTAGTAGCCACTGAAGCCCCAGCCATTGCAAAAACAGCAGCACTTTGTGTTTCAAGCGGTGTTCCGGAAAGGTTGGTAGTATGCTTGCTGATAAAATAACAGGAAAAGGGTATAAATAGGGAAGGGGTCTAAGATTACCGGGAACCCGTTATCGATATGGAAAAGGTGAGAGACTTCCAGGAACACTTCGCTAACGATGGTGCTAAAAAATTAAATATAAACAATTTCAGAGGTGTTTTTATGCGTGATCAATTGCCAAAACAGCAAGCCAATTTGGAAACAGGAATTATTAATCTTGATAACAGTTCTGGTCCAGGAACTGACTAGGTTGCATACGCAATGATCCACGTGGAATTGTTTATTTTGATTCGTATGGGTTGGCACCATCAACCGAATTTTTAAAATATACAAACACAGCAAAAATATTCCAGTCTGGTATTCAACATTACCAAACAAACAAGGACAGATCCGCCAACATGCGGCCGTGAAGCAATTGATGTACTCGACCCTATATCAAAATCAACATTACCACTTCATAAAATCGATCACGAGTATACAAATAACCGCGTCGTTTTAAACAGATCTTAAAATATAATGGTTGATATTTACGGAAGATCTTCTCTTAGTGGTACCACTAAGGGCAAGAAAAAAAAGATGACATTGATTTGTCAAATAACGCGACTAAAGATGAACTTGCCGATATTATAAACCTTTCTCTGGAGTCGACCGAGATGAAGTTGTTATTTTTCAGGATAAACACGGTGTTATAGAGACTAGTAATATCAAATGGAATGACATAGTTCGTAGAGTTCTCGGTGCTACTACGGATAATAGTCCAGTATTTACTGACGACGGTAGACTCGGAGACTAAAATATATCACTTGCAGATATTAGAGATGAAATTACCAAAAGTGTTGCTAATCGTTTGCGGATCACCTGTGATATAATGACAGGTGAACTTGGCATGAACGGAAATAAAATAATTGTTTTAAGAGATCCAACATCTGATCAAGATTCCGCAATAACAAAAAATTACACACAATAACTATAATACAGTAGATACTAAATTATCCACGCTGCGGGCCGAGTATGACATTCACGTAAATGTGTTTATGAACACTCGTAGAAATTGTCAAAAACTTAATAAAATTGCAGATGATTTCTTTGGCACCCCGTCGACTGTTGACGTGAAATTCGTTGATATTTATACAAAACACGGCGATATTAAGACATCTATGTTATGCAGTGAAACGATTAGGAAAAAAAACTAGAAGATGTTATAAGTGGAATTCCTGATATCGAAAAATAATTGAACTGATTAAAATTCCCCAAAAGCATGTTATGAACCTGGTATATACAGTAGCGTCTGACGAAGCATTGTGGTCACCAGTCAATAAATCCATTGAACATCGCGCTGAGGTTACCGGTATATACAGGTTCTCAATACTTGGTTTTGTAACATTTATACTATCTACCACGATTTTGCGGCGTTATCCACTAACTGGATCTCCTGGATCTATGTTAGTGATTTTAGATCAAAACGACGAGGGTAACATTTACTGTGGAACCCGAAGAAAAAACTCGGCTTGATTTATTATGGGTGCCTTGAATAAGTAGCGAAATTCCCAACTAATTAATATACAATGAGTATTCCGATCAACGTTCATTGTTTTAGATACAATCAAGCACGTGAATCGGCGTATTAATTTCAGCAATAACACCATCTTGTAATGGCACCAGTAGTTGTTACAATTTGTGTTTCAGCTGCGACAACGGTTGCCGTTATTCTTAATATCATTGCAAAACAAATATGTACGTGCACAAATGCAAAATTGCATGATTATATAATAAAATTACGCACAGCAACGTTAGCATACCCCAAATTATATTCATTATTATCAACATGTCTTAGTGATGGAAAAATAACAGATTTTGAGAACACGGATATGATTAAAATTTACAAAGAAGCAATAACTGTGATTGATTTAGAAAATGAAGATTTAAATAATAATGTCAGCTCCGAACGAGTTACTTCAACAAATCGTAACGAACACAACTCCGTAAAAAGAACAAAGGTATCGGTAAGCTCAACTAATCCAGAATTTAGTGTTAACCTTCCAACTGCACTTCCAGTGAAAGAAATAGCGCTTGCACAATTACGAGTATATTATAGTTGGTCAAATATCAGATCAAAATCATTTGGTGGATTACAGGCGAATAATTCACTAGTATTAGCAGATACAAATAAACCAGATGCAACTCCCAACTGGCTAGTTGTTTCTATTCCTACAGGAAATTATCAGATTGAATAAATCAAAGATGAATTTCAGCGCAGAATAAAATCTAAGCGGAGGAGAAGCAAAGATAGATATAACAGTTCACGAAACAACAGTATCGGCTGTGATTAATATATATTTGACAGACTTCGTTGTAGATATTTATCAATCGTCAATCAGATCTGTTTTATGATGGCCTGAAATAGCACCAAAATATCAAGGACCGCCAGAACCGAAACGAGATGATTTTATCACAGATGATAACTTTTTTTATAACAACTCCAAAATACCGAAATATTTTTCCATGGAATGGAACTAATGATGTAGACAATATTTATAATTTTAGTGGCGAAATAAGATACTTGACGTTTATAAAATGTATTCCGACCCCATTAATTCTGAAGTCAAACAATCAATCGAAAATCTGTTTTTGTCGTTATCACAACAGTATAATGATGATATAAAGCAACAAATCATTGAAACAATACAACATCTAAATCAACTGGAATCAGATTATAATCATGTTAATGACACTTTCATTAAGAAGTTATTTAATCATGCTATTTCTTTCCCCCGCCCTAGAAAACTATTTATCAATCATCATAAAATAACAGAAAAAGAATATGAAGGACCAGGTGATTTTACATTTGCAGTACCAAAATATAATAAGGATGAACTAAAAAAAATTATCAACGAAAACTTTCCTAAAAACGTTGAATCAAGGAACAAAATAGTCCCTCCTCCAGGTATTCTCAAACATAACAATAATCCGTATGGTGAAGGTCGTCATATTTCACCAGCAATCGTTAATATAACTTCAACTATTGCAGTCAATCTTGTATGCGATGTAATTGATGGCAGTTATCAAATAGGTCTTGAAAATCAAATCAAACTCAGCAAGGATATATTCTGTATACTTTTACTCCGCAAGTGTACCTCATGTATATTAAATCGTACAAGAACCAATCAATCCGATTTATGGACGTGTCATAATACGTTATTATCAAGAATACATTTCAAACTTACTAATCAATCCGGACACTTAATTGAATTTTAAAATATAAATTTATACGTCAGGTCTTAACGAGATTTTTTTTTGTAGAGTGATTTACAATTAATAATTTAGTCAAGAGGTATATAACATAATGCACCAACGTGTGCGAGTTTTCAAACACGACAAGGAGGAGGTACTTGAAAACGCTATCAGAAAAATAATGACACAGTCTCCAGTTGACACAAAACAATTTAGTGTTCATATAATCATTGATGAATATGGCAACAAAGACTTTTTATTGACGCAGGAACATTTGAATCAACTGTGGCGAGAACATATTTATATGATCACGTGTGATAGAGATCAGATTCTGGATTATGCACATTACTGTATTAAATTTGATCAGCTTTAAAAATATTGTCGAATTCTGAATAAAAAATTTGATTTCATTACATTGATTGGTATATTCAAAAAAAAATTAACAAAATATATTAATACAGAATTTTTTTATACAGATTTCACATAAATAATGAAAATCATCAGATTTTATAATTTGATTGGGTAAATGCTACTAAAATAATGAAAAGTAGTAATATTTTATAATTTTATTCGGTAAAAACCGCAGCGATTCTCAACATGATTTATCAATAAATCGATAAATCTGCATAAAACACAGCACAAAATGATTTTTTAAAGCTAAATTATAACTGAATTTAGTTATTTTTTAAACAGAAAAAGGAAAATGTAACGATTTTTCGATAAATCATTTATAGAATCGCTGGGGGTTTTCAACCTTCAAAATCTGCAATTTCACTGATATTTTTACTTACAAATCGACTAAAATCGGTGAAAAAACGATGAATTTTGACTAAAATTCACTACAATCTCGGAAAATCAACATTTAAGAAAATATTATAACCAGAATAAAATTAACTTTCACTTTCACAATCACTACTCATAACTTTTATTTTCATCACTAGTGACGGTGTTACTACAATCACTTTCATAAGTGACAACGTTTCCGTTTTCACGATCTGATATAATCGTTTTAAGTTGTCTTACGCGTGTATTGATAATCTTTTTTGTTTCATATTCGATAGATAATTTCGATCTGTTTTCAATCCCGATTGAAAGCGGGGCGAATTTCTCAACTTCTGCATCTTTCACTGTTGATAAAGATTGCAACATAATTTGCTGGATGGTTTTAATCAATTTATATTCTGCTGATAGTGTATATCCACCTTCAAATTTACGATTTTGTAATGATTCAAAATCAGAAATAAGTTTTCGGGATCGAGTTGAATTTTTATGCCGTTATGTTTTAATTCTTTAAGTGGAGAACTAATAGAACTGGTATTTTCAAAATTCATTTTATTATATATTATAAAATATATATTTCAATTGTACTCCTCAGCCAAGACGATATAATACAATTGTGTAATATAACGCAAACACAACCTCTAGATTACTAAATAAATATTTCACTCACCTTTCGTTTTCCCTAGTGCACTTCGAGTCTCACTGGGGATAAAGAAATTCTCCGCTTTTATAGTCATGAACAAACCCACGCAGATGTTCTAGAAATTCACGTGATTAAGTTATTCTGGCACTCCCCATCATCTCTAAAATGTTCTATGCTTTCAATAGTCATGAAGACCCGCGCAAAATGTTCAAGAAAATCACGTGATTAAGTTATTCTGGAAATCCCTATCATCTCTAGAATGTTCTATGGTTTTTATAGTCATGAAAACCCACGTGGGTTTTAGAACTCAATCACGTAATTTTCTGGAACTTTCTGCGCATAGACTATCAAAGCAGAGAATTTCTCTATCCCCAGTCAGACTGGAGCTGACTTCGAGAGTGAAAGAGGCAAGTAAAACATTTTATTAAATATATTATGTTAATTATCACACAGATGGTTTAATTAATTAATTACGATGAGACAAAATGAAGTAAGATCTACGGAGAACGCTATATACAGAGTTACTACTGTGGTTCAAGTCCTAATTGGTCAACAGGACACAAATTGTATCTGCAAATGGAATACACTCCAACCCAGTTGATCTATGTTGTGGTGCTCCAAAGGGGTCTGTTATTGGACCTGTTCTCTTCATTCTGTACACTCAGTCGCTCTCAAGTGTCATGGATCATCATCCAGTGT
The DNA here is from genome assembly GCA_028554795.2 of Sinohyriopsis cumingii. NCBI lineage: Eukaryota > Metazoa > Mollusca > Bivalvia > Unionida > Unionidae > Sinohyriopsis > Sinohyriopsis cumingii. The sequence continues at coordinate 905,486 of CM068842.1, read as the reverse complement.
CTCACCAATTGAACGCTGATGACACCCAAATATACAAATCTAGCCACCCAACTGAAGTTGATACTACCATCGAAGGTGTAGAGAGGTGTATTTCTGATGTTAAATCATGGATGACATATAACAAGCTGCAGATGAATGATGATAAAGCTGAGGCCATTCTAATCACAACACAAAGACTTTCTCATTCACATCCTTTACCTCAAACAATGAATAACAGCAACAGCAACATTAAATTCACACAATCAGTACGAAATCTAGGTGTTTCTCTGGACAGTACTCTCACATTGCACCAACATGTCATAAACATATGCAAAACTGCATATCTTGAGCTGAGACGCATCAGCTCAATTTGCAAATATCTTTCAATTCATGCCACTAAAACACTTGTGTGTTCATTAGTACTTTCAAGACTGGACTATTGCAACTCAATTCTGTCTGGTTTATCTCAATATCTACTCCAGAAACTTCAAAAAGTTCTAAACACAGTTGCAAGGATTATGCTTAGAGTACCCCGATCAGAGCACACCTTCCCGCTGCTCTGTACCCTACACTGGCTATCCATTTGATCCAGAATCAAACACTAAATGTGTTCTCTGTGCTACGTTTCACTGTCGGAGTCTAGTCCAACATACCTATCCGACCTAACCCATGTGTACACACCAGCAAGACATTTACGCTCTTCTTCTGACAATCGTATACTCATTATTCCCACTATGAAAACAAAGTCATATGGACAGCGTTCTTTTGCATACCAGGGCCCAGCAACGTGAAATAAATTGCCCACTGAACAGAGACATAATGATCACATTCAAGAGGGCTCTCAAAACTCACTTATTTCGACTGCAAGAACAAACTTAAAGACCGAATAATGTTTCCTACCTTAAATATTCTCATAATGTTTTTCATGTTTTCTAATTTCATGGTGTTTATCTTTGTAAACATATCATTATTTTTTTATGTTATAGGTGTTGTCTAATGTTGCAAAGCGCTTAGAGCTTCTAAAGATTAGGCGCTATACAAAGTCATTATTATTATTATTATTATTATTATTATTATTATTATTGTTGTTGTTGTTGTTGTTGTTATTATTATTATTATTATTATTATTATTATTATTATTATTATTATATTATTATTATTATTATTATTATTATTATCTTTCTTCTTTAGGTCATTGACAGCTTGAAAAGGGAGGTAACTAATAAATTATTCAGTCAAGGAGACAAGAGTTATCTCTCTTTAATAATACTGAAATTTGATTGAGGTATCGGAAAATAAATAATTATTCTATCTTGATTATTTCATGGTTGAGAAAACGGCGCTAATTACATTATATATATATATATATATATATATATATATATATATATATATATATATATATATATATATATATATATATATATATATATATCAGAATAACAAATTGTTCTATCTTGATATTTTACTCAACATAAAAATATCATAAGTTTTGTGAAAGAGGAAAAGTGCACTAAATATATATTTTATAATAATTTGGTACACATTCACGACTGTCGAGAGACACTTCAGAATGGATAAAATATCTGTTCTATCTTAATTATTTTAACAATGATTATCATGATACAAAAGTAGTAATTAAAGAAATAGTGAGTAATATAATCACGATAACTACTTAATTAACTTTTGCCAAAGAAACAGAGTCTCCCTTCAACAATAATGAAAAGCTATTTTTTCTTTATACTTTTTTGAAACTGCAGATTTAGTAATAGGATCTACGACAAATGATTTGAAATATCGAAATATTTACCAGCTGCACACATGGATGAAAATACCGTTTTTGTTCCTGTCTCTTTATTTGCAGATACAACTGATCTTGCGCTCTTATTATTATAAACAGTATTTCCAAATTTGCTCTTTTGACTCTGTGTGACGATTCTTAAATTACTCAATTGAATACTTTTTGGATTTGAATCAATATGACCGATCACAAGAACGTCGTCGAGTAATCCAAGGAAACATTCAAATATGAACCTTTGACAAAGATACATTTTATTTTTCCTTGTATTCAATATGATATAACCAGTATTAATAACATTTCGGACTTTCTTTTAGTCGACAATACCTGATTACACCATCAAGATTTGCTTCGTAATTCTTGATGATTAGGTGTTTCACAAATTCATTTTCAATTTTATATAATAATATCATTTGTTTAAATCATTTTTGTCGTAATCATTTCTTTGAAAATCTTGCTAGAAAATCTTCTAGAATCTTTTAACCTTATCATTATTGTCGATGTTATTATTTTTATCATAATATCTTTTCAGGTCTCTATAATTTTTAAAACCATATTCAACGTACAACCGCGTTTCTCCTGTAACTCCAACACCGCATTTCAAACACGGTTTTGGTCCTAGACTCCTATTCCGGACGCCTTGTAAACGGTATCCGCAGAATTCGTGTACGCAAGCGCTGTTTCAAGGAATTGCAGAACCTATCATTAACCACTTGCATTTGTACTTTGTTTGATTCATTATATATATATATATATATATATATATATATATATATATATATATATAGTCTTAATTATAACATGAACGAATTTGAGAGATTAAATATGATCAAGCCTTCTAAAGTAAACTTTAATCTTGACAGAATATCCCCTGACTTAGCGATAAAAGCTGTGGTTGATCCGATGAGTAAAACTTTGATTAATAAAATTCATGACGACAAGAAAGAACTCAGCAAAGATGGCGCATCTCATGTGTGGTCAGCGTTCATAATCACACGCAAAACTATAGGTGTCAATGCTACGATGAAGGAGAAACGAGCGGCAACGATCATTAATTATCTCGACTGTCAAAAATATTTTTTCAGAGTAAAGTTTATTAAGAAAGTAGACGATACTTGAATTGTCAGTGACAAACGTGACACTGTCCTTCATCATCATCATCATCATCATCATCATCATCGTCATAATAATAATTATAATAATAATAATTTAAATAATAATAATAATAATAATAATAATAATAATAATAATAATAATAATAATAATAATAATAATGATAATAATAATAATAATGAGGACTTTGCATAGCGCCTAATCTTTAGAAGCTCTAAGCGCTTTACAACATTAGACAACATCTATAACATAAAAAGCATATAATGATATGATTAATAAAAAAATCCACCATGAAATTAGAAAACATTAAAAAAAAAAAAAACATGCTGAGAATATTTAAGGTAGGAAACATTAGGTCTTTAAATTTGTTCTTGCAGTCGAAATAAGTGAGTTTTGAGAGCTTTCTTGAATGTAATCATTGTGTCTTTGTGTCTAAGTTCAGTGGGCAATTCATTCCAATTTGCAGGGCCCTGGTATGCAAAAGAACGCTGTCCATATGACTTTGTTTTCATAGTGGGAATAATGAGTATACGATTGTCAGAAGAGGAGCGTAAGTATCTTGCTGGCGTGTACACATGGGTGAGGTCGGATAGGTATGTTGGACTAGACTCCGACAGTTATACGTAGGACAGAGAACAAATTTTGTGTTTGATTCTGGATCGAATAGATAGCCAGTGTAGAGTACAGAGCAGCGGGGATGTGTGCTGTGATCGTGGTACTCTAAGTATTTTCCGAGCAGCTGCGTTTTGAACTTTTTGAAGTTTCTGGAGCAGATATTGAGATGAACCAGACAGAATTAAGTTACAATAGTCCAGTCTCCTCATAATGAAAAAAATCGCCGTATTAAATAAAAATTCCAAACCAGGAATGTTGACTAGTATTGACGAACCGTATTATGAACAAGTGTAACCTGTAACAACAATTATCTACGCGTTATATCCGATAAGTGATAAACCCAGCAATAATAATTTAAAACCAATGAAAAATACAAGGCTAAATTGTGTAGCCAAACGAATAACGGAACATGTTACCGTTTCGACTCGTGGAAATGGTCTAACGGATAAAAGACGTTAAATAATAAATGAGTGGGGAGAAATAGTTAAGGATACCGAAGCGTCTGTCAAAGATGTCGCTGAGCCAGGAAAGAAACTAAAACTTCCAATAACAATAAAAACGATAACCGGAGAGATTTTGTACAAATCAAAATATAAATCAATAGAAGCTTCGTTTGAAATTGTTGATTATAATGAGCATGCTTGGACTAATGCAGTAACAATATTTCAACGAAATCGAACTGTTAAATTTTACCAAGGAGATACATCCGATTTTATTAACGAAATAAGTATAAACGATCATATGTCTGTGTGGTTATTTCAAAGTTCAGATAATGGGAACTATGATCAATTTGTACGACCTAATGGCGTTATTTTTCGAACAGAATCTCTCCATGAAGAAGTGAAAAATCTTGCGTTGAAATATACAGATGATACTGAACAATTATCCAGTAATTGTTTTACAGTTCCGTCAGTCTCAGCTCATTTTGCTAGAGAGAAAAATTCGTGGAAACCAACTCGGTTTGATTTTCTCGATGATATAATATCGAGTTGTGTCGAATACGGACACGGTGAATTATGGAGTAGTAAACACGATCATAAAGATGTTATCTCGGTTGATATGGTTGCATGTTATCCTGGAAGTTTTTTTTTGGAACGGAAGGGTTCTGTATATATTAAAAGATTTGGTCGTCCAGCACACGAGATGATCAGTGTATCGAAAAACATACCATTACCGGATTTTGACTTGAATGGATTCGCTTGTATCGAGTCCTTTAAGTTTGCCGAAAATCTTCACCCAATTTGTTATGTCTGGTTTGGCAAACTTTTTTCAGAAAAAAATGTAGACACCAAGAGTTTATTACTGTATATGCTCGATGTAAAAATATTATCGTCGATTGTAAGCTAAGCAATTATATGATATTGTCCAAAGAAAGAAGTTTGGTAACCACAACAAAAGAAATATTCTGATGATGAAAATCCTGATATAACCGATTTTGAGAATAAAGTCGCAAAAGATCTCGACAAAAAAATAAGCTATAGGATCATATGATCATCAACAACATTGTACAAGATTGATTATAGACGATGCTGAGTTAGAGTTTATAATTGCTGACCCAACGGGGAAAAAAAACATTCATAAGTCGAAGCAATGTTAACTAACCGGACGGAACTAAATTATGTACAATTATGAGTTATATTGATGTTGAGTCATCACAGTTGACTCATTTAAGATCTGCAATGCTCGCGTACGTTTCGATAAATCTATTATCGATGATAAATAGAGTTTCTAATTTTGCTGACAGAGTCGCTACGGATTCGTTTTATATCAATAAAAATACTCAGGATTGTTGGAAAAATTGAATATCGGCACTTATGCATCATGAGGCGAGTCGAGAATAAAGAAAATATACTTAATTATTCTGAATCCGCCGACGTTGAAATCAAATATATTTATTTAATAAATGATGAAATATCAAATATGTCATCTGCACCGCCAGTGTATTATCCTGTAGCTAGACATAAAACAGTTTATCTCAATGGACAAGAGGTCCTGGTAAAACAACTCGTGTGAATTAACTATTTCGGAATTTTGATATGGTCGTTTTAACACCTACATACAGACTCGCAAGAGTAATTATAGAAATATTAAATCATATATTTATCATAAATTCTTTCGATGGAAGGGAGATAAATGGACTCCTGATCGAATGAGTTAGAAATATATTCCAAAGATTATCGATTGGGATGAAATATGCACCGTTTCATTAGAAACGTTAAAAATATTTCTTGATTGGTTATTAACAAAAAATACTGCTGTAATAATGTGCGGCGATCATGGTCAACCGCCACCTATAGTCGAATTGTCCCCACACAAATGGTTGAAGAATGAAGAAATAAAAGATGATTATAGAGCGCTTGATCCAGAATTAAAAGAGCTTAAGAAATGAGTCATACTACAACCGAATATAGTTCAGTGTGAAATAATGCGCGATATAATTTCAGAAACTCCTATTAACAATTTTTGGAATTTATGGAGACCAAATGACTTAATAGATGCAAGTAGAAAAATAGTCAGAGATACACTTCAACCACAACTATTTCTGTTACAAAAGTTTTAAAATCTAACCGTATCATTGTGTTCTCGACCATCAGATACGCGACAACAAAATATCGACGTTGATATACCTCGACCCCTGACAGAGTCAAGGAAGAAACAAAATCGTTTTAAATGATATTGTTTTAGTTGATGACAGTGTTGTTGAGAGCGCGTTAATAGACAAAACTCCGTGGACGCTAGGATACGCATTGACGATTCATGCACCTCAAGGATTAACCATCTCTGATACAAATGTTTGTATCGTCGATGATCATTTCAAATGGTCGAATTTAGTTTTCCTCGCAGTGTCTAGAGTTAGTAAAACATCATAGACTTCACAGAAAAAAATGATTAACCTGCTTGCAATAGCGATGATATAGTAAGAAAAAAATTAGCTATAAACAATATGACAAAAAAATTAAGAGCGACTTTCATCTTGATGCTGAATTATGACGACATTAAAAGAACAGAATAATCATTCTGCGCGCTGTAACACAGTAATGTTGTGGCAGAATTCAAATAATAATCAAGACAATTTACCATATACAGAATTAATAGTAGTCTTGGTTACACACTTGAAAATGTGATACTGACCAGTCTTTGATGTAATGCAAGTCGAGATGCTAGTTTACAAAAATGAAAGCGGTGGTAATTGTGCATCTTTAGGAATTACTTGCAATTGTTGACGTACAAATCCACGTTGAGGGGCAGTTGAAATTAATCTGTAGATTGCGGGTCTACCAGTAGATCTTACCACGCTCGATATTTATGTGTCGTAATACTCCAAATAGGATCAGTCGCTCTTATTTACCGCCTTCAAGTTCAGCGGGTTCATATAACTATCTTAGTCACATTACCTAATACTGGTCGTTTTGAAAACTCATGTCGTTGTATTGGTATACGTTTTTTTGTAATCACATTAACGTGTTTCATGGCAGTTGTTGGAGTAATTTCATTAATGCATTTATCCCACTTGGTAATCTTGCAACCCATTCGCGGGATCTCGTATTTTTCTGAGCTCTTTCCTTTGCATACTGATATCCAAATAACCGGTTGCTCAGCAAGTGTTCGATTAAATTGTTCAAAATTGCCTCATCACTATGAATTGCGGTATGTCCTCATCTGATTTCGACACGTTTTTTCATCAGAGATGATACTACACCAAGAAATTATTTGTCAGGATAAACCTGTAATAACTGTGGTAATAGCAAGGGTCCTCGTTTATAAATTCGTTTAATAGGAGATATAACTTTAGCAGCTGTTTTAGTTGATAATGGTTCTGCTTCCTTATACCTACTTGCAACGTCAACATGTATGTTAATTGACTTCTTCCAATTTTAATAGTATCGTGTTGTAAAAATAAAATTTCAGCCTGATGAACTTCTAATGAAATGCTGACATCAAAACGTGCATGCTGAATTTTTTTAGTTGGTGGTAGGTAAATTTGCCATAATGCCTCTCGTGCTAACCATTTTTCAGCAGCAGAATGTGTAACATTTGCTGCATCAGCGAATTTACTAATTGCTATTCTACCCCTCCAATATCCTCTTGGGCTATAATAAATTGAGTGCATTATTTTAATAATTGGTTAATTACTGGCTCAGAATAGCAATTTACCTTTCAATGCATATTTTATTGCCAATCTAGCTAATTTTTCTTTAAAAGATAAATCTTTTATGGAATTTAATGCATAAATTCTACATCTGCAATGTCTTTTTTGTAAATCATTGCTTTTATATGCATCATGAATATTATATCCTGGAAGATGTTTACTCCTGGGTATTTAGCCCAAGGAGTTCCTTGGAATTTTCCTAATAAAGTATCGATATCACCACCGATTTTACTGGTAGAAATAAATATATATTTTTTTAACCATGTTGTAAACATTTACCTGTAAGTGCATGTCTTTTATTTTTTTATATTGTTGCCAATCCACTAGCAGGGGTGGATGCTCTACATCGAACACAATATAAGATTCATATTATTTATTATATTTGTATAACATGGATGTCATTGATTTCTCAGCGACGCGATAGCAAGAGCCATTAAAATATATCTCAGCATTTCCGAATTCTATAGGAATGATAATAGGTCCTTCCAGATCAGGTAAAACGCAATTATTACTTAATTTGATAATGAGATGGTTAAAGTGGGCCAAGTTATATTCAGTTGGTATAATACTTATCTAATTATGGCAGCAGAGAGGATGCGACCTCAGGTGGGTAAAGGAAAACGTGCATACAAATTTAGAAGGAAAAAACCAACCCAATTAGAGGAACTCTTGGCAAGGATAGAGGCTTTGGTTTAGCATTGGTGACCTAATTTTTTTCAATTCGTAAGCTTTTATTTTTGGCAAATGACGTTTCAGCAAAAGGTCTGTTCATCCTCTGCTGCTGCTGTTTTGATAAAATAAAACAACACTTAAACACATCAATGAAGTGGAAAAAGAATAATTTTTTTAAAAAAGTAGATATAATTTCCATGTAATACTAGACAAAACTTCACTCCTAAAGCAAAGAATAAATTTATTTATAAAGCTAATAAAAACCCAAGATACAAAATACAAATGGTAAATATAAAACTTGGTCCAGGCAGCTCGAGAAATTGGTGGTGGTGTTGTAGGGTTTAACGCCATTTTTCAGCACACGATACATGGCGGCCAGTATTAATGGTGGATGAAAACCCCGCATGAAGCTACTGGCAAACTTTCTCACATGAAATTGGTGTAAATGGATGGTCTAACTCTCTTGTTTTGGCTAAACCTTGTACAAAAGACAAACTGCCGCAAACCCACTGCAACAGTCTGGTGTATTAAAGGGCTTCTGTAAACCCAAGCTTCACCAGCTTTAACAAGGTCAGGCACTATTCTTTACGGTAATAAATTTCTGCAGCTCATATGTTTCTTGGACATCTTAGCTACAAAACAAGTTATTGCAAACAGAAACTCTGCCAAACTTGCATGTTCCTGAACCACAGACTACCAAATTTTTGTTATGATGTATTAGGGTCCAATGTCAATCACTACCATTGTCTGTTTGTTCAGACCAAGGTATTTTGATCAAATGAATATACTTATATTTTAATTTCCCGTTAGATTCTTGTTTACTTAAACTTTCCAGTGCTAGATAGTACCCGAAGTGCTTAATAGTCTGAGAAAAATGAAAATTTGATTTTATTCTTAAATTGCCCCGTTTTTTTAAAAATTGGTTTGGTATTCTTTCTACTTTTAATTTAAAAATGCCACTGAATATGGTGTTCACCAGCATGCCATATTTTTGTCCATCTCACATGTATATTTGACTTGCATTCAACATCATTTCTGAGTTCAAAATCTCGCATGCATTTCCATCTCCTATAATCTAGTTGGTATTTGATGAAATCGACTTAAGATGAATACTGGGCATCAGCCAGTCAGAGTTTTCTAGGTAGCCCACACTTAAAAACAATCATTTGTAAACGTTCCATGATTAGTGTTACATTAGAACTACAACATACCGATCAAATTTGATTCAACACCCATTTTTGTCATGCCGAAGTACCCAGTTGCCTACAACAAGCACTACGACACCTCGACCAGCATTTCAACCTGTCACCACTAGCCCTTGTATACTGTTTATTTTTATAAGCGACTACACTATTTTGTGGGAGTTCTTGCAGATCACTGCACTCAAAGCGCATAAATTTGCACAATTTGTTGGCTTTCCTCATTTGTTTTGCACGACTTCTGTACTCGACCTTTGTCCCAGATAGTTAATGGCGTACCTAACCTGTGACATCCATTTTGTACACAATACATAGCTAATAGATCATTTACTTTAAACATGTTTAGTTCAATTTGAATTTTAAGAGTCTAGTTTTAACCTCGACTTCCAGAATGTCAATTTCACCTTATGATGACAGTATTTCCACTATTGTGCCCTGGGACATGCAGAGGGGAATATAATCTGGTTTACATCAGATTCACTCCAGTTGTTGTGTCCAGCTTCTAATTTGGGTGAATTAATTAATCATTTACTGGACTATGTTATACATATTCTATTTGTTTAAATTTTTTTTATTATTCCATTACATGCTATCGTAATGTAACAAGTTTACTGGATTTGACACTGTTCAAATTTTTTAAAATTATTTTGTTTTCCATGTAAACAACTAATAATAACATTACATCTAGTTGCTGTCCTTGTTCCAAAATCAGTGACAGTATAGGAAATTTTTTTTATCTTGGCAAAAATCAGTAGATTGAGTCAACGTCATACCTGCACTACATCACAAGTAGCACGTGTTAATTGGTAATAAACTTCGATTTTTTCCAGAAACATTATCTTTTTACCTCCCACCCAGGAATCTATTTTGCGTCTTAGTCGTGTAACTAATGTCTTGATCAAATCTAGTCAATCAGGATTAGAACATCTGACACGTCAAGTTGCATCATATTGTGACCAGTTAGGGCTGAATTTTCATTTTCTTTAAATTACTTAATTCAAGCTATTATTTTCTCTGGAAATACAAAAGTGCTCCAATACAATTCTTGGACAAAGACATTCACTGGAATTCAAAATGTGATTATTATTTTCAACAAGAGACTCAACACATCAGTACAATGCTATTACAGATGTCATCGCTTTCCATCTTGAATTTAATCGGGATTTTGAACCGAGATTCACTTAGAACTTTTAAATTACTTGTTTTAATTATTGGATTACAATTTGTAAAACAGTCTTTTTTTCCTCTCATTTTTCTCTTTGCATGGCAGGTAAATAAATTCTGTTAAATTTTACAAAGCTTGTTGTCTTCACTCTTTTCTGCTAGTTATTTTAAGAGCATAGACTTGTAACAAATTAAAATGTGCTCATTATTGGACTAAAACAGTTGTAATTGTAGTCAATTCAGGCAAGGTCATTGTGGATTTATTCTTTGATACATCAAAAGTTTGTAAACACATCACAAAACTTGTGAGATTTTACCATTTGTTACATGGCTTAGAGCACTGTCGTTGTTGTAGGGTTTAACGACATTTTTCTGCACATGATAGGTTATATATAGCGGCCAGTATTAATGGTTAGGAAGAACCCAGGAAATCCCTGGAAAGAACCAACGACCCTTGAGAAGCTACTGGAAAGCTTTCTCACATACCCACATTGGCCAAATCCAAGACTCGATTTCAGTGATCCGCAACGGAAAGCGCTTTAGACCACTTGGCAACTCGGGGCCAGAATCATAGTCGTAACAAATCATAAAAATCTTTCAGTGAAAGCACAATGCTTTTATTGCCAGCCATTTCAAAGTAACCAAATTTTTTGATGACCATTTCTCACACTACATAACCTAACAAGTCCTTCAATGAAAACCCCAGCGAGTATCACTACAGCAGGCATATTGAACATCTGAATGGCACTATTAGGACCAACTAGAAAACTACGCTGATATGACCATCACCAATTAGGATCAACTAGACAGCACAAGAAGTCTTTTAGTGAAAAACCCATGATGATAATTCCATCCATTCTGTTAGAGTAGCATGAAGTTTTCAAGATGGCCACTGATATGGTCATATTGGATATCAGTCTGACTCCATATTCCTTTATGACCAACTAGATCATGGGATGAAATTGTCAATTTCATGGCTATCCTTCAAGTAGCTTAGGACTAGCATCATAAACAAATGTAATGATGGATGGAAAACAGACCCTTCCATAACTCTTTCAGTCCAAGACTAGCAGGGCTCAAACAATCCAGTAACCCCGACACCCTATAAATGACCGGTCTCTTGTGCCAGCATACTTTCTGTTACAAATTCTATGCAGCAGTTTTGAACAAGTTGTTCTAATTGTTTTTAATGGCATCAGCATTAAATAAATTTCTTCCTCTTGGAGAGTCATGTTCAGGGCTGTTCCAGTAAAACATGCATGGGACACAGGGAAAGCACTTTCAATGTGGGGTACTTGCCCATAGATGCAATTTAGAAATTTATCTTTTTAATATAACAGTATACTGGCATACATTTTCTTTTTTTTAAAAACCTGCCTTACCTGGGTACCATGTATGTTTACCCTCATTTTATGGTAGATCAACACCATTTCTGTGTACAAGATTAAAGTCTTCCATTAAAATGGGCTTTTCTTTCCATATGTTTTTGAGGGGTATAACTATAGGATGCCAATTTTGTTATTAATAGTGGTCATATCTGATAGCGGTTTTGCATCCCTAGCAAAATCTTTTAGATATTGAGCAGGAATGACAAAAGTGCTTGAAATTTGGTGATTTATGATAAGTTGAAAGTAGTAACTGTTACAACACACAAGATCATACCACAAGCCCACTGGAACTGATCATCTGGTGATCTAAAATAAAACACCAAAACACTAATCCATGGATTGTTTTACTTCTACATCATGACAACATGAAAACGGTGAACTGTTACATGACATTAGAATGTTAAAATTAACACAGACATGATTTTTATGACAAAGATGAATTTTTTAATTTAAAATGCAACGAAGTTTCATTGTATAAAAAAAGATGCAGAAAATAAAAACTAGTTCTTCATTACACAATTCTGACACCTAGCAACTTCACAATGGCAATGCAAGGTAGCAGCAGAAATCTCGATGTTCTTGTTCACAGTCAAGTGAACATTTTATTTACAAAAAAGTCTCAAAAATTCCTTCGCCAACACTGGAATCCTTTATCCTTGCCACCCTATTAATGTCCGATTGCTTTCTATGTCAACTTTGGGAATGTGGGATCCTAATAAGGTTTAGGACGTCTGTCATCACGGTTAGGTCTGCAAAAGAATAAAGGCAATGGACGTTTAAATGTGCATCTTCAGGCATCTGCTTTGCTTGAAGCAAACATTCCAGATTTTATTTCCAGGATGAAATTTTTTTCTCCATTGTTTACTTGTAACCCAGATTCAACTGAATTTGAAAATATTGTGGGAAAATGTGCATTTTCTAAAAATCAAATGCATTTCAATTTTGAGACTACACAACATCAGCAACATAAGACAAATTGGGCAAACATGATGCAAAGTATACTGACCCTTCTGCCTAACGATAACCCCATGGGCAGGTTCTTTAACCATTGTAACATGTCAGCCAAATATGTGGTTACATTTTGATGTTTGCATGGCCTATTTACCTTGCAGCCTAATAGAAGATCACTGTTGTACAACTTGAAGGTTAGTTGCAAAGTGATCTCCCTAAAAGCAGAAACTTAAGTAAATTTATTTTCTTTTTGTTTTCAGTACTTTAGGCTACCATCCTACAATACATATAGAAATGGTCACTATGCCAGCACACAAAGCACTTTTTGCATAACTGTCAGACATCAAGTAGTCTTACATGTCAAGCTAACAAATGAAATGTTTAATTTTTTCAACTCTGACAGGTATGCCAACATTTATAAAATTTTTGCTCTATTCATAAATAAAAACAAAAATGCATAGTTCCCGATTATCATGTTTATGGTTAGCACATTTACATATAGACAAATGTAGAAAGGCAATCTTTGAGATATTTCTCAAAATTCCATAATGATTTGTATTCCTGACAATAGATTTTTCTTTTCATGCCAATTTGAAAATCTTTTTATCAGAAAATGTTGATGCAAGAAGATAAATCTTCAGGAATCTAATTATGTGCATCATGATTTTTCATTTAATTTTTTACTTCTACATATTTTGTATTAATAAATCATTTAGTTTTAGATGTTGCCATTGAAAATGGAGTGCAAAATGAAATGGATTAACAAAAGCAGGTATATAGAAGCTGGCAAATAAAAGTAGTAGAATGAAATGAATTAAATGAACAAATGAATACACCTCTCCCTAAATAATTCGCGCACAATGGGGTCCACAAATAGACAGCACCATAATCAAGGGTGCGAGGAGGGACATCCAAAAATTAAAAAAATCTGCAAAGGGGGGGAGGAGGAAGACAGGAAAAAAAACAACGGGTGGTTTAATGACCGAATCCTTGTTTTACAATCATGTCAATAATAATTGTTAATAATACGCTTTTTCTCATGAAGTTGTTCGTTATTTTGTATAAATAGCATTTATTTTCAAAATGTCCAGTATGTGAAAGATCATTTCTACTGGTTTCAGAAACCGTCAAATGTACGCCAAAAATCTGGATTACATGTCACTGCTTTTTGTTGATTAGTCTTGTTCCCATAGTATTTAATAGTATACTGCCATGTTGGGAGTTGAAGTAGCAGAGAACGAGATTAACTATTGAGGCACCAAACAAGATTTCACATTTTTTCAAAATCTAATGAAATTTATATTGTGTGATAATCGTCTATGTCGAAACTAAATTTTTGCATTATTCTGGTAGTACAATATTGATGTCATGATTTTATTGGAAGTAATGGTGAAATTTCTTATCATCCTCGAGGATATTCTAAGTGCCAGTTCAGGAATTCTCTGAAACTTGATTGCCTACTTAGGTGAAATGAAGCTCTTTACAAAGTATTTGTTTTGCTTGGTTGCTTTGCCATCTTTAATCCCAGTTGTGAATGAGTCGGTTAATTTAATGTAGCTTATGTTACGTACACAACAGGTATAACCAGTGTTCGATTGATTAAATGAAGTGAGTTCACCCGACATAAAACTGGGGCCACTAGATTTTATGTAATATTTGCATGCCTTTTAACTTTTTTATTCCACATCTTTTTTTTGATTTAAAAGACGTAACTAGCAAGATAATAATTTTTAATTTGCAGAATAAAATTGTCAACTTCACTCTGCTTTACAGTATATGCAGACCCGTCACCTTGAGTGGAATGAAAATCATGCCAAAGAAAAACAATTAGGATTTGGAGGGGAAAAAAACCCCCACAAAAACAAGCTCAGTGTTTACAAAACTTTACAAAGGAACTGACATCTCTGCTCTCATATACTTTTTACCTGATGTTAAAATAAATGCTCCAGCCATAAAATGTAAATTATTTTTCCAGTGTCATCTTTTATATTGATATTAATTGTACCGTGTTCCTTGCAGAATTTTTGTTTCCCTTTTGCTCTCTTTGCACAGCCATCATAAATCAAAAGGTATTTTTAAAAAGGTATTTTCCGATTTTTAAACAAACATTTGGAAAATCCTGAGTAAATCGTATCAAGTCTGCACATGTTGTCATGCAGAAACATTTTTTTAAAGAAAAAGATTGTTTTAAAATTAGGCAGGACCTTACAAATTGTACACCTTTATGGGGGAGGTCTGAAATCACTAAGCAATACAATAGACTCCTACTCTTGTTCTTACTAAAACAATAAAGGCACCAGCTAAATGTATACTACTGGGCTTTCAATGCTGCATTCTTCAACCTGAACACATTCTCAAACAGTTAAATCCATTTTGTCATCAGGTTTGCACTGGATGCCTTAGTAAAAAGCAATGTCAGCTTCATTTTCACTTCACAACTTGTTCAAGTGTGGAACATGAGCTCCCATATACTCAAGGTATAAATCGGCATTTACTGCTCCCTGGGATAATAGAACAAGTGCTCTCTCCCAACCACCTTGTTCATATCTGGTTGTTGACTCAATATGTACTTTAATGTAGTATACACTAAATGCACTTTAATGTATACGCTAAATGCATTTATTTTCCAAAAATCCAGAGCATAAGATTCTGCACTGAAAATTGCACCAACAGTCTTCCGAGTTTTACATATTTAGCAAGATCTGATTATGATAGTAACATTCACTGTATAAGGCAAGGTGTCAAAAGTTAATATTGATGACAATACTCAATTTGTTCCCGTTGCAACTACCAAATGATTTATCACAAGACATTTTGTTGACTTCACGAACCTAAAGAAATAGTGGGGATATTATTTTTTTCTCTAACATTGGCTGACATGTTGGAAGTCTTATACTCTGCACAACATACCAATATGAAGCCGACAATGAGGATCGGCTATCTTCAGCACCACACCCAAATAGCAACAGTATCTAAACCGATTGAAGAGTTCCGCAATCTCCTAACATTCCAAAAAAGAACTTTATATTTAATGTGAATTTTTTTTCTTCTTCAAGTGGTAGCAGAAAATTCCAGACTTGGATCAATATTGGCACAGTAAATAGGCTTCGTTCAATTTGGAGGAAACTTATTCTTAATCCCCTAACTACACAGTAGCACAAGACCATTGTATTATATGTGCTAAAATTATTAAGACATGAATACTGTGCATCACAATTTGGAATTTTTGGGGGATGAAAGTGTCTGAAAATATTACAGAAAATCATGTCCAATTTAGCTTTTGTTAGGACACTAGATTTAAAATTATGAGATACAGCTACACCTTCCATTTTTGCTAATAAAGTTGTAATGTAAAATGAAAAATTGTTTCAAGCATCAACCCCTAACTAGTCCAATTTTACATTCCATTGCAAGAAATGTTTCCCAGAGGTTCATGTGTCAAAGATTGTCTAGTGTAACTTACCTATCACCCCCACCTCTGCCTCCTCTGCCACCACCTCCTCGTCCCCCACGATCTCCTCCTCCAAATCCTCCTCTCATGCCACCTGTAAGAGACCAACAGTATTTACAAGCTTTCTTGTAAGCATCTATATATAAACAGTATGTAATGTTTTTCACACTTTCCTGGCTCCTTGTACATACGAAAAGCATTCCCCCTCCCATCTAATTACTGCTGACATTATCCACAACATACTAACTAGAGGAATAATGAGCAATTTACTCACAAAAACACATTCACTACTCCATAACGAGTTGTGTCCATATTATAAAATTGCTTAAAAACTGGTCAAAAGATTTGATAAGCATACTGAACAACAACTCGCCTCATCTTCCAAATCCATTTCATGGTATGAAGAAAATCAATCATGGGTTTAAATTTATTTGAACAAATAAAGGAAACAAAATAATAAAACAACCCAAACCGTAATGCATCTTTTCAACAACTGTGAAGTTGAACTGCGTATGAAAGCACATGTAAAGGAATTTTTCACAACAATTCATACCAAGTACTACAAGAATCTATCATGGTGTTTACTGAAATAGCACAAAAATGAATCAAATTAAGTCAAGGTCATAAATTGTCTACATTGCTAGCAGGAGCTAGAAAGTGACCATCCTCCCACTTCCTACAAATGTAGGTTTGATACGTGCACAACTCTTAAAAATAATCACACGACAATGTACATTTTCTGATGATCTGCACCAAGTTTCACAGCCAACCATATAGAACTGCCAAAAATTGCACTCACAAAATCTGGTCGAACACTGCATCCAGATAAGTAAATATAAACCTTGAAATCATCCTCGAAGCCAAGATATGTCAGTACATACAGTGTTAATGTTCACAATTAATACAAAGAATCCCAACGGTTAATAAAAGTGGCATTCACAAGATTCAGTAACATACATGCCAATCACCAAGAGGTAAGTGTAATTATTGCTATTATAAGTGATAAATAAGTGTAATTTGGGGCATAACAAGTGCAATCTATATATTACATGCCAGAATTACAGCATGCATGAAAAAAGATGCATTTTCACGACTAACATGGTTTTGCAGCTAGTCGAAATTCTTGTCACAGAAAAAAATCCATATGGATTAAACCAGCATGCAATCACAAAAAATACTGAAAAATTATTTATAGGCAGCACTCACTCAACTAGTCTATACGTGCAACTTTGCTGAATGATCGTGAACTGGAATTCTGCAATGATCATGGTCAGGTGCTCAGAATGATGCATTACAATACTCTCATTCTTTTTGAAGTTTGTAAAGTGGTGATGACTTGTCACTTTTTTTCTCATCTGACAGGTTTTGAAGTTTGAAAAGATCTATCTGCTCTTAGATTTACTTATTGGTTCACAAACTACCTGATCATTAAAATGAATCTTATGGGGAGAGTTCCCTTCTAAAGAAGACCATCTATTTTCTTCAAAATGGGTCAATAAAGCTGCTATCAGTAGCAAATAAGGAAAATTCTCTTGCACCATTCTTACATAGCAGTCACCTTTTTTAAAAAAGAATATTCTCAAATTTATAAGACACTGAATTAAAGAGATGAAAATAAAATGACAAAACAATTTTTATTAATTTATTTTTCAATGTAGCAAATGAGCATAATCCAAAGTCTTGCAGAAAATGTAATTTCGTGAAAATGAAAGCGTGATAACCACACCAAAAGCATAATGGTTGGCATGTAAGTAGCAATGTATTGTACTCAGAACATGACAGGAAATAGTACAAACACAGGAATTAGTCAATGTGCATTATCTCCAGTTGAGGAATGTATATTTGCAAAGTATCATGGTCATCAAGTCAAAATTGGTTGCCATCCGAGTTCCCAAGTATTCGACATACACTTCATTAAGTTCAAGTGTTTAAAAAGGGTAACAAAGTAACTTTATTGGCTTGAAAGCACAACAAAGAGTTAAAACGATCTATTGAACACCAACGGTTTCCAGGCAATCATCCACCAATGAAGAGTAAAAACAACCATCTTGTGCACATGGACAGACAGTAGGTCATCCCCATAAGCTCTTCTATGACCAGTGGACTTAAAATTGAGGAATTTAGGTATTGCCACATGCAAGATTATAAAACTTTTCAACGAACTTCTTAATTAAAGCTCTCTTCCAGGTGAGCGAGAATATATAACTGGTCCTTGTTTTACAATTTGGCAAAGTAGTCGTGAATCTGAATTTTCAATTACGTGATTATCAAATCTGATACTACACACCTCTGAACCCTCCACCTCCTCTACCTCCCATACCTCCACCGCCTCCTCCTCCACGTCCTCCTCTAAAGCCATCACCACCACCTCGTGGTCCCCCTCTGCCACCCATTCCTCCTCTTCCAAATCCACCACGACCACCTCGGCCTCCACCTGTTGACAAATAGCGAATATCCACAATAATACCTTTACAGAAATTGAGTTTTGACATAGACGATTGTCACACAAATTCCAAGATTTAGCGGTGGTTCAATGGCTACAGACCTGCCAACCTCACATCTATTCAAAGTAGTGCCAAACTTTGAAAGATGGCTCTTATGGCAGTCATTATGGATACCTGAGCACAGGCCTAGAATTTAATATAAATGTTTTTGCTCACAAGTGGGAATAGTAAACTTCTGCCGTTTACTATTCCTGCTCAATCCTCACTCTCACTAGTCCTATCTACGGAACAATGTCAGTATATATCGAGATTAAACTGATCAGATGAATGAAATTACAAAAACTACAAGACTGAAAGGAAATTAGCAGCCAATAATTATGTGCCATGGAGCAGCATCCATTTCATTTAGGACCAATGCTCCATTTTGGGAGTAGCATTAATATGTAATAATGGATGGATGTTGGACAACGGAAAACAGGCCATAAGGACAGTAAACCTTACCATTTACCCCCACCAATATTATTTGGTGCCTTCTGGTCAATAATGCAAGCCATCCATGTAGCCTGGTTATGGTCAGTTAACCCTTTATCTCAAAGTGTATGGCTTTGTAGGTAGTTGATATGCATGTACCAAGGTTGCACAGTGCAGTGTTCTATAAACAAAACACCTGTTGCCCATTTGACTCCATACAGGATAGGCCTGCCTGTTAATAGTTAAAGCAAATTACTACACATTACGTTCAACATCATTTGTAACCATTTTACAGTTTTGGTTCACATCTATTATGTATAGAAAAATTTAAGAGTAAAATCACACCATCACAGTTGTATAATTATTTTATGTGCTTTAAGATCTTGAGAGAACTCACTGTCAAGCCAGTGAAGCAGTGTGACCAACCATAGCTGCCTTTTCTCTTACTCGAAATTTATCAGTTCTTTGTCTACGCCCTACATTGCTAAATCACATATATGATGAATTGTTTCTCATGACCACTCGTTGAGTCTTAAAACCACTATCCCAAAAAAAAAAAAAAAAAAAAAAAAAGATAGTTGGTTTACATAATTCACTTGGGATCAGGGTGCACGCTAAACAATGACAATACTGTTATGGTTCATTCTGTTCAACTTTGTTAATGTTATCCAAAACTGTAGCTCTGAATTTGTGCACAAGAGCCTCCCATAATGTGTGTAAAGTTGCCCAATTTTTTTAGTACACAAATGATTTCAACACCATTTGTATCAACATAACGAGCAGCACTACTTGTTCAAAATATCCCGAAAAATAGTAGGCTATGTTATCAACCAAATTGCCCCTGGAATTATGAAAGGGTTCATATGTCATACTGGACAAGTATGGACACATGCCACTGGTAAATAATCATGCTCTTCTCAGACAAATTATACCATAAACATGCAAGTAAAAACGTAAATTAGTTAAAAGGAAACTAAATGATGCATATGATGTTTTAATTGCACTTCAAGAAAACCATTGTAAAAATTTATCATGCAACAAATGAATACCACTTAAGAAGCTCAAGAAGCTACAACTGTTCCACTGCATTCTACTTATATGGAAACATTTGATCCAAATCTGGAAAACACAGCTGAAAATGACCTTTCCACAGACCAAATTCAAGAGATTCACACAGAATTCAAAGATTTTCCCCAACTTTCAAAGATCGGAGATTTCCAAGACCTATTTTGCTAACATTTTGTATACAAGTTATGTTATAAGAGAAAACAACGAATGCAAAATACAATAGTGTTTAGTGATGAAATTCAAACTATAATTAATTAAAAGAAAGAAACCATGAAAACTCTACTACATTCGAATCTAACAAACCTGGACAATCTGATGTGATTATGGAAAGAAGTTAAAATGTTTGAGTTTACTTCAATTTTCAAAGACTTTTAAAGACCTCAGGGTTTTCTGCCCGATTTTCCCAAACTTTCAAGGCCTTGACTGTGCCACCTCATTTCCCTCAAACTGTCAAGGACTATACGAGTTCAGAGTTGTATATTGGATACCAAGATTCATCTTGGCCAGCTGGGCCTTGTTCCAATACTGTCCATGAAAATAAATGGTCTAGTGTCCCGATTCTCATTCATCACTATTAAGAGTATGAAAACCAGCCGCTAGACAAGTTCTATATTGATGTGGATCGGCTAGACACAGAATCATTGTCCTGGTCAATATGTGAAGGATATGTTATGCTCTGTTCAATAAAATTTAGTCAAGCTGACATGATACAAGTATCTGGTTTTACTCGTATTACATTACATAAATAACCTTACTAATGATTAATATTCAGATTTACACGAATTACAATTCAGTCAAAAACAACATTCTGTCAACTTATATGTATGTAGGATCTGCGGGTTAAGCCATAAAATAAATAAAAATAAAAGCATTTCTAATTAACCAGTTTTAAAATTAGGGTAGGCAGAGAACTAGCTAGTGTGCAGAGATAAGCAGACTGGTATATGCCAACACAAAAATACAACCTGCCTTGCATTAGGCCTATAAAAAGCCAAGTTTCTCGTACTTTCCCCCATCCCATGGGTTTTATGAATTGGAGCAGTTGCACTGAATTAAGCTTCAAGTAATACTGAATTTCATGTTTGATCTGTCTCTCTCTGTCCACATACACGCATCAGAGGCTTGGACTCTGCTGACCCAATGGGTTTGCTTGTATTAACGAGATGAAAAATGTACTTACCACCATCATCACCCCCCATTCCTTCAGGTTTGGGACTGTTGCACAAGTTGCAAGAATCCCTCCAGGCAAAGTTGTTGTTACCACAGTCCCTATAGAGAGAGAAGCAAGAAGGAAATGTGAAACATTTTAGGCAACTTTTGTATTGTTAGTTATTAGTGTTTGCTCCCAGAAAAATCAAACTGTTATATGAAGCATTATTTTCTGTTCAAATATGGATCAAAAGTTTTGGCAAAATAAGTGTCTAGAACTTACTGCAATGTAGTTGTGGGTAAACTATGCAAATCAGAATGGTTACATAATGCAAAGCAGCCAAAGGCCATTTTAACAATCGACTCGAAATTACCAAATCTCATTATTCACATCATTTTAAATGATCACATAATTATGTCAATATAAATAAATTTTGGTCTCTTGAACACAAAACAAAATTTGCATATTTCTGTCATCATTCACCAAATAGACAATTCATACTGAAATATGCCAAGTGAAGAAAAAAAATTTCAGTGAAAATGAATTGAAATAGGTTATACAGAAAGTGCCAAGGAAAGAAATAACTCTATTCAACCCCAACAAAAAAACAATGGGGTCACTTTATCACTTGACAACTTCCAAATGCGTCACTAGCTAGTCCACATCAGATGTTCAATTTCCCTAAGCAGTCTTTTATGGAACCAGCAGCTATAAACTCCATTCTTAAATCAAGAGACAATTCACCCATTACCTGTCATATTCAGAATGAATTTTATAGCTCTGGCAAGTGAACTTGTTTTGTTCAAGGATACACCATGGTAGCTATTCTTGACTATTCCTTTGGTTGGAATGGACCCTCATCACATCCAGTGCAAAGTCAGTACCGAAGTGCCAAGACAAGATGGCTACAAATCTTATTTTGGGAGAATATTATAATTATTTACAGGAACAACTTACGGTTTTGGACACGTCCAATCTCCCTGGCGACCGCCACTACCACCATCTCTATCTCCAAATCCTCCCATACCTTGGAAAAAGAATTTTTATATATATATATAAAATTATATCTTACCAAGGTTGTTTTTTCTTATGTTTTTTAAAAGCATGCACAATTTAATGGCAGATTTGAGCATGACCATTTTTATTTGCTTGAGCACAATCTGCTGTCAAGACACTATATTCAACCCAGGAAAAGTGTAATCCAAGTGCACAAAAAGAGTAATCATCATATAACATGATAAAAATTCAATGAGCACATGTATAAAATGATTTATTTATCCCTCTGGGCTTTTAACACCAATTAGTGCTTTAAGTATTCATAGAGAATAAATTTGAGCTTTAAAAAGCAACACTCTCATACTACATTTCAAAACACTTTGTACCAGCTGAGACTATGAATGTTTTGCAAACCAGCAGAGCACGAAGTGCTGGATTACAGGGCCTTGAACTGAATTCACCGTTTTTTGTTAACAATACTGAACAATCTCAGTCAACATCAGAATGGTAAAGAACCAATATTATTTTCATAACCTGACAAAGAGGAAATTTATATCTTACAGTTGTTGGGTATTTTAGCTGGGAGATGAGATGCAAAAATCAACTCTGTCCACATGAAGTACATTGTCAGGTAGAGTGCTAATTTGGTACTTCAGGAGTTCTTCTAATTTATCAGCAGCCTTTCCTGCAGCAAGGTGCATCATATGACAGAGACAACCTGATATGTACAATGATGGAGACGTTCTTAAAAATACAGAATGCAACTCCTTTATGAATTCCAGTCATCACTGATGCATTATCAGCTGAAACCCCCATACACTTCTGCCAACTTACATTTATTCAAAGCAGTATCAAGCAAATAAAATAAAATTTTCTTTAGTGGAATCTACTGTTAATGAAAGAAGAGCACTATGACTTCACCCGTATCGTTGTCAAATAGTCTTCCACAGACTGGGTACAACTGTTTGTCACAATCACTACTCCTGTCTGTTGCAATACTAAACGGCCCAATTTTCATGACTTCTGCAATTTTAAGTTAAGAATCTTCTGCTACACCTAACAATATTAGATTATTTTTTAAAAAAAATATATGCCAGAGTATTGTGATTCTTTTCAGAGCTCAGATGAAAATGGGTAATTCTAAATTGCATCAAATTTTTTTAAAGAAATTTTAGAAGTGAAATGACAATTTGCAGAATCGGCTGTTTTCTGTAATCTTGACCAACATTCTGCAGCAAGTATTTTCAGGCTTCATCAATTCAAAATACAGACAATCTGTAGGGATAAACAAGTCTGCATTACTGGAAAATCCCAAACAAATGCCAACACCAAGATACAAACTATAGACTAAAAGTTAATTTTTAGTCTTGACATAAATCCAATCTGCCACAATTTTTTTTTATACCAAAAACGAAGTCTGAATCAAAATATAACGAAGTCTAAAATGCTTGGAAATACAAAAGGCAATATTTACCCCCTCTTCCTCCACGATCACCATCTCCTCCTCCTCTGCCTCCAGGGCCTCCTAAAAAAAAAGGGTCAACAAGCACATTAAATAAACGCAGATGGACCCTGGTACAGCTGAACTATCAAATTAAATCTGCAAATTTCTTCATTATTTTCAATGGGTACGAACAAAAAAAAAGTATATTAGACCAAGAGAATCTACCTTGTCCATTCACCAGCTTGTTCATAAAGCTCCTCCTCCTCCTCCTTTTTTGTAGAACGCTCCCCCAGAGACAATTTGAATAGATTTAACACTTTAGTGGCCACAATATGCCAGTTTGTTCATAAACCTCCTCCTCACTTTTGTTGAACCCTCCCACCAAACCAACTATTTTTTTAAAAATTTTCTTCCCTCCTCCGTAATTTGTTATGAACATTTACAGCATTGACTGAAATGAAAACAACTCTAATGACTGTCCCTCCTGAAATTTTGGAAGAGAATAAGTTTGGAAGCTTCCAACTTTCAAATCATAGTTATAAAACTCGAAAACATTAGATGCCCTGTATTGAAATGTGGCAACTGAATTTCCAGTCATTTTGCGAAAGACTGCAAAATGCGAATTCACAGGTGATCAGTTTACTTGCCAATTGAGCAATCAGGTTTCCAATCAATTTTATGCTGTTCCATATTTTTCAACTGGTAGTGTCTCTGTCTTTCGATAATTTTCGATTTTATTTCCATCAGATGCCACTGGACGAGTAGAAACATTATCCCATTATTCCCACAATAAATAAAGTTGCTTCACAAATTACATATTGCCTAAGATTGTCTGATTTGATCTAATCCAGGTCTATCTGGGACAAAAAGGTAATTTTACAAAAATTAAAACAGTCTTTTCATACCTCTTCCACCTCCTCTGCCGCCACCGAATCCACCACCTCTGGCTCCAAATGCACTGATCTTCCTTTGTGCTATCTGCACATGGATGACTTTCCCATTAAATTCTTTGTCTGTAATGACAATAAATTATAGAGTAAACAATGTCAGCATATTGTCGAGTATCACGTTTCAGCTAGGAAGATTTGAAAGGTGACCTGTGACACAACCCCATCAATGCATCCCTCCGTGTTCCCAAAATCCACATTTACCTTCTTTATAAATGATCTGAATATTTTTTTCCACATGCTATATTTGAAAAAAAGAACGCTTTCAAACTTTAAACGCTTGTTTAAATGAATGCAAATCAAGGCAGTGTTCAGATGGCCAGAACACCCAACTTGTGATCAAAAGGATGTGGGTTTGAATACTACAATTTGAAGAGCCTAGGTCAGCTACTGTCACTTTCCTAAAAAAAACCAACTTATGTTACTGTACCAAACCCAAACTTCTCAATACCAAAGACATTATTGCGAGTCTCAAGCAGCCAATTTCAAATGTTGTCTTGCAGAAAGTAAATTTGGACCAGAGTGCTCTAAAGATTTTTTGGGTCCAATTTAAAGAAAATATCTGAACTTTTAAATCAGCACTATATACCAAGAATTCTGATTACAGACCACAGGACACAAAACTGAAAAAAACTGCTCACCTCAAATGTGCCAAATAGCCAAACAGCAGCTGGCCAAGAAATCTGGATCAGTAGTTTGCTTCCAAAACATGAACAAATAGGGACAGTGTAAAGCATTTAGGGTGCTGCTGTAAAGTTAGTCTGGTTAGGCTAATTTGACTACTTCTAAAATAAAACCAGATACAAATAAACCATGGACAAAACAATTATCTGGATCTTTTTTCCGTAGTTTTTGCTAGTATGTTGCAGGTCCGTATTTTATTAATGGTAATTTTCACAAGACTTGAGGCAAAAAGGTAAGACTTAGCAGGTCTGTAAAGTTGGTTCATGCTGCAGAAATAGGAGTCAAGTATATTTCTCTACTGCACTCGACAGATGAACCAACCAGCCAAAGCAGAAACCCACTATCACTGGATTACAAGTTACAAGTCCAACACTTGACAATCTGAGCCATTGCAATTCCACTTTTACACTCTGCAAATGCTTCATTTTGAATAATGTCAGCCATATTTGCTGTACATCACAAATTAAGAGTATTGCTGCAGAAGTAATCTAGTCTATGACAAACTGACATTGCTAAATCAACCAAACTTGTGAACAAAAAGATGCTGTCCTTAACCACATGCTCCTCTGAAGTACTGGACTCTGAAGAACCTCGTCTCATCTGGCAGGCTACATTTACCCTTTACCTGGAAAATGGCTCATCATCTCATCAAAGATCATTTTACTTCAGACATGAAAAATCTTAAAAATACATGGTCTGAATCCATGCACTGTGATGTTTTCTTAGAAGTTCATATATCTATCATAGGTCAATTAATACTTGCCACTGAACCAGTTGATTGCAGCACTGGCTGTCTCAGGATCATCATATGTCACTGTACACTCTCCTTTGGGTTTTCCACTCATCTTATCTTTGTAGATCCACACTTTAGGTTTCCCAGTTCTTTTATCAGTCTAGAAAAACAGTAATAACCCTCTATAAATTGTTTTTACTGAAAATGCAATAAAACTAGTCTTCATTGCATATGACAAAATTCGAAGACTTTCAAGGACTTTTATTGCTTTTCAAGGTGTCTGATAGTTAACACACTAGAGATATATACATTTGGAATAACCTTCAAACTGAGGTGTGGCTCATGTAACTGCATTTTCCTTTCCCATTTACACCAATATAGGTACAACCGCTCCCCATTCATGCTTGAACTTAAAAACACCCCCCCACCACACACAGCATTTTTCATGTAGAAATCTGTCACTTTACCATTCTAGCACGTGTCTTTCTTCAAAACAAGGCTATGAGATGCGAGGCAAAGAGAAAGTTGCCTTATTACAATTCCCACAATGCTGATACATGGAAAAATATTGATCTCCCTTTCCCCAGCTAACAACCAAGCCAACAAAATAAAAAGTAGTCAAATCCTGCAATATTTCCGAGGTTTTAACAAAAATGTTTCCCCACTTTCATTTTTATAACAAATTGAACCACCTTCCCCAACCCCACAACAATAATAAAAATAAGCAATTTCAAGGTGAAAATTTAAAGTTATTTTTAAAATCTGCAAATACTGTTTAAACTTATTTGGTGGATCATGTGTGTATCACCGTTAAGCACGTGTTTCAGTTGATTGGAACTGGTCTTTAAATGACACTTTCTGGTTACATTTGGGGAAAATCCAAGCACGAGTGTTGTATACATTACAATCCTACCCGTTTATGTAGACATCCTCGGGCCCGATTAAATATATTTTTTAAATAGGCAGATGTCGAGATAAGTGTGTTTGTGTGGTGCTGAAAAAGATACAGGTTTAATTCATCAGTAAGGTGTGACCTGTCGTCAGTGTGTAGCATTTACACTTAGAGAAAACGATGGAAATTTAGAGTACATGAAGACAAAACCAGCGTGAAATTCTTTGTATATTGAAAAATTACATTTTCGTTACCTTTGTGTAATAAAATCCACAAGAGTACTGCATCGCTCACATCCTGATATGAAAAACATTCTTTACGATATTCAATGTCGGCATTAGCACATGGTTGCATAGTTATTTACATGTACTTAAATTGACCTAGATTTTGGTCAGTCAGTTCCCATCTTATTGAGGCTACCAAGGGGACGGGGCTATTCACAGGGAAATGAAAACCTCTCAAGTTGGGTTAAACAGTACATGTATTTAGTTACAGAAGTCATCGAAAAGTACATAAAAGCAAACAAGATATTATGCGGCTGATATGATTAATGAAGCCATAATATTATTGTATACATTGACACATGCTAACGGGGTAATTGTTGAACAAAGTATGGGTCGGAAATTGCAGTTTGTCGACATAAATGATTAGATTTGTTTAAGCTGGGACCAAGGGCTTCTGTACATTTTTTAAAAATACCTCTATGTCGATATAAGCATGACAATTTTGGTACTATTAGACCAAGTGACCGGGGATTTTTTGTTGAAATAGGCAGCTTGTTGACGTAAGTGATGTCGATACAAGTGGGTAGGACTGTATAACCCCATTTACGACACTTCACACAGGACTGCAATTTTTTTCAAGACAACATCACTGAGCTCCAGTTTATATCACATAATTAAGTTTTGGGACTTTAGGTTTTGTTCATTATGTACTACCATAAAATCCAAAATAAAACTGGAATAAATTTTGTCCAAGACCATGAGACATTCATGAAAATATGTGCATGGTCTATGATCAGTATACCTAAAACTTTCCAATGCAAAGAATATGTAAATAATTTAAACAATGTCAAATCATCTGCTATGTACCAAAATATTTACTTTAAGGCAAATGTATTAATTACCAAAATTCTTATCTATGTGAAAAGAACTAGTAACCTTGATCACTCCAATACTGCCAAAGTGCTGAATTAGATCCTCTTCTGTAATATCTTCTCCAAGACCAGTGACAAAGATAGTGTCAGGAGTTTCCTCCATTCTTGTCTCACCACCACCACCACCACGGTCCCCACGATCACCCCGATCTCTCCTGTCTAAAAGAAAAATAGGAATATCATTGTCTGGATTGAACTTTTATCAAAAATGGTTATGCGCATTACTATGCTTCGCTTGCTGATCATGGTAGAGAATCCTAAATATTTGGGCACATTTTCAGTGATGCAAACATCTCATAATTGTGCCCCGTCTAGCCTAATGTATATCCACCCATACCTCTGCTGACTCTGTCCAAGTCGCAGAAGGTGATGAACCATTAAGATGACAACAAATATTTCTTTAAAACATTCTGGCAATGAAAGCTTTTAATGTTTGTGACTTGACCAAGTTGCAATGTCAAGTGTGTTTGAGAGCAACTCACCCCCCCTCCACCCCAGGTTAAAGCCTCTGCAACAATGAGGAATATAATCAAATTTTGAGGTTGATAAAACTTGCCATGGATTTTTTTATATTGAAAATTCAGAAAATGTATTTTAATAAACGCTGGTAGATTACGAGTGTACCCTCAAAGGGTGAATATTTTTCACAAGTTTGATCACATAACAGATTTTACTGCAATAAATACAAGTGTTCAAATAACCAATTGTCTCATTTTCGTAACACTCGTGTACTTTGGTTTTTATTTATCCCTCAAAAAAGGCAAGTCTCCCAGATCTGGAGGGAGGGGGACAATGTTTCTTGTTTTTGGAATTATATGTGCAACAATGGTTTAGACATACACAAATATTGAACCAGCAATGATAGTACTTTTGACAGCAAAGTGATGCATATGTCTCACCATATGTTAAATACAGTTAATACAAAATGGACCAATTCCCTTGCTATAATGAACATTCTTATTATACTGAATTGTCCATCTATAAATATAAAAAAAGGTCATTTATCTGGGGAAAGACTCATTATCATTTGCACAAGCATGTTTTATTTTAACACCTCCCAGATATAGTTCATTATAGCAAGGTAATAAAGTACATGGGAAAAGAAAACTGACACATCCGAATTATAATTACCATGAACCACCACTAAATCACACAAGTTTTAAATACATCCGAGGGAACAATTCTTGCCCTGTTTAAAAACTAAACCCATAATTTTGTTGTGTTTGTCTAAATTGTGTAATGGTAGTGTTAGATTCAGTGTAATCTAATGATTTTATAAAATTTCTTCTAGTTATTTCTGTGTACAGAAATAGATCGTCAAGTACATGTGAGAATACACATTGTAAACCATTGTATATGTTGAGTTCTTTAAGTGATGTATGAAGACTAAAGTCATTAACTGCATACATTGTAAAAATGATACACCTCTAATGTAAGAAAGTCTTTGTTTGCTCACATTTCTTTAATTTTAATTTAGATATTTTTAATACACAACAGTTTGTGCAGAACAAGTAGGAACCTTGACAGAAAAACTTTTGTAAATTTCATTTATTCATTTAGCAACCTTTAAAGCTGTTGGAAAAACCATTAAAATGAAATACCTTCAGATGCATTTTTCAACAGTCAACTTTTTTGCAATTTCTCTTGGTAGTGGCAAAGCTCTATGATTTCTAACTACACCTCTCAAAGAGCTTTAAAGTTCTCAATTATCAATGTTCAACAGCAATTAATGTGAGGCTTGTAAAAAACAAAAAAAAAGATTCCTATGTCACCACTGGAGAACAATGAATTTTTTTGGGCAATAATACCAATGCTTTTGGTAGACAAAACCTTGAAAATTTTCATTTTGTTTTCCATTTACTTGTTTCAAAATCCCAACACTACAGCTTTTCCTTCAAGCTACACTCATGAATACAGCATTTAAAATTGGCATTAAATAAATGTTCTTTTCCATTCATTCAATTCTGTTCACATTTCAAATACTTCAATTTGTGACCATTTATACAGCTTATCTATTGCATCACCCATGTTAGGTCATCTCCTTAACCTAACATGAAAACGAACATTATTATACAATTTTTCCCCTCCAAGATTCACACTTTGCACACGTGTATTCTGAACAGGTTTTCCATTTCTTGGAAAAGTTTTACTCTAACTGGTCTTCAACATACAACTTGGCATGAACAAAATTTCTTCACTTCTGATGATACAGACTTGCTTTTAATTACAGACGCCCTATTTCTCTTGAACAAAAATCAACACTTGAAGTCATTTTCAAGTAGGTACCTCTATAGTACATCTTTGGCAATAAACGTGAACAGACACTTTAAGAAGATTAATGTTGATTTCTATGCACAAAGATTCCAATAAACGGTGTTTACACCACATATTGCATCTTAAACAAGTTAAAAGCACAGGTACAAGTGCATCTGTAAGATGCCAATACTGAACAAAATGCATCTTAATTTTTCATGTCATATCCCTTTATTAATTGTGTCACCTTGCTTTTGTTTATCATCAATACCACTTTCTATTAGATAAAACACTTTTTTTAAATCCAATATTTTCCATCGGAAAACTTTCAAATATACCCTGTGAATAGAAGAATTTACTTCCTTGTTGTACACCATTTCTGATCTCAAAGATCACTCAAATAGAACCGATGCATGGTTAACCATTAACCGCCATGTGAAAATGTCACTTGACAATGGTACTTTATACAAACTATGCAATATTCAAGTCTTTCTTGCTAAGACTTCATACTTTTTACCCAAATGACTCGTGTTCTATGCAGAGAATCATTTGAAACCATTCTTTGTTTACAATCCCTTTTCGCAGTATTAGCCACACATGTACCTTTATTTTATGTTTATAGCGTCACCTTAGATTGGCACATAAAGCCAAAACTCTGCTGATGTCATTAAACCCTCGTACCTGCACCGTTTGTTTAGTTTTAAGGGGACAATTGTGTTTGTTTTACCATTCAACATTTTATAAAATTTCATTTTCACTTCCCTTGCTACACCCTCTATCCACCACAAATTATCCTCAAGATATGTACAATCTCAAGGTTTACCTCAAGGTGCAATTGGATTTTTAATTTTTACACCTGTATAACAAATACCTATTTCAACCCCAAACCTACTCCTATGTTACTCATCTTCAAGACTCATAACAACCTGTTGGTTCTTAGTAACTTTGCTAGATTTAAGCTGGTGGAATGAGTAAATATGCAACATACAAAAGAAAACAAAATGTGTTCATCAAAAAAGTTCAATCAAATAATATGTAAACCTTACAGATATAGTCTGCATGCTAGAATTTCTTACTTTTTGACCAGTACCATTAAAGGAATTGTATTTTTTTTTAATAAAAAGAAACTAGGATCATGCATAGAAATTAAAACCTTTAGTGACAAGTACAAATTGGTGAACTGTGGGGAAAATTGCAATTTTGCAATTAATTAGTTTGGCCGACATAAACCTTTTGACACTTCTTTGTTAAATAAATATTATCAATTATTATATGCTATAAAATTGTCAAATCTCCAATATCTTATGACCTTTAGAAGAAATTTAACACAATGATGAACAATAAGAAATGTAAAGTCATGTTCGCCAGAGCATGACTCTGACTTACCACTACCAAAACCACCTTTGTTGAACCCTCCTCTACCACCGCTGAAAGATATTAGAAAACTTGTGAGTGACAACCAGCCATCAGAACCAACGCACCACCCATCTGTTGCTGCCGCCCAGGGTTGGTGAAAGGCCATCACTATACACAATAGCCCCAAATAACATCTGCCATTATTTACAAGTTGATACACCATGATCATATCGTTACCATGACAGAATATAACAAGTTAAAATTCATTAAACAAGCAAAATCTCCATACATTTTCTGGCAAAAAAATGCCCTTAAAAACTCCATGAATATAATCATGCATTTTCAAAATCTGATCCAAGAGATGTGAAAAGGGGCAGTTGTGCACTTTGATGGCTAAGGCTGACAGCAAAATGATGGGAAAGCACACATGCCTGATGGCAGTTCGTCAGACAAGTCCATACTCTGGATGCAGGTCTGTGATGCTTCACTTGGAAACTGTCCCTCGTCCTGGTTGATGATACATGAAGCAATGCAGACCTCTGGCTTGTTCTACTACCCTTGGTGGTAGGAGGTTGAGCATAGCTCAGACCAGTAAAATTTTGGATGTTGCAAAACACTGACAATAGCTACACTGGTTAAAATGGTACATGTAGACAAGATTTGTTAAAATCTCTTTCTGTACTAGATTCAAAAGTCTATTGTGTAGATAAACATATACCTTATAAGTGTAAACACCACCAATTTTTAACCATGTGAACTATCCATTCCCTTTTTTATCCTCCACATTTTCAGAAAAAATGAAGTTAACAGAGAACATGATACCTCACTGGTAACCCTAAGTGGCTCTGATCCTATTCAGGATTACAATATGTACAACTTACAAAATACACATTTTATTACAACAGTGCAGCATTCTTAACTAAGTGTCGTCTTGCAAGCAACAAATGTCTTTTCACCTTTTAGCTCTATCTCCACAATCTTAGCCACTTTCCTGGGGGATGTAGGCAAGAAAATGTGTGTAAACATTTCATAAAAATATTTACAAGTGTATTTAGGGATAACAAACATGACAAAAATCTATTGCACAAGTCCAACAATTTGCATTCCACCCACAGGTAACTTCAACTTTTTTTCAATATTTACATAAAATTTGTCAACTAGCATAGTAATTCAGATGTTTAAAGATAATTGGTAATGCATGGCATAATCCATGTTAGGGTTTCCATTAAATACCTAGTACCTGGATATGTCAACTCTTCTATAATGTTCAGAGAAAAACAAATCTTACAATAAAAAAAAACTGCTCCTGGTGCAACTTATGATCATAATATAAATCAAAATAATCATATGAAAAAACTAATAAACTTACCAAAAATGTTAAACTTGAATAATTTCACAATATTTACTGTCACATGAATTTGTTTTCCAATGCTAATGATGCTTAAGTTATTTCATGTGCATGTCAATGTTCACATCAAAATTAAGTCACAATTTCAAAATTTTTGCAGCAAACATATTATACTTCTCTTTTCAGAACAAATCTGTAATACCCAATTACATAGCTATATGCAAAAAATTCCCCAACATTCACTTGTCCCTTTCTCCACTGGGCACAGGGTGTTGATATGCTTTTCAAGCTCTTCTTACATTTTGGTAAAGATTCATTTAGCCTTCCTTATTGTCACCACAGACTTTTTTGGCTCAATGTGCAATCATTTCTTTTCCTTCTCAATTAAAGCCCTTTTCCTTTCAAGCTGGTGCTTGTATTGGCAACATGCAGTACACATTCCGACAGGGTTACATCTGTTCTCGTGCAAGAGATCTTTCTTAAAGTAATTAATTGCACTTTTTCCAGATGCCTTCTGAGCTTCCATTTTTCCACATGCAGCTTCTTTTTGTAGGTGCAGTTCCAAACTCTTCCAACTCATTACCGAAATTCAGACCTTTCTTGCAGAGGTCACAAAATATATGTCCTCTAGCGTTTTCTTATAAACTGACCAACTATATTTCCTTCAACTTTTCACTCCAGCCATTCCCATACACATTTTAAACCTTTATGTAATCTTTTCGTCTCATGATCTCTCTCAGCTCTGGATGCCATGTTTTCTTGCAAGCATATTTCTTTCCATTACCATCAGTTTCCACGACACGAAGATTGAATGGATGAATTTAAACTTTTGACCAATCAGAATAGTCTTTACGAGACTTGTGCCAACTGATATTGAGACAAATACAAGGGTTGTTACGGAATGGGACTGGACAGACCATTAAAAAAATTTTCGGATCGAAGACAATATAAAAAACTGACTATATCAAGAAAAATCGGGAGAAAATTACCTGAATCACAAGCTAATAAAACACCATAAAAAAATACTCATGTACAAATAAATTCCTGATGATCAGAGCCACCTGCGATTTTTATTTTAATTTAGAAGAAAAAAAAAAAAGCTCACTGTCCTGTAGTATGTTATTTCCCATGAAGGGCTTGAAGGACTCACTGGACAAACTAAAACTCAAGTTTGACAATTTTTGCAAACAGAATTATGTTCGTCACAATTTTAATCCACTAAATAAATGAATGCATAATTTACACCAATTCACTTTTCTTTTAAAATTTTTTAAAACTAGCATACAATTTTAACCAGGCCTAAAATGTAATGGTACACGTTTGCCAGAATGTAAGCCCAACAACAAATTTGGTAGCATCCATCATCACCATGATGACCAGATTCAACTCTGCTGGCAATACGTATGATCAAAGTTATTGTCTGTGTGAATAGCCAATTAACTCTCGAAGTGGTTCTCAATGATCAGCTATAGAAAAGTAGCACATGTCATACATAAAATAAATTTCAAAAAATATACTCTAAAAGCACATTCAAACTATGCCATAAAAATAGAAGGCCCCAAGTGGCATAGCGGTCTAAAGCACTCACCATTACAATCTAAAAGATCTGCATGGGTTAGCATCTCTGGCTTGGCCAATGTTGGTATGCAAGAAAAATTGCCAGTAGCTTCTCGTGGGGTTAGTGGTTCTCTAGGGGGTTTTCTTGGGTTCGTAACCCACCATTTATACCATATCTTGTGGTGAAAAATTGTGTTAAACCCAACAACAGCCAACTATTAAAATAATTCCCGAAACAATCAAATGAATCCAATTTAGGTCACTATGCTGGTGAATATTCTAAAAGGAAAAATAAATGACGATATTAAGACTTTGTTGGAAGTATCCTATGGCTGTCATCAGACATACAGCAGTCTCTCAATGGGACAGATGCTGTGCTGTCTACTGTGAAAAGCATTTTCTGGAATTCAACTGCCCAGTGTTAAAACCATCTCATTATTGAGAAACATTTTCAAATTGTATCAAGCATACATAATGGATGCAAGAATGGCACAATTTTTGTTCATGGACAAACTAGGCAACATTATTAGATGAAATGATTGACATCACTATCAATTCTGAGATTTGGTGACAGGATCTTCATGTTCATTACGGCAGCTCATATTTATAGGTTAAAACAGCAGTTTTCTTTCAGGACCAACTAGGTATAGTAATTATTCTAGTGAAAACCCCATCAATGCAATTTTCCATTTAGAATTAGCATGATATTTAGACTGAATACCAAATTGCCATAATTTTCTTTCAGTTCCTATGAGATGTCAAAATTAGAATGAAAACCAAACAAATATATGATGTTCCATCTAGTCAAACTAACGAAAATATGTTAAGATGGACACAATGGCTACTAGAACAGACATGAAATCAGCAGTTTCTAGTCTTGATCAACCAGACACCATTGGGAAAACCTGTTTTTGCTTTCTGTGCACAAGTAGCAATAA
Organism: Sinohyriopsis cumingii; assembly: GCA_028554795.2. Lineage (NCBI taxonomy): Eukaryota > Metazoa > Mollusca > Bivalvia > Unionida > Unionidae > Sinohyriopsis > Sinohyriopsis cumingii. Next base: position 869,569 of record CM068842.1, on the reverse strand, counting down.
ATATTTTCAAAACGATCACCATAATGCAAATCAGATAAGGATTATTTTCATTAAGGACCACCTGTCAATATGACCATCCTATCAGAAGCGGCAGTATGATGGATATCTGAGTAGCACCACTTCGATTTGTAGCATTGCAATAAAATTTTAAAAAATTATGTGAATGAATGAACAGACAGCAAACATACAATGCCACAAGCTCTTCCAGCTCTATGAATGATTCAATTAAAATTTTATGCAACCCAAAAACAAGGTAAATTATCTAGATTACATTCCCGGAGCAACATCACTATGCAAAACTTTTTGATCTGTTACATTATATGGGTTATCAAAAATGTTAAATTACAGCATGAAATAAATGCAATATTGATGTTTAGTCAGTACCATCACAAGTCAGAATCCTACCAGTGTGTTGAGATTTCTTTGGCATTTTGTTTCACACAAGCACAAGGTTCTATCCACAACACAAGATAATATTCTATAAATCACTGACAGTGTCCATTTTATTGATAGACACAACTTCTTGGTAAACCGATTACGATTCACTTAACTGTGGAATGTCATGTTGGGTCACAAGATGCAAAAAATTATTTGTGCATCCAGTGATTAATATAGCTGGGAATCAATATTCCATGGGAAACAAAATGTCTGCAAAGGTATGATGGAGCAATGGCTTACAACGATGCCATGTAGATGTGCCATTATAAATAATAATAATAATAATAATAATAATAAGGAGGACTTCATATAGCGCCTAATCTTTAGAAGCTCAAAGCGCTTTACAACATTATACAAGACCTATAAGATAAAAAAAAAATAATGATATGATTACAAAAACAAACACCATGAAATTTGAAAACATTACACAAAAAAAAACATGCTGAGAATATTTAAGGTAGGAAACATTAGGTTTTTAAGTTTGTTCTTGCAGTTGAAATAAGCGAGTTTTGAGAGCCGTCTTGAGTGTGATCATTGCGTCTACGTTCAGTGGTCAATTCATTCCACTTTGCTAGGCCCTGGAATGCAAAAGAACACTGTCCATATGACTTTGTTTTCATAGTGGGAATAATGAGTATACAATTGTCAGAAGTGGAGCGTAAGCATCTTGACGGTCTGTACACGTGGGTGAGGTCGGATAGGTATGTTGGACTGGAGTCCGACAGTGAAACGTAGCACAGAGAACAAATTTTGCGTTTGATTCTGTATCTAATGGATAGCCAGTGTAGGGTAAACGTGTTAAGCTTTATAATGTAACAGTACCCAGAAATCCAACTGACGTGATGTTGCACATGCCTTCTTTTTGTGATCAGATCTCAGATAATAAAATGATTCTTTTTTTTTTACATTCTCAGCTCCTGTACCCATTTTAAACATACTTTATCAATTAATATGAAACGCATTCAGGAATGACACCAAAAATAAATAAAAAATTAACACAAGCATGAAATATTATCCAAGACATGAGAAATGGACAATGGCAACACTACATGCTCTCTACACTCAGTGGGCACAAAAAGCATAAAAATACGTTTGTCCTACATACAGATGAGAGATTATAGAGAGTTTGATATTTACCGTACCTCTAACGATTTTTCGGTCATATCGCAATGTCTGCACTGTGACTCTTTATAGTGATGTCTAGCACATGTAGCATGATGTCCCACCCAGTTGCGTTCTGACACTAGGGTGACCAGTCGGAACACTAACCTCTAATGCTGAGCACCATTTTGTAAGATTTTGGTATGACTGCTGAGGATCTGACCCACGACCTCCCGCATCCAAGGCAGACACTCTAACCACTAGGCCATCGGAGTGGTTTGTCTTGCATACATTTTACAAAAATAAAAATCTTAAGGCAATTGCTTTAAATATGCACGAGTTGTACAAAATGGGCTTTAAAAACAGCTGTAGGCAAAGTTTTGACACCAGGTACATATTTGTCAATGTCAAGATCAATAATGGGCAGTGAAGAAGAAAAAGAGGAGTATGCAAACCACTAGGACTTTTTTAAATATGGCAATGAAGCTTTTTTTTTTAGGACACCAGCTTAATCTCTAAAACTGATCAAACAAAAAGTATGAACGATGTTCAAACAAGAGTCCCTTGATTGATTAATGCTTTAAAGTCCCCAAGGATTTCCAGGAATTGAAGACAAGACAATTCCTTATATTTAACCGCAGTGTAGAAAGCATCCCAGATTTCTTCTTAAAAAAAAGCAATGAAGTTAAAAATGGCCACAGTGGCAGCTATAATGGGCATCAGATTCAGCTTCATCCAGGACCAAATAGACACCACAAAGTTGATGAATCATTGTTTATTTTGGCCAAATGACTTCATGAATGCAATAGAAACTATACACTAGTCATTTTATGAGGAGCATTATTAGCTTCGGCTGAATGATCATTAAATAAACAGGCAACCCCATTGTCTCTCCTGAGATATGAACACTTCAGCCAAAATTGGCCAGATTTACTCCATTTTGCTCCTGTAGTACTCCTTAGGATATGTGCATACAGATTCACTCCTGTATTTGCAGAAGTGTGAAGAAACTTGACCTGAACACGATTTATGAGCAGTAAACTTGGGTGTCCTGTGTTTCGTTTTGCATAGTACCGACTACGCAAGCAATGTCTGAGTAATTGAGATGTACATTTGTTCTTGACCACACAATCTTTGTTGACAACTATGATACATGGTATACAGCATGTCCTCCATCACATACTTTGTTCTACACTGCAAACAATAGGCAAATAATATTCTCTTATACCTGCTACATGTTTTGTACAAAAAACACCATGTATTTTAGTGTCCAGTGAGTCCAGTGAGCTTTGAAGAACCGTTTTACCCCATTCTCTTTGTACTCAACAAATTTCAACCCTTTATCTTGTATTTTGCAACAATGACCTGGATGGCCTCTTAAGACAACCTGCTAGAAATAGAGCACCAAGAACATTCATCATTAAAACAATTGTCAAGTATATACAATTAAATTTGCTACAACACTATCATGTGAACCTTGTTATCATTTTTCTACTATATTATAATTAAACCTAAAATTTTTTTTTTTTAAAAACAGGATTCAAATTCTGAATGTTTAATGGAACATTGAAAATGCAGCAAACCGTGAATATTTATATATAGAGTGTGTGTGCATGTGTGTGAAGAGGGAGAGCAATTTTTCAGATGTTTTTGTCAACCTGGATTGCAATTAATACATCTTATTCAAGAACTAATTCAATAAAACAAACTGATGTTGTAAATGTGCATGCAAGATGAACAAAAATGAGTATATTACAAATAACTTTTAAGTAGGTCACCAGAACCTTAGTTTACAACAGTAGTAGTAGTAATGTGTCATGGACGCTACTCTATGCATAAAATGTGTGCAATGCCACTTAGTGTAAACATGGTGATCATTCCCCTTCAACCTACAGTCAGCCATTAAAAGTACCACTTGTAGTTCTCTATATGATGTCTTTGAACATGACATTGAATATACTTCATTAACCATTCATCATTTCATCTTTCTGACTATATATTATCAAGCCCTAAACACATCTTCATTGAAGTTACTTTGACTAACAGTAATTCTTCTTACCAACTCAACCAGAATAGTTTCATGCAATGATTGAGGTTTAATGTACAAACTGGTACTCTCGAAATAATGAGTTGTGGGACAAATTAAATTACATCAGAACATTTCAGAATAAAATGTGGCATATACTTAAATTTTACAGTGTCATGTTTACAATATTTCATTATGATGCCCAGAGTGAGCAAAATCAATTTCACTCCTTAATTCTTAGTTGCAAATGCAATCAATTTAGTTGCAAATTAGAGTATTGTATACAATTTGTGGAGCAAAAAGTGCATTAAAGTTCAGAGTATTTATTATGGTCATTATGCAGATCAGGACATATGAAGGCTCATGCCTGTGACAATAACCAACAACATTGGAGGATTGGTGTACAGTGTATGCAAATCAAGGCATAGGTCAAAATGACCAGCATTTGGTATCGTTTAGTATTCATCGGAATGCATGCAAATCAAGTTTCACAACTGCAAGCAATAATATTAAAGACAATGGCATGTGCACATGTTCACATCAACAATGCAGATGCCTAGAACGTTATAGCAAATTCCTGCGCATGAATCAAGATGTTTCATAGTGTAAAAAGCAGGTTTTATTTTAAATCTTGTTTCAATTACCATTTTAGAACCTTTAACAGAGCTGTATCAAATGAGCTCTATAGACATTTTAATTCTCTTCATAATGATAAATTTTTAACACACACCTTGTTGTTTTTCTTTTTGCAATTGTGGCTTGGAAAGCCTCTTAAGATGACCTGCTAGTAATAGCACACCAAGAAAATTGATCACTAATAGGATGTACAAAAACTGGATTTGCCAAAACACTTTATTAACAGAACTCTCTCGATATTCGACACCAATTAACCCGCTCTTAGGTGGCACAAAGGAACTCAAATTTTGCTTGGAATATAAAACCCAATCCAGCAAAATGATTCAATTTTCTACATAAACCATTTAATTCAACCAAGCGTACCATTTAAATTTTATCATTAATGTTTTAAATCACAAAACTACAAATAGAAATCAATACATTTCATGTTTTTGAGTTCTGAATTTCAAGTTTCATACTTTATTCCACAAGAAAATAACTGCATTAAATTTCTTAAAATAATAACAAAAAAAAAAAAGGTTCTTACCCAAATCCCCCACGTCCACCACCATCCCTTCCTGGAAGAAAAAGTGATCAGTAAGCAATTTATGAATTTGCTCAATATGTACATGCCATCTGCAGCTGAACATACAGTGTCACAAGTTTGAGCCACAACACCTTACGGCAACAGCTTTATTAGAAGATCAACCAAGGTACAACTGTAAAAAAGATGTACCAACATGCTGAACTTCGAAAATTCTCATGCATCTATTTTATCCTACTACACTGGCTTTAAAATTAGAGTAGGGTGATGAGACTAGAAGGGCTTATTAGCAGTATAATTCCTGATTTGTTTGAACAACAAATTTGGTAATTCTGTCAAAAATTACAGATAGAAAGGTTCCAGTTCTTATCTGTACCATTACTGTCTACAACTTGCACACATTTGACAGACAGCAATATATCAATCTGAAGATGTGGCATCCAAAAAATGAAAGAAAAAAAAATATGTGTATGCACCCATGATTATAATATCTGCTTAAATTACCTCCTCCATATCCACCACCACCACCACTGCTGCCTCCGCCACCACCACTGCGTGAACCATAGTCGCCATAACCACCTCCAGAAGACTGTGACTGGCTGTATCCACCACCTCCTCCAGAAGGTGCCTGAACCCCATATCCACCACCTGAGGACTGTCCATATCCTCCACTCCCAGCAGTTTGTCCATAACCCCCAGCTGAGGGTGTTTGTCCATAGCCCCCAGATGACTGCTCATAACCTTGCTGACCATATGAGGAAGCACCAGTCTGAGATGAGTAACCTGCAAAAATTACTATTATAAATTTGCAATTGTTCTAATTAGGAAAATCTTCTCCACTGAGTGTGTGCATGTTCCAACCACTATTTCTCACATGTAAATGAACAGAGGTCTGGTCAGATCTCTCCCTTTAAAATCTGTAATCGCAGCCCATCTGGCCTCGTTGCATTTTTATAAAATAAATTAGAATACAGGAATGTAATGTACACATGTACAGAGTGCCAAATACCAGGGCATGTTCACAGACTTTACAGCTACTGATGTCTGAAACAAGATTGTAAATATAAAGAGAATCGGTTCAAAATATGTATTAGCTGGTGGACTTTTCCTTCAGGGTTCCCACAGACAAAGCAAACATTTTCAAATTTACACAAAATTAGCATTTGCATGACATTGGACTTCTACAAGTACAAAATTTAAATACATCTTTTCAACTTTCATCTATGTAATCTAGGTTCATCTGTTTGCCATATCAGATCTGAGCCATTAGAACGAATTGTTCTTGATATTATTATCTATAATTATGTTCAATGAACTATGCATCTTCCACCTGATCTGTGTTATTATTTAGGCTTTACAAGGAGCTGGGTTGTTTTGTTTCTTCTCTCAGTGGGAACCCTGATACTGCATGCTAGATATGATTCACAACACAAGAGACCTCATACCTGATTGGTGTCCGTACCCACTGCTATTGGTACCGTAACTCTGACCATAGGACCCGTAACCACCTGTACCACTAGCGCCTAAAATGGACAGGAAACTCCAAATTTAGTTTTTCTAATTGGAGTTAGTCCCAAAGCCATCCATGTGATTGTGCCTTAACTACCCCACCCCACTGAAAAAGCTTTCTTTTTGGCAGTGATTTCTACAGGACATTTACACAACTACCAACCAAACCACCCTAAATTTTGAAATCTTGGGGACAGATTGCAATTTTTTTTAACGAGCAGTATCACTGAATACTTGGCCACATTTTAACATGCACATGATGTACCTTTTCTAATGAATGAAAACAAAACTTGATTCTCTAGTACAGAGGTAGCCCCATTTAAAAAAAAAAAACCACTCAGCAAGTGCTTGTTTATTGTTATGTAAATTGATTACATTGTTATGCTCATTGAAAAGCTAATTTGTGCATGTGGTAGCTCACTGTAACGAGACAAAAGCATGTCCTGGATTCAACACCAAAAAATAACCTGGCATCGCACTTTAAGGCAAGATATGTGCAAGAGCTTGTCCTGGAAAAAACACCAAAATTGTGGCATGATCACCCAGTTTGTGTGCATGTATAAAAGAGGTTTTCTTTTTAATTAAAAAAATACAAAAAAAAACAAAAGCATGTGAAAACAGTCTTGATGGAAACTTAACATGAATTGTTGTAACTGACCAGAATAAAAAGCTAATTCTTTTAGACCAGACAGTTTGAAATCATAACATGCGCTGAAGACAACAGTATGTTTGATGAAAAGTAAACGTCAATTTCGATCCATTGTAATGCACAACCTCTTAAACTTTAATGTCACTTGTACTAAATTCAGGTGATGTTACTGCTTCATAGCTAAAAGAATTCCAAGTCATTTTTATACCAACTATTGCATTCTACATGAAATCTCAGGTAAAGGTTCAGGTCTTGCCAACTTACCCCCAGATCCATAAGATGTTGGGCTCCCATATGAGGAGTCTGTACCATAGCTGCTGGCACTCTGGCCATATGAAGAGGCAGCTGGTTGTGTGGACTGGCCATACGAGCTCTGATCATAACCGTAACCACCCTGTGAGTAAGAACTGCTGCCACCGCCACCACCACCACCACCACCGCCACCTCCTGGTGCCTGCTAAAAAAATTTCAAAAACAGCCATCTTACTTTAAGAATGAAAAACAAATAGGAAGAGAATACAGCAGACATGCGTAAAAATAATACAGTAACGTTTCACATTGTAAACAAGTTGCAGAATCGTTTCTAAACGAAAGTCAATAGGCTCACTTTGTGTAAATGTTTTATCATGTTGATTATATAGCTGTATATATCGTTTTGGACATATTGCAAGCAAAATGTTCCAATGTCACTGTGGTATAATTTTTATGCAGCATCTCTAAGGTCCATTAGCTATAGCTGATCTTGTTAAAACAACTTTACAATGACATCTTTGTAATGCAAAATTTTTACAACTGTTTGAAATCAATTTTTCCTTTAACTGCACCTTAATGAGCTCAATTGTACATGAAAGGAAAGAGGCTGGTGATTCACAACCCATGTACCAAGGGAGATTCCAAAAAAGGTTTGCAAATTCACATAGCACCAGAGCTTAACATGCAACTATTAGCATGTGGGTGGTGGTCTGCAATTTTCCTTTTAAGTTCGGAACGGGTCCTTGGACTCGAAAAGGTCTGGTCACCATTGTTCTACAGATTCCCACAGTCAATTGCTCAAAAAGTTCAAAAAACAAGGCTGAAGCTCATCAACATTGATCAGAGGGACTTGTAAATTTACTTACAATGTACATATCACGCATACTACCAATACCAACAAATATGCTCTTGGTATTATCATTACACTTTCGATCACTTCATTTTGTCTCATGGATTGCACTTCTCCAGTTCATTAAAAAATATATAACAATGTTGTGTTTGTATGTTATTGTAAGCTACATTTCACATAGCAAAGTCTGGCGACCAGATGTTTGCAAATGGGAACGACATTTTAGTTGATGGTCATTCTGTGACCAATTATCAGACCTACTTCAAGCCCTGTTCTAGGGCATGTTTAAAACAAAATGTGTTTCCCCATTACAGACATATGTGCATCAGGGAATGCATGCTGGAGTAAATTGGTGCACACATTTTGTAGTCGGGCATTTATGACAAAGGATTTACTTATTATCCAATTCATTGGATGAGGGATGGCATAGTGTGTACTTCAAGCATAGGCAGTCTGGTGTCCTGTCTCTTATGCTCCCTGCATTGCACTCTGCTGTATGGAGTATATGAAACAGAACCAGACTAGCATAGGCAATGTTATGATGGAGTAGTTTCCCCCAAATCTCGCAAAGTTCTCATGCAATTTCCTTTGAGCTCAGCAAGATGTCCAGATGTTTAACCTAGAAAGTGATCTCCAGATTAAAACAGCATGGATTAAGAATCGGCCAAGAAAGTGAAAGAAGCAGAACACAAAAGATTAAAGGTGGATCTAACTTTGATGATAAATGGACAAAATAATTCCCCCGACTGGAATCCATTGGGACTACCAATGCGACTTTTGATTACACAATTGTCAAGATTGCAAACGTGAATAATCCCTTCGTGACAGTGCTTAAAAATTTGATAAATCTTCCATTGTTTGCTGGAAGATATCTCTAGAAGTTCAAGTGTAACTTGTTCAAGACCAGATGAATCATTAGCCTCTTTGGTTTTTGGATAAATGTGATTTAGGACAAAGTACAATGAAACCGACAATAGTACAGAAGTAAATGAACTGTTTGTTAAAAAGCTTAGTTTGGCTTTTTGTATTCGCTTGTATGTAATGTGTTGGTCTACAACATTGCTACAAAAATAGTATGAGGAGATCGTTCTACTTTAAACTAAAAATATCCTTTGAATCAACAAAGCATTAGTGTGTTAACTGTCCGTGTTGGTTTAGTTGTATTGTTATAGAGAATGTTGTGCAAGTTGCAACAACATATCAAGCTGAAAAAATCTGGGTCAGATGAAAATTTGTCCACAATTTTACCCCCCCCCCTTTTTTTTATTTGATCCCCAGTTCTGACACGGAGAAGACCTGCGAACCCTGAGTGTGGGGGTTGTGGTTACAATGCAGATTTACATTTGCTTCACATATCCATGGTCATAAGTAGCAAACAACAAGACATTTTCTGAGATGACAACTTACAGAATAACTTCCTTGTGAATAAGAGGAAGAATCTGCTGCTCCGCCATAGCTACCATAGTTGTAGCTGAAAGAAAATTAAAAAGAACATTGTAATGTATTTGCACTTGTGGCAGTATTAAAATAATGGAACATTATTGGGGTCTCATCGTTATGGAAAAAATGCAATCGTTTGTTACCTGTACCGATATAAAACCAATCTACTATTTTTACAATAAAATATTTACAACATAATTTAATTCAAAATAATGGGAAATGCTAGACATTACCTGGACTGTGCTGCAGTGCCAGATGGAAAACCACCGTATTCTGAAAGAAAAACAAAAATCTAGTGATTAATTATGATCATTCTTTTAACATTTATGGTGCAATTTTTAAACTCCCTCTCTTTTGTTCTTTTAACTATTTACACAAATATACACCAAGCATAACGCTACCAGTTCCATTCCAATTTAAAATATTACACTTTATCAAAAATCCCACAGCACAATATGAAAAGAATTTGTGAGAATTCATAACATATTTTTTCCATTTGGAGAAAGCATCAGATACTTTTGAGCAGCAAGATTGTCAAATTAGCCACTGTTGCCGCCATATTGACTCGTTTGTCAAAATAAACCATCTAATTATCACCATCCATTCAGGAGAAATAAGGAGATTTTCAACAGGTTCATCCTTTCAGCCACACTGGCTGTCTGCAGGGCACGATTATCATTAATGAAAACACAAACCTGACATGCATAAGACCTCTGCAAGGTATCCATCCCCCATACCCCAAGTTGGACCATTTTCAGCAAGGTGTAATAAAATATAATGTAATATTATCAAGGAAGAAAACGTGCATTTAAATGTATCGGCATTTGCTATTAAAGACTGATGAAGCAATGGTACTCATTGTGTTCAAATTGAAAGTTTCTAAAGTTAATTTGAAACTCAATTACCTCCAGTAGTTTCACAAGCTGCATATGCAGAACAACAGCTCAATGGCTTCTCCATATCAACATGAGGTAATCCATAACCCTTTACCTCAAGAGCATAGTTACAAAGTGCAGCATGCATAAACAGAACATGTTACCTATTCAACTACATACACATAAGCCTGCCTATGAACTGTTAAGCAAATGTTAACTATTTTACATTTTTGGTACACAGCTATATGTGGAAAAATTTAAGAGTAAAGTCAGACTGTTAGCTGTGTAATTATCTTTCACGGAAGAATTTTATATGTGCTTTAAAATCTTGCGGGAACTCGTTCACCATCTTGTCAGTGAGGCCATGTGACCAGCCCTAGCTGCCATTTCTCATACGCACATCAATATCAGAGCCTTTACACAAGTTATTGAATCTTTCATGGTTGTGATTCTGATCGTGAAAACTTCGTAAGTATTGAATGAAATCCGCGACCGCCATTTTGCAGAGTGGAGATTATGACCCAGTTACTTTAAATAGATATCAACCAGTGCATGAGCAGTGACGTGATCTGATGTAATTGACATTCGCAGAAATTAATGCAGTATCTAATAGAGGTTTTCCCTGAAGGTGGAGCTATGAAAACCAGCTTAAAATGGCTCATGTTTACAGCCGACATCAAAAGGTGCTTCCATACAACTAGAGTAGAGGTGTCAAAAGGTGCTTCCATGCAATTGGTGCAGGTGTCCAAAGACACTTGCATGATGTAAAGGGTTTAACAAATGGCAAGTGGACCATGGCGATGGCAATCATCTTTCCTCTTTTGCAACATATCCAAATCAATACACATCTACTTAATGCATTCGTGGCCCCCCTCCATATTATTTTCTTTATTCGTCTGCATCATTATGACTTTTTACAGTTTGACACAATTTTACAAAAACTTGAGCAGCAGCTCAACTATGAGGATGTTTTGCATCACAACACGTGCTTAGTCTAAAGCACCTGAGGTATTCTGGTAAAGTTGATCTGCTGCCCTGGTCAATTCCACTGAATTTCTGTGATTTTATTATTTATACTTTTTATGTAGCTTTAAAAATTTGGGTTGTATCAGTATAAAGTCTGCAGTGTGGCAATTTATAATGATCTATAGCATTAGTGCAGACATGTGGCATCATGTCCTACCCAGTCGCATTATCCCAACACCAAGGTGATCAATACCAATATTAACCTGTTGCCAGTTGTTTGCATCAATGATGTATTAATAAATAAACTATTGCCATTTTTTTTAATGCTCCTCAGCTAGCCACAACTAATGCCTTAGTTCTGTGGGGCTTTAATGCCATTTGTCTGCTAATGATCATCTATAGATGGTGTCCTGTACATTACTGAAGAACCATCAAGCTTTCTCACAAACCACGATGGATGAGCAAGCTCAAATCTGATGGACCAAGGCAAGATGCAAGTGACCTCTATACCCTCAACTATATTCCCTTATTCCACAATTCCTTGGCTGTAGTGGAACGCATTATTGTATGTTGGCTTGGCGCCATTACCATACTTGAGTGGTGCAAAGATTTTCAAATTAGCTCCTGTGGTGACTATATTAAGGTCTCTAAATTAAGGATGAAGGATATAAAAGGACTTCGTGAAAACCCATATTAATATAGCAAACTATTTGGAAGAAGAGAGATGTTCTACATATGTGACAACCAACACAGTAGCCATATTGAAGGGTAATTTTCATTACATTTAAGACAGGCAAAAAGATTTTCAAGATGGCCATATCAAATTCAAATCAGTCCCATTTTAACTTAGGCTTAAATTTAATGTTTAATCCTTTCATCATTATGGACTGGTTTTCCGGTCATGGGGAAGTAAGTCCGTAAACACTATGGACCGCTTTACCGGTCTGGGATACCTCTGAAAACTTCCTACTTGTAATGTAAATATATTTGGATTATCTCTTGAGTTTAGCTTGTATACAACTAGAAATATCAAACAATGTAGGCACTTTTAACGAGTTTTCCAAATGGTGAAATTTGTATCGAAATTGAGTGAATGTTAGATTTTGAATTATCAGAGGATTTTATCAATTGCGACAGAGAAGGCGTCTGGAGAGGCAATGGAATGCACTTGTGGGTGACTGATGACGACGAAGAGGATTTTGAAACAGGAAGTGTATACTCCACTTAATTTTGTTGGGACAAAGTTGGAAAACCAAAGAGATTTGTTTCAGTTTTCTGCAAGAGTTGTACCCGAATGTTAGATGGCTCCAGGACAGCTTTGGAATATTTTCAATTCTATTTAGATGAAGTTTTTGGAAACATTGTCTAACGAATTTGAATGCGACAAACGTGCCAGAGGTGATACAGGTGTGGACCAATTTCACTTTGGATGAAATCAAGGCATTTTATGAAATTCTAATTTCAACATGTCATATACCTGTAAGAAAGACTTGTGTGGCTACTGGAATTATTCAGGAGTACATCTAGGGTCAATTGAACAAGTTTTGGGAACTTGGTAAGAAGTAAATAGATAATTACTCATGTTTTACCTGTTTGCACCTGTATTTTAACAGTTGTAATAGATATGCACAATTTAGTCAGTTAGTCATAAAATTTGATTTTAACCTTGATTTTGACATCTAATCCAGCCAGATATCTTTAAAGTTATGTTATTTCAAAAGCCACAAGTCATTTTGCTTTACAAGTCCAAAGTTACTTAATGTTGAGGACTCTATGCCCCCAAAGTTCCTTAGTGATGAAAGGGTTAAGGTCTTTAGTAAAATACTGATGCTAATGTGAGCATTCAAAGTCCGAATTTCAAGCAGATCACTTTGGCAACCATATCAAATGTTATATCGACAGTCGTAATGAATATCCCCGATTTACTCTTTTCATGTTAGTTTTCATCTTGTGCCAATAGGCAGAACATCACCATCACATAAGCTCTCTTCATCTATTTCAAGGTAGCGGTAAACACAGTAAAGAAAAATGTAAGAAATGGATACAAACCAGTCTGTCCAACACGGCAAAACTGCAAAAACCAAATTCACTAGAAAATTCCGACTTGCGGCTGATAGAACAATGCACCTGGTCATAAATACATTAAACTTTTGCGTTTAGAATGTGATGATTAATCATCTTAATAATCAGGACACTGGGTTAGCTCTCGAGTAGCACAAATGGCCGTCCTCAAAATAGTTTTGCGTTTTGCGACTGCGACGACCAAGTATCCGACCTCAAATTGCAATGCAAGTGTTTTTGTTCATACTAATCTGGTTTTAAAAAATTCAAAATGCAAAAGTGCCCTTTCTCATGTGAACAGATTCTTCTAGCTTAGATTCCAGTCATAATTGTCTGGTACTAAATTTTAAATTCTGGCAATAATAATTCAGAACAAGCATTATACACGTTATCAGTAACTATGGGCTTCAGATATATCCAGCTGGCTATTTGTGGTATACTGCTAGTGACAAATTGACTTGCCCTGCACCACTTCTAGCAAACAGTGCTTCGATGCAAAATGGTCACATTTCCAACAAAAACCTTCAACTGCACACGAGAAATCATTTTTATTATCATAATGCTTAAATTTTTTTATTTTAAATAGATATAAAAACATCAAAACTTCAGATAACTTATTTACACTAAATACCTCATTACATGTATACACAATTTCACAGTTTAACCATGTAGTGCTCATCTGATTGCATGGCACTGGTTAGTCCCATTATAAAGGTACCATCTTCTCAACACAAGAATAAATCATCTTGCAAGTGGAGAGCAATCTGCAATAGTGGAAGTAGCCAGCAAAGTTTTTGAAGCACAAGTTTATAGTTGCTCTTCCCAAAGTGATTAGAGGGAAAAGCAAAATGTTGCTTTCAGATTTCAGCAATGACGGATAAAAATAAGCATTTCCAATTGCAGTTTTTAAAATTAGGGTATGTGAATATGTGCATGTATGTGTGTGTATATATATAGACACACACACACATACACACTAAGCACGTCATTCAAGTGCAAGGTAAACTAGTTCAATCAGATGCACAAATCAATTGGGGAATTTTTGGAGTGAAAATATTTTACCCAGGGGATAGCTAGGGTCAGTAATGGAAAAAAGAGAAGATCAGCAGACTTTAAACATTGTCGTAAATTACTTTTTGGCGATGTTTATGAAGTGACCCCAGTGTACTGCAAGATATCTGGCAACATGATATGGGTAGAGAATATTAAGCAAATTAAATTACAGTGGAAAGTTTACATTCAGCGAATTTAATTTACACTAACACTTCATTCTATGATTTATGCAACAGGTTGATGTTTCGTCTACCTAAAACTCTACAGCTCACAGAGCCATTCAGTTCTGTATCAAAAGTGGACTTGTCCACAACTTGATCAACATGATGCGTAACATGTATACTATTTTTTGCATGTATGAAACAAGTGGTGTAAGGACAAAACAACTATACATGAAACAATATGTGCACTGCCATGTTGGAGATGCTGACCCAGTGATCTAAGATACATCTTGGTTTTAACTATGAATCGTGCTAATTGCCACAAAAATAGCATTCTTTGCTGGCTGAAAACATTTAAACCATAAAAATTTCAGAAGAACTGATAAAAGTTAATTGGAGGCCATGCTGGTCCTTTGTATAATCCTAAAATGTAGACATATATGTATTTTTGTAGTGTTATGTCTTACTACCCAAATAATGGGCTTGTATAGCGTGTTCCGATGTCGGTAGACATCGGAACGAGTAACCATGGTTTACGAATATCTTGCACACGTAGCAGCAAGTATCAACACTCATCCACAAATTGATTAGTGATTAATACACTTATTGTGCAGTTTTTATCCTGGTGGAATCAAATTAGACAAGCATATGGATGCTTTTTCATGTTCCATTGACATGCATTTGAATTTGTTTAAATGCGACATTAGTCTGGGTATGCCGAAGAATGTTCAAGTATGTTGGGCGTATGTTTCTTGAACAAAATGAAATGTTACTTACAGTTCCAATGGACAGAATTTTTTTTTGTTTTGTTAACCCATTTTATCCTGAACAGGACTAGTTGTTACCTCCTATCCTGAATACGCCTGTGGTAATCCTTTTTATGCTGAATACGACTATGGTCGTATTCTACTACATGTGTGTAGTGTCTCTAGAAACCTGTTACACATTAACAAATATTCGAGTACTTCTTCACCAACACATGAAAGAACTCAAGCATGCATGCGCAGATTGTTGTTCACCAATAAATTAGAACGTTTGAACTAACAGTGCTAGACACTTAAAATCTGGTCCAAAATACTAGAAATAGAATTATCTTTATTTTATTCACATACTATTGGGAGCAATTCATTCATCTTCATGAAAAAAATCAGTGAACATCGTGATTTTTTAAAAAATTGTTTTCTTCTTTAAAGTCATATTTCAAAATACAGTTGTAAGCATGTATATTGCAGGCATGATTTTGGTCTTTCATTTTCAAAAAAGCAGACAAAATTTTAGAGGTTGGGGGTCTCCTACCTCCATGGGGTATCGAGGAGCAGTGGCCTGAATCAGAGGGTATAGGAGGCTGAAGGCCCCTGTCCAAAAATACATTTTACACTTATAAAAAATGCTCCTCTTTCAACTTGTGATCATAAAATAAACCAGAAGAACCTAATCAACTTGCCAAACACAATCAACTTGACTTCAATAATTTCACAATATTTATAGTCAAATGAATTTGTTCTCTAATACTATTGATGCTCAAGTTGTTTCATGTGCACGTCAGTGTTCACATTGTAATTAAGCCACATGTACTTTCCCCTCTTTTCATAACAAATCTTTAAAATAAACATCCTTAGTAACCACATATACAAACAATCCCATACATTCACTCGTCTTTTTCTCCAATTGACGCAACCTGTTGAAAAGCCATGCAAGTTCTTTTTGCCACTAAGGCAAAGATTTCTTTAGTCTTTCTTTTTGTCACCCTTTACTTTTTTTTTGCTCAATCTGCAGTCGTTTATTTTCCTTCTCAATGACAGCCCTTTTTCTTTTTAGGCTGGAGCTTGAATTGATGACATGCATTATACATATTATGACAGAGGGCTACATCTGTTCACGCGTGCAAGAAATCTTTCTTCTAGAAATTAAATGCACTTTTTCCAGATGCCTACTGAACTTTCAATTTTTCTGATTGCAGCTTCTTTTGTAGGTGCTCAGCGTTTCCCTTTATGTGCACTTGTGTCAGGGACATGTGCTGGAGAAAACTGATGCAAGCATTTTGTTGCTGTGCGTTTTTTGATGAAAAGGATTCACATGATCAGGATTTTTTAAAGTATCCAATGCTTTGGATAAGAGATGGCATTGTGTATACTTCGGGGATGCAAATTGGTTCCCTACTTTGTTTGCACCCTGCATTACATTCTTCTATTCGTACAGTGGAGTAACTGGATTTAACTTTAATAAAAAAATGGAGAAAATAATTCCTTTGGAATATGGCACATCCATAAGGATTACCAGTGTGACTTGTATCATGTGATTGCAAAAGTGAATAATCCTTTCATGACAGGGTTTAAGAATTTTACAAAATCTACCCTCATTTGCCTCAAAATATCTTTGTACAAACTATAACTCAAGACATTCTTTCACAACAAAGAAACAGAAAGCTTGCAGAGACACATGCATTATTTGGTTTACAAAGTCGGGCAGGATTCATACAGAATTCTGAATGATAAATCCAAAAACTTTTCCCAAACTTTCAAAGAGCACAGATTTTCAACAGGTATTGTTGTATGAGAAAACAATGAATGCAAAATACTACAATTTTCTTCGATGATGAGATGAAACAAGGGGTCATCAAAATAAAGAAACCAGGCAAACGCTACTATATCCAAATCTAACAACGCATTTTATTTGTGATTATGGAAATAAATTAAAATGTTTGGGTTTATCTCGACTTGTAAAGATCTCAGGGCAATCTGCTAGATTTTTCCAAAGGGGTTTCATTGCAGACTTTGTTAGTTTTTAACTTTGCTGCAATAAAATAAAGATCTTGAAAGTTCAAGTGTGACTCGTTAGAAAGATGAATCATTAGCCTCCTTGATTTTTTGATAAATGTTTCATGTAAGTACAATGAAACTGATGATAGTACACATTTTATGACAGGCAGTAAATTAACTGCCATTTGGTTAACAAGATTTATTTGGCTTTTTGTGTCGACATGTATGTAATGTGTTGGTCTTTAATATTGCTACAAAAAGATTAAAAGGAGATTGTTTAAAGTATGATTTTAAACTAAAAGAGAAATGAACTAATAAAAGTATTATTTGAATGGACAATGCATTTCTTTGTTAATTGTGCATGCTGATTTATTTGAATGGGGAGAGAGAGAGAGAGATGGAAGTTGTAATATCCTATTTCAAGAAGTAGTACAGGTCATTAAAAAAAAAATCTGTACGTTTCTGACCCCCACATTGTTTATTTGACCCCAGTTCTGACACCCTGGCTTTTCTTTTTACTCTCAATTTTATACCCCTGAGGGATACACATTGGGTGTTTTTCTAAACTCTTCCAATCATGATTACTTTAATTCAGATCTTTCTTGCAGAGGTCACAAAATGAAAGTCCTCTAGCGTTTAGTTTTCTTATAAACTGACCAGCTAAATTTCAGTAAACTTTTGGCTCCAGCCATTCCCATTTCCATGTTTTGTAAACCTTTATCTAAACTTTTCTTGTCATGGTCTCTCTCAAAAACTTGCGCCACCATGTTCTCCAAGCATGCTTCTTCATGCCACTGCCATCATTTTCCATTACATGAAGATTCAATGATGAATTTAAATCTTTGACCAATCAGAATACTCTTTACGAGAACAAATAATTTACAAGGTTCGTTGTGGAATGGGACCAGGGAGACAGTTTTAAAAAAACTGGATTAGAGATGATATAAAAAATAGACTACATCAAGAAAAATCTTAAGTCAGGAGAAAAGCAGAATTCTGCTTTGAAACGGAGAAAGCTCATGTCTGATTAACTTAACCCGATTTCGGCATTTACCCCTTCGCTTTCCAGCCAAATGAAATGTAGGCCAATGAAACTTGAAAACTTGTCCATTTCTTTTGCAAGAATTTGAATTTATTAAAGACATGAAGAGTATGTAAAGTCTGACTAAAACATTATGACATTACTTTGATGAAAAGCGACATTATTTTAGCTGCCAGTTGTGCGAGATAGTCCTGGAAGTTTTACTTTAGATACAAACGGAAGTTACGGGCTGCGAAACGTGCGATTTTCGTGAAGTTTTCCTTTGTGGACACTTCTGTGCTTCTATGATAATAAGAATAACCTTTTGAGCCAATCATATTTCGGCGTTGACGGTAGTGCCGCCTATTTTGAAAATAGAGATGCATGTATATGACGTTTTGTGCAGTGAAGACAATGTATAATACTTGCATGGAACAGGATTCCTAAAGTTGAATTGAGTTAATGGTAAGTAAAAAACTTACTTTTGCATCTACCGCTGTTCTGTAATTCAAGAAGGGATGCACCATAGAGTTGAAAACATTGTCCATATCGCTCTTGTCACTGGTTTTCATAGGAGCACGGAAGTGTCCACAAAGGAAAACTTCGCGAAAACTTCGCAAAAATTGCACGTTTCACAGCCCGTAACTTCAGTTTGGTACAACGTAGAAAAGTCAACGATGGCTTGATGGATAGAAAAATATCTCAGAAGTAAAACAAGCCGTATAGTATGGTCGCGTGCCTTTAAAGACGGAAATAGCAGAAGGAAATCGAAGGTCATGGGTGGAGCGAAGTATTTGGAAGTTCCGTACCTTCTCTCTTATATAATAGAGAGGGTCCTATGTCAGAACGGGTCGTGGGGGTAACCTAAGGTATTTTTGTCACTCTGTATGATTTTTTTCCTTTAGATTATTATTTTTTTTCTTAACATCAAGCTCGCGTCGAGCACCTGTGGTCCGTTGCACTGGACTTGTGAATCGGTTACCAATCAGAGAACAAATTGAACGAAATGTGGCATTTTTTATTATCCTCCAAATGCATGTGTAAATTCAAGTATGAACATGCTTGCACTCGTGTTTATCTTTTAAACAAGAAAACAAGTCCGATGTCCAGTGTGAATGGTGACTTGTGCCGATCGCTTTTGTAATTAACGAGATTAAGCATGAAGATTTTATAGAATAAACTCTAAAAATGATGTTACCGATCATTAATGGACTTCCTGAAGAATGGGCAAAATTTCAAGTACTAAATTTCGTTTTTTTATCCCAATTTATCGTCCATTTTGTTTTAAATAAACGGAATGTGACGCATCTGGCACATGGCAATACTCAATGATCATCATGAAACTGGCGCGCGCGCTTTGCGAAAAACATAAAAATTTCGTTTCCTCGTGTAGTTAATCGCAAGCATTCTGAAACAAAAATATATGCTTCGCACAAATCATACTATACAAGTCAAACAATTAAGACGATGGAATGGGCTAATTATCTTTACGACACAGTTACTTTGGTCCAACATTTTCATTGTTCTCACCATCGAACCAGAGCCATGTTCTCCATATACTCTTAAAACATCTTTCTATAATTCTGTCCAGACGTTACAAAGGAATTATTCCCTCGTAATACAGAAAAATGTTTATACAATTACTAATTGTAACGTATTACAAATTGTACATTTGTAGATTTACTTACGTGTGTCCGCCATTATGTCGCTGGTGTTAGAAGGCAATGTGCGTGTCACGTGATCGTATATCAAGAACAACTAACGCCACCAACTGGTCGGAGCGCCCCCTGAATGACAAACGTAATCCTTTACTTTTACATGGTGTTAAACGAACCGGTGTGAGCTGCTTGGTTCCGGAATGTTTTGCCCCATTTACTCTATCTTAAAGTCGTCTAACACTAAAAGCAAATCGACCTGGATCAAATTGTTTCACTATAATAAATATCATCATGGTATGCAACATTTGCAAGAAAAAATCATATCATTTGTTACTGTATAATAATAATAATAATAATGTCCATTCTTGCAGAAAGTACCCATTTATATCCATAAGGGAAACACACACACACACACACACACACACACACACTATGACGCACATTGAAAGATACAATTTTAAATAATGAGATTGGTAAATTGCAGGGCCGTAGACTATGGGCAACTCGGACAAAATTATGGGGCCCACAACGGTCAGGGCACCCACTGCCGTAATTCATAGAGGCCTACTGGAGATTTTTTTTTTTTCTCCCTAGGGCCCACAAATCCCTGATAAATTGGTTCTTAAATGTTTATAATTTTCTGTCACTGTGGGCCGAGGCCGATGTTATGTTGGTGATTTATGTTTGCCCCCCCCCCCCCCCCCAGTGACAGTTTCCTCACATTAATGTTATAACAACAGAGCAAGATGTACTGTTATTTCTAATTAGATGTTGTTGTTTTGTTTTTTTTGTCATTAACCCACGCGGTGAAGTTTATCACAATGACAACGAACGTATAAAATATTTCAAATTTTATAGTTTTTTTTAATATAGAACCAATAATTGTTAAAATTTATTCAAAAGAGGGAATTTTTTAAAGTATTGCTTCAATTATGTTTCAAAGTTAAGAAACAAAATATGAAAGACATTAAATAAAACGTGCAAAAAGTATATAAAATAAACCCCATGGCGCATTAAGAGTATTGTTCACAATACAACAAAGATTAGATATTATTTTCTAATTGTTTGGTAAATTATTTTACTACAAAGGGAACGGTAACTAGTTGATTGGTTCTTTGTTTACTCATTAAATGTAATGCTAATCACACTTATTGATTTGACGATACTTGTTTTCTAATTTCATGGTGTTTGTTTTCTGTAATAATAGCAATATATATGTTTTTTAATGTTTTATGTGTTGTCTAATGTTGTAAAGCGCTTAGAGCTTCTAGAGATTTGGCGCTATACAAAGTCCTTATTCTTTTTCTTATTATTATTATTTATGCTGCATATTGTTTAGTATGTGTCTACCATTACTTGGTGGAGGTATTAATTAATTTTGTATTTATATGCTTGCAAATGGTCAGTCGACTAATATGCAATACAAGATTCTTCATAAGTAAATAAAAGAGAAAGGAGCAAAAATAAAGCAAGCTATTGAGTGATGGAAGAAACCATTCATTTATTTACTAACTATATTTATTTATTTATCTATTTATTTATTTATTTATTTACTTACCGATGAAGACAGTAACACTGTACCAAACTGCCAGCTTAGATTCTTTGATTTGTTTCGGGGTCATACCTATCTTGCTATTTCATTCACCTCCCTTGTCGTTTCCTCATTTTGAATAATTTGTGCACGAATTCCTTTGGATGTTTCCCGTCTATTCTCAGTTTTCTTTTCATTATCTTTTCGCATGTGTATTTCTTCTTGATCATAAATTCCTGTGTTCCTATGTTCCAGCATTCGATCATTCAGTTTTGAATTTATTTGCTAACTAAATTACGAATACATTATTTTCAAATCTTAAGAGTTCAAAATAGGCTGACTGGTGATATCAAAGAGAAAGTTGGTCGAGGCAGAGAAAAAACAAACGAAATCGAGGATAAAAATAAAATGTCCATGAAAATTTATATATTTATAAGATTTCACACCACTATTTGTCATAAATGTTTGTATAAATTCACCTGCATTATGTCTAAGGTTTTCAAAGCTTTACCCTCAACAAGTGAAGGACACGGTAACCCGATAATTCAGGCAATAAAACGATTTTGTTCCATGACAAAATAATCGAATGATGTAACAAGGGAACACAAATATATAATCAAGAAAACATTACACATGCGAATAGACAATGAAAACAAAATTGAAAAAGGTGACCGAAAACATCTAATAGGAACTCATGCTTATACCATTCAAAATGAGGACACCCCCCCCCAAAAAAAAAAATAAATTTTGAAACGTTTGCAACATAATATAATTATCAACATTAGAAGTATAGTAACCCGTCTTTCCTTCCCTCTCTTTTTTAAGCCATATAAGTAAATCCAGGCTTAGCTTTCTTGACATAACAGTATAAGTAGGCTTAAGTAAGATTCACTTTAGATAAACAAATGAAATTTAATTGGCACCTTTGTATTATTATGTAGATGCCACTATTAGATTTTAAGGACTATACAGCAAGTTTACATTTTTTAAAATAGATTTAATTTGTTTTTACTTTTCGAAATATGTTACAAAATCTTGTATACATAATAATGAACTTACACTGGGGGCAGACATGAAATTTTGTAGCCATACATGTGTTTGTATGTTGACCCAGTTAGGTTTTCTAGTTGCCGTAAAATAGAAGGGGTGGGGGAGAAAGAAAACAAAGACTCTTCTAGTTCCACCAGGTTTCATTAAATTCTCTATACAACTGTAGGATGAGTTATCATGATGGACGGACAGAACTATGGGTGTATGGACAGAGATGATTTCATTATTCCAACGCTTATTGTAAGCTTGTTAATAAACATGCAAGGTTAATTTTGAATGTAATAAAGTAAAGTCTTGAATAATGGTGTGGTGATGATATTCATCTAAAGAACAGACATGCACCTTGATCCGGATGTTTGCAAATTTTGTATTAAAACAACATGAATGTAACGGTATGCCCACTATGTCCCCCACCGCTTTCTTAATCCGGGCCTGCATTTCGGAAGGCTAAATCGTTAATTAATTAATTGGTTAATTGATTAGCTGCCTGCTTAATTAATTACTTAATCAATTAATTAATTAATTAATTTTTTGTTTGATCATTTTTGGAATTGGTTTGAATGGGTCTATTATTTCTTTTGTGTGATTTGGTTGATAGGTAAAGTCTTGCTGTTGGCGATGCGTGTCCCATTTCATTTTCATTTCTTGGTTGTTGTTTATTCAATGTGTGATCTTTAGTTACTGCACGTTTATTTTTGACATTGATGAAGTTAATTTCCTCTGCTGATTTATTTAGTTGCTGATATCTCTTTTTGATTTCTCTCTAGTCATATTCAATGCTGATGTTTCTCGTTGTGTGTGTATATATATATATATATAGATAGATAGATAGATAGATAGATAGATAGATAGATTGATTGATATATATAGATAGATATACAGACAGACAGATAGATAGATAGATAGATAGATATTTGAACAATGTGATAATTAAACTATTTGCTAAGTTTTACAAAACTTTTGGATTTTTTTGCTTCTTTCTGGTACCTTGTTTGTAACAGTTTGCCAGTTTCTAAATCAAATGCGTATTTTTTTCTAGACGGTAGAATTAACCAGTGAGATTTATTTGCACTTTATACGTGAGAGTGTCCTCTAAAATCTTCATTTTTAATTAATTAATTAATAGTGTATATTTTAGAGGACACGCACGTATAAAGTGAAAATAAATCTCACTGGTGAGCACATTCAGAACTCAAGTCATGATTCTCTGGGTCCACCGTGTGTGTGTGTGTGTGATCTGGATTTTTAATGTAGCTTTAACAATTTTTCAGTCATATCGCTACGATGTCTGCAGTGTGACAGTATATAGTGATGTCCTGCTCTGGGGCATCATGCCGCAGACATGTAGCATGATGTCCCACCAGTCACATTATCCTGACACCAGGCCAACCAGGCCTAACACTAACCTCTTAATGCTGAGCGCCAAGCGAGGTTGCTGTTGTACCATTTTTGTAAGTCTGTGGTATGACTCAGCCGGGGATCGAACTCACGACCTCCCGCATTCGAGGCGGACGCTCTAGTCACCAGGCCACCGGAGAGGTCGACTCCATCGTTGTTACTGCACTTTGACATACATATTAATGAATTTAAAACATAATTTATCCTGCAAAGAATCTCTCTCTCTCTCTCTTAATAAAAAAATCACATGAGATATGGATGTGCAAAAACTGATAAAATCATCATCACCATCATCGCTGAGAGGTTGGTCCATGTGATCGGTAAAAATCAGTCATTGATATTTACGTATATTAAATATATTGAGGAAAGTAACTGGAACTTAAGCAACGTTTTTTTCTAGAAAAGAGCAATCGCAGACTACTGAAATGCTTGGTTATCGAGAGTTGTATTTCCGAAACGCATCCTTATTAATAAATTCTTAGTTCCATTACATACAACGATCAGTGGAAAGTTACCCATGTAATGGCAGTGAACAGGAAACGAAACAGATTTTTTGGCTCAAACTAGCGATCAATCTCATCATAATGTTGTGTCTGAAAATTACAGAACGAATCGTATTCAAATATTTATACAACTTTACACACGTCAAGGATGCTATTGAATAATAATAATAATAATAATAATAATAATAATAATTAATAATAATAATAATAAGAATAATGATGTTGTTGATGATGATGATAATAATAATAATAATAATAATAGTAAGATGATGATGATGATGATGATGACTTAATAGAACGATTAATCTTTTAAAAAAATATATCCAAGCGCTTTACAACTTTAAGTTCACACATAAAGGAATAAGAACAGTATGCATACAAAATTACATAAAACAAAAAAAGTCTAACAAACACTATAAAAACAAATGAATTATTACCAAAAAATAACAAGAAACATAAAAATGGGTTTAAATAAAATAAACTAGATATACAGAATAAGTTTACAACACAGCTTAAATCTAAAACTATTGACAAATGGTTGAATATCAAATGTATTGCTGCTGGTGGAAAAGAAGTATTTTGAGAGCATTGACGAATGGGATCATGGTCGCTTTGCGTCATTGATCAAGAAGCAGTTCATTCCAACTAGCGATAAATGATGATTGCCAGTGATGATCAAAATATGGGTAAATAGAGGACCAAAATGCTTACAGGGAAACTCACGATCCTTTCGATCTTTTCTTAAAGATGCTTGCTCTGAAGTCTGTTAGATATGACCACTCTGTGATGTTTCCACAATGCTCCCAGACAGAATGTTCATTGTATAAATTGGTGGAAAAATGTCTTGACAAAATCAAAAATCGCTTGATTTTTGCTGGAACACATTCATAAAGTTGACAAAATACACAATTTGAAGCAGTAATGGTACTAACTAAATTTGTACAAAAAGGCGCTGTTCCAAAAGTACTGTAACATTTTGCAAGTTTCTCAATGGATGTAGTAACGCTACAGATCGATCGTGTTTGCTTTTAAAAAAAAAATGACTATACAATGCTTTCACTTCACTTGGGAAATAATTCCTAATATCTACTCAAAAGTAGTTGTGCTCTATATCTTACTTTCTGTTTGAAAATGTAGAGTGTATCTTGTCCTAAGGAAAGATTAAGTTAAATGCAAGGTCCGCTGTACTGATTGTTTTCATAATTTTAAAAGTTCAAGAGTCTTATTTGAAGCTGGTTTTTGTCTCAGTTTCACTAACTATAACGGCATTTTTAATACATTATTAGCCATATCATGCCTGTGTATAGTGTATTGAGAACAAAAACAAAAAAGAAGAGGAAAAAAAAGAAATTTTCAAAATAAATATTTGAAGAGAGTCGTGAGATTGTTTGAGAAAAACAGCCACACAAAATAATTTATTTAAAAAGCAGATTTGTAAAGGCGATCATTTGATTATGGAGATAAATATAGCATTGGAAATGTTTTAATAACGAAAAAAACTATTTCCAAAATACGAGAGCTTTTGTGGCGTGTGCTAAGCCTTACAAGTTACGACGTTTCAAAGGAACGGTGAAATATGACCCAGCTTTATCCTAGCGTTATCTCTACATGACGTCATATGTTAAAGCACATTGTCTTGTTTTGTGTCTCATATCTTTATTGTAATCTGCATTGTGGAATGCAGTCGGATTAAATTTGTGCTCTTCAAATTTTACTTGTTACCCAGTGCGATAATAACTCATGCCTGACACATCTATGACCCAGTGTGATAATCACTCACGCCTGACACATCTATGACCCAGTGTGATAATCACTCATGCCTGACACATCTATGACCCAGTGTGATAATCACTCATGCCTGACACATGTATGACCCAGTGTTGCTCCAAGGCAGATATAAGGAAACATTTTTTTGAAAATGATTAAAACTGGGCATTTGCGAAACGAGTAGTATAAGCTATATAATTTATGGACATTGTCTAGGGTCATTAAAAGAAAATAAAAAGCGTCCAGCAAAGATAGACACAAATGAACTCTGACGCAAGATGAGTTAATTTTGATCAGTTTGACTACCAGATGCATCCAATACAATCTATTATTGTTCGTTGTACTCTGTTGGCAAATAAGAAAAGAAAGTTCACTAACTATATTTTATAGTATCGAACAAAGATTATATTATATTATATTATATTATATTATATCATATCATATCATATCATATCATATCATATCATATTATATTATATTATATTATATTATATTATATTATATTATGTTATATTATGTTATCACCCTACTTTGCAATACTAATGGTTTTAACTATTAACAAACCCAAAAGACAACAGCAAGAACAAATTTTTAAAGATTATGGGGATAAGGTATAATCAAACTATGACTTAATCTGTAGATTTTGCAAACAGACAAAAACAATTAAATTCTACAAGATAATTTATTTAAATCCAAACATGGATCGTACATTAACAAACTGCCCGCTAGTCTACCGTCTAGAAAAAATACACATTTGCTTTAGAAACTGACAATCTGTTACAAACAAGGTGCCAGAAAGAAGCAAAAAAGCCGAAAGTTTTGTAAAACTTAGCAAATAATTTAATTATCATAGTGGTTTATCTATCTATCTATCTATCTATCTATCTATCTATCTCTCTATCTATCTATCTATCTATCTATCTATCGGTCTGTCTGTATATATATATATATATATATATATATATATATATATATATATATATATCCGTCTGTCTGTCTTTATATCTATTTATCTATCTACAACGAAGAACATCAGTATAAAAAAAATTACTAGAGAGAAATCAAAAAAAGATAATCAACAACCAAATAAATCAGCAGAGGAAATTAACTTCATTAATGTTAAAAATAAACGCACAGTAGCTAAAAATCACTCACGGAATAAACAACAACCAAGAAATGAAAATAAAATGGAACAAGAGTTGCCAAAAGCAAGAAACACCTATCAACCAAATCACACAGAAAAATATGATAGACCCATTCAAAACAATTCCAAAAATGATCAAGCAAAAAACGTAATAGTCCCAGGCACACAAAAGGCAACCTATGTAGATACAGTAATAAAACAATAGGGCAAAGAAAATTACACAGTAATCCAACATATCCGTAATAGCAACAATACAAAGAAAAATGGAAACCTGCAAGGATCTGTTGCAGACAATACAAGCAGAAGAAAGAATAGGAGATTTATTAGAATACAACAGATAGAGGAAAGAAAAGAAAAGGAAAAAGGAAATCGAAAGAGGAAAAGAAAATATGTTAAACATTTCTAAGCGAATTCTAACTAATAGTGATTACATTCTTCTAGGTAAGGGGTTATCATATTGTCCGAGAACCAAGGTAAGCGATAATATTAATTTAGCAGAAGCATTTTTTAAATGCACAAGATCGTTAAAATTAAAACAATTTTTCTCACAATCATGTGTATATTCACAATATGAAAGTAGTTTTCATCTACGAAAAAGCCCATTTTCAATAAAAGATAATTATCATTTACACCTTTCTAAAAGAAAACATTTTACAAACATATCTTCTTTTCATAAACACCAGGTGTTGGCCTGGAAGCTGATCTTGATTCAAAATTAGTAAGCAAAGTTCTATTTTATTTTAAAATGATTGATTGTTGTCAAGATCATGAAGGGACTACGTGGGTTAAGAAGTTAACACCTTTTTTTTTATTATTATGAGAATAAAATCATTGGTCTAATCAAAGCCATATTGTGTGTACATGATATAAACATGATCACGTGACCCCCCTCTGATTTCGCAGCTTGGGGGAATTTTGAAAAATGCGTCTTATGATGCAATATAACATTTGTTTTAGATCTCTCTCTCTCTCTCTCTCTCTCTCTCTCTCTCTCTCAGTTTTTGGGCTTTTGCACGTGGTATCAAGTTGTTTTCTTTGTTGTTTCCAGATTTTGAGTTAATTATCTTCAGATCATTTGGATTTCAAAAAGATTAATTCTTTATTCTCTGGAAATATTTGAAGAGTGCTCATATAGAACTTTTGGAAAGATACTGCTTACAGATTTAATTTGGATTTCCAACACCGGTGTGCCATTATTTGTATTTCTACAAGGAACTGTAGATAAGCACATTACTGACTACAGCATACGTCATCGTCATCCATCTTGGATTTTCCATCAGGATTCGAACTTGAAATTATTAGAACATTTGTTACTATGACTTTTGCAAAATAATTCGTGGATTATTCTTAGATTAGTTTTGGATTTAATTCTTGAAACCGTAATTTCTTATTTTTTCATTTTTACAGAATTTTCACAGGGAAATAAATTATTTGTTAAATTTTAAAAAGCTTGTTGTTTTCACTCTTTCTGTGTTACTGTTTATCCGAGCCTAAACACGTAACATCAGTCGTAGGTAAATGACTGTCCAAGAGATTGCTTGTGCGACAAAGACGAATTAGACCCAATTAATTGACACACCAAAAGATGATTATTACCACATAGACAACCATCACCCGCAGTTAAATGAATGCCCAAAGAGAAGGTTAGAACCAAAAAGACATTTTTCACCAACAGCTTAAAAAAACAAAAAAAACCAGCGAGGTGGTTAGTACGACACAGACATGAAACAGCCTAAGGTAACTGACTGACTCCAAGATACGGTTCATTTTATATATATATATATATATATATATATATATATATATATATATATATATATATATATATATATGCAGTCATCACCCTCTAGTAACTAAATGAACAAAAGGGGCATTAGCACTATGAAGATATTCGTATCCGTTTGGTAAATCATCGGCCCCAAGTGAAGTATCGCATATCTATTTTCACTGGCCTCGAAAGACACATCATTTCACCATATAAAAACAAAAATTCTGAAAAGCACAGATACAGTCTAAAAACTCAGCATACGAAATGGAACTTTCAGCACAATCAATATTTTTCAACATGTTAAATTGAAACTCTCGACATATGACATTAAAGTTTCATCAACCGCTGTGTAATTTAGAAGATACAATTTAAAAGCTCGACATTGGATATGGAATTTTCAACCAACGCTGTGTAATTTAACAAATAAAATATAAATACTCAACATATGAAATGGAACTTTCAACATAAACTCTTTGAATCAATACGCAAATTAGGAATTCTCGACGTATGACATTGAAATTTCAACCACCGCCGTGTATTTCAAAAGACTGTCTAAAACTTCGACATTGAAAATATAACTTTCAACCACTACTGTTTAATTCAATAGATACAATCTAAAATCTCGACCTAGAAAATGGAACTTTAAGGACAAAATCTTTTTTACATACAACATATGAAACTGGAATTCTGGAAATATTACATTAAAATTTCAACGGCGCCGTTCTGATTGGACCAGCATTTGTCCGCTACGGCGCCTCATACAAGAACGTACGTTGTTGATGTAGGTGTTTGGTTGTAGACTATTAACGAAATACGCGTGCTGATGTATATGTTTGCGACTCGCTACATCTAGTCAAGTTATGGCACTGCTTTAAACTTGTAGCAAACATTATAGCTGCAAAAACTCAAATAAATAATGGACCATCATTTTCCCGCGATCACAGTATGTTGCGCATTTTCAGTTGTTCTGTTTTAGATGCTAGCATTTACTTTTACTAAACAAACCAGAAATTACGTCGTCATTAACTGTATACGTAAATTCTTAAGTGGAAGTGTGTGTGTGTGTGATTTGGATTTTTAACGTAGCTTTAAAAAAAATTCTGTCATATCGCTACGATGTCTGCAGTGTGACAGTTTATAGTGATGTCTAGCACTGGGGCATCATGCCGCAGACATGTAACAGGATGTCCCACCCAGTCACATTATCCTGACACAAGGCCAACCAGTCCTAACACTAACCTCTTAATGCTGAGCGCCAAGCGAGGGAGCTGTTAGTACCATTTTTGTAAGTCTTTCGCATGACTCGGTCGGGGATCGAACACACGACCTCCCGCATCCGAGGCGGATGCTCTAACCACTAGCCACCGGAGCGGTCTCTTAAGTGGAAGTATATATATATATATATATATATATATATATATATATATATATATATATATATATATATGTATGTATAACTATGAAATATCTTTTCTATTCACAAGAAGACAAGTTTCATTCGCTGTTAAAATATTTTCTAAATGTTGTTAGAAAATATGATTTTCGTAAACTGTTTTGCATTATTTACTTGCAGGATTAGTCTTTCATGTACTTGTCGTGGGATCGTTTGTAAAGTCTAATACCATCCGGTCTAATCTGAACTCAGTCCTAATACGTTAGATGTTCTTTTCAAACACTGCTTCACATTTATTTGCATATTTGGATGTTGTTACTATGCATTGTAGCCAGGCATATGTCATCAAGCTTTGTCTTCTTGTGTACGTTTTATGGAAGCATGTTGCAGTATTTTAATACTTGAAGTATGTATGTCTTTATCCTTGGTGCTCAAGCGTTTGCGCTTCACTTTGATTCCTCATTTTGTAAAGCCTAGTCGCATCCATTTTAATGTAATCTCTGTCCAAGTGCATACTAGCACCTACCTACACATCACCCCTTGAAATTATGGTTTGGTTTATTTAGGCTTGGTTGACGACTTTCAGCAAAAACGTGAAAACATGAATTGTTTTTTTTAAAAATCTAATTAGCGACGTTACATTTTATAGGATGTTGACGGTAGTCGTTCTGAACCAGGTAAGTCAATAACATTTTTCTTTCAGATCAACAATAAATGAAGTTAGAATAAAAACGAAGAAAAGGCTAAAAATGCAAGGACAGAAATTAGTTTAGAAGGGGAAAATCTTAGTTGTGGAAATGTGCAAATTAAGGGCAACGTAGTCGTGCGAGGTGAATGGGTGAGAAGATGCGATAGTGTATTTAGTTTCTTTATTTCTACCCTGGCGACAATAATGCAGGATAATTTGTAAAACGGTTACTTTGTGTTTCCTTGGTGTTTTCAATTCGGTATTCTACTTCTTTGCTTTACGCTCAATTGAATTCATTGCAAATACTGAAACCGCCATTCTCATGTTACAATAAAAAGTATTTTTCAATCACCGTATATATTCGCTTACAACTTTAGTCCAGCTGCAGACAACAAACAGACTGATGTACCGTCGCATAATGCACCGGCTGATAAGGGTCTACATTGTTTGTTCCACTGATAACTCTTTACAAACTATAAAGAAATAGATTTGTCGGCACATCATGCGATTGCTAATCTGGGTCTCTGCAGGTTTTAGTCTGACTCTAGTTACATGTATAAGTGAGCACATACGGTTATTGTACAGTTGTGCGTAGAAAACAAATTTAATTTATAATTTCCTGTAATTTTTTGTCGTTTCATGCCATTTACCCGTTTCTTAATGTATGTTATGATAATTCTAAAAGTGTCATTATTAAGACCTTAATAATAGAACATTTACGTTTTCCAAATGTAGTGATTTCTATTTCACACTCAAGATTTTTTAAAAATGCGTATAGCCACCTATGTTAAGTAAAGGACAATTGTTGTTGTAGTTGTTGTAGGGTTTAACGCCATTTTTCAGCACGCGATAGGCTATACATGGCGGCCAGTATTAATGGTGGAGGAAGAAACCGGGAAATCCCCGGAAAGAACCACCGACCCTCGAGAAGCTACTGGCAAGCTTTCTCACATTTCCACATTGGCCGAATCCGAGACTCGAACCCACACAGACAGAGGTGAGATGGCAGTGATCCGTAACGGTGAGCGCTTTAGACCACTCGGCCACTTGGGGCCCCAGTAAAGGACAAGACGCATCGTATGTATTTATCAGTCTAGCCCAACTGCAAACAACACAGCTCGACATGTGCCAGTACATTTTGCGAAGGCAGATCTGGGTCTGAACTCGAGTTATAAGCAAATAATACGGTAGTATACAAAGTCGTTATAAGCGACTGTACACATAAAATGCTCTTTTAAAAACCTACCCTCTTTGTCACAACTATACTTGTGTAAAATCCCTTTCTAAAGCCTACCCACTTGGTCCCAACTATACCTGTGTAAAATGCCTTTCTAAAACCTATCCTTTTAGTCCCAACAATACCTGTGTAAAATCCTTTCTAAAGCCTACCCCCTTGGTCCCAACTATACCTGTGTAAAATGCCTTTCTAAAACCTACCCTTTTAGCCCCAACAATACCTTTGTAAAATGCTTTTCTAAAACATACCCTCTTTGTCCCGACTGTACACGTGTAAAATGCTTTTCTAAAGCCTATCCACATAGTCCCAACTATACCTGTATAATTATGCGATCTTAAAAAGAAATATTTTTACTATGAGTATCTGACAAAAATCTGAAGCCCCATTCACTTTTTACTGCTACGGAAGGTTGTGTGTGCGTGCTCTCTCACTCTCACAAAGCCTGCAACTCATGGGTGCAGTCACTTTTATATCTAAAAGGAATAAAAAATATTGTCTTCAACGCGAATGAACACATGTGCATTTGCAACGATTATTATCAGGTTAAATTAAAATTCATGTAAATTTAGAGTGGCAAGCAATACAAATTCTTGATCTTTATTGTTACTTTTTTAAAAATTTATTCCAGATTATTGAGTAACCTTTAGAGCACCAAATAATTTGTCAAAATACAGGAACAAATTTGTTTTTAACGTTTTCTTTATTCTTTTTATATACAGTTGTTACTCATAATTTTAGAAAACATCTCGTGTATTTGTTTGAATTCTTTTTAAAATAAATCTTAATGCCGCCCACGACTGATTGTATAAAGGGGTGGGTGGGTGAGGACTCATTTATCCCATACTGTAAATTCATGTATAAATTTTCGAGGTTTTGTGAAAAATTACAATTTTGCTGCTAATTAAACTCGTATATCGGGGAGGGGTTCTATTGTTTCAACAGAAAATAACTGTTGTTTTATATCTTTGCATTCATGATCTGCAACAACCATAAAATCCTAGAAAGTTGGTACTCCATGAAAATGGTGAATTCACAGTGCCCCAATTGACGACATCAGAGCTATTAACGATTGTTTAGCGATCGAATAAATACTGTCTTTTCTAAAGGGATGCAGTTTGAATCTCTGTCGGTTTATTGCAACTCAGCTTTAATTAACTTCACAAATCGATACTTTTTATGTTTTTTTTCTTCCTGGGAAACAAATTTGCTTTTGACGTATTGAGTTGCACAAAATAAACTTTCTATATCGTAAACAAGAGATATCGAGAAATCCTGGTTTGCACTTTACTTTTTAAATATATTATGCTATTTTCACATTTACTTTTTTATCGTCAATGGAAACAAGAATAAATCTTGTCTTCGATTATTTATTTTGTGACATATTTCCATGAATACCTATAATTACAGATTCTGTTCTGAAACTTGGGGTTTGCTCGACGCTATAGAACGATACCAATCTGAATAAAATCAGATCTCAGTCCTACGTGTATATCTGACGGACAATAATAAGGGACCATGTTCTTTTGACCTTACGGTTCACCAGTCAAACGCCAACTTTCAATTTCTGAAAGCGACACGCGTCATTTGGAATATATAATTAAAATCTATAACTCTCCCTAACATGAATTTGCAATACTTTATCTGATAGGATACTAAAAAATAAGTGGACTGGAAATTCTAAACGTTACCAAAACATGAACTTTTTCAGTGTCTGTCAGATCCACGCGTAGGACTATGGAGATCCGATTTTATCCGATGGCAATGAGGTACGGTACTGAAACAAATGATTCGTGGAACGCGAAGTCTTGTTTATAAACGCCATATGCATGACGTATATTTCCGCTTCCGGCAAGACAGAAATTTATAACATATTAAGGATTAATTATAATATTACTTCTATTGGATTAAAAAACCACTTAAACGTAGCTACTAAATATTACTGATACCACCGTCACCGTTACGCCGGAAAAGTGGTTCTCTCGTAATTAACTCGCTCGACATGAAACACGTCATCGACATGTGCATGTATCCGTATTTGTGTATCTTTGCAAAAGCCTGCCCTTGTTTGGATGTGTGTTTTAGTTAGCAAGAATTTACAGGACTAGGATTATGAAATGAGTTTTGTAACAGCTAAAAAATCAGACTTAAAAAGCTAACAAGTAAAGAGATTATTTTTAAAGCCATTTATTATAGTACATCAAGTGAATACATAGGTACGAAAATACAATCTGTTTATTTATTTTGATATTCATATAAGTAGTGATTTCTTTTATTGCATATTGAAATTATCGTCAAAGGCAACAAAATATTAAAATAAAAAATATTCTTTGATCCTAGAAGGAAAAAATCCTCAATATGAAAATGAACAGTATCAATTCTAAGTAACACGTTCGTCATCTAATGAAATGTACCAGTTATGTAGCGTGTGTGTGTGTGTGTGTGTGTGTGTGTGATTCACTGATATTTAGAGAATTATAATTGAATCACAAGTTGTAATGAGACAAGGACTCAACAAGAGTATAGGAGCCAATGTATATTCAAAAAGTAAAAAAATATTATGTTTGTTGAAATACAATTTTTTTTCTATGTACGAATGCGCTGTAGATATAATTGAAACGAAGCGCTTGTTTCATTGACTATTACCCTGTCTTTACTCCAAATGTATGTCATAATGCATATTTAAACTGGACTTGAGAGTTTTTCATCTTTTCGACATACACTGCGTCAAAGAGCTCGTTCTGTGCAACAGTAAACCAATTCTTCCAGTCCCCAACTTGACCTGACAAGAAAACACAATAGGTAAGTTCAAAATGTGAGAGAAGTCGAGTTTGATTTTGTTCTTGTATCATTAACATATATGAATGAGTGGTCGTGGAAGAGATATACAAGGGAATACAATGCAATTACCTTATTGAATGACGTTTTAATGGTGCTAAACTGAGTCCTTGTATGGAAGTCTTGGCGAATTATAAACACTCTACCAATTCCGGACTGTTTGTCGAGTAACTCGACGTTTGAAGAGTTCATGATTGGTTGAAGTCGCTGTGTGTGCTCACAGTTATGCAAGTACTATACATGGCCATTGGACTTCCCGCCATAATTATCCAGATTGCATATTCATATGCTAGTAGAACACATAAGCATTGGACGTCCCGCAATAATTATACCGATTGCACATTCACGCAGAATTTTTGAAAGTCTGAATATCTTGAAGACTAATTTTTTAAAAGAAACTTAAATGTTTTATTTCGATCAAAAACACTCTCGTAACAAAACTCTCGATACAACAAAGTTAATTTTTTTTTATTTATGTGAGGAGCACTCTAAAAGTAAAATGTTTATGTACAACAAACGTTTTGTTATATAAAGAACAACTGCATATCTTGTTGATATTATTAAAACATGCAAGCATCGATTAGATATTTTATCAGTACTTGAAATCCATGTAACACAGAATCGCTTAAAGAAAATAAAGCACGCACATACATAAATGCGCGCGCACGCACGCACACATTCTCATGAACGTGTTCACGCTGAGTTGACTCGATGTCAGCGTTAGTAATTTGAATTACCCTTCATGATGGAGAATTTATTTCATGTAAGTGGTTGAGGGTGATGCTGCTTTTCATCTGCTTTACGCACCGAAGTATTTCAGCGATTTCATTGTTCACACTGGATGCAGACGATGTGAGACTTGAAGATGGACTGCGATCGTTACGAAACGACTTGTGGATAGTTATTTTGCTTTCATACGTTGTTGAAAAGACTGTTGGACTTTTGCTACGGTACAAATTTCGAAACTGCTCATACTTTTCAAAAAATAATACACTCGTTTCAGTTCTATAGCTATTGTTAACTTCTTTAGATCTTAATGAATTGGGGGTAATTTATGTGACATCTTGAAGTAGTTTCCAGTTTTCGTCGGACTGGTGACACATAAGCTGATACAAACATCTGTATCAGATTGTAAGAAAATGATTAGTTGGATATATATATATATATATATATATATATATATATATATATATATATATATATATATATATATATAAGACAAAGAAAACTCATTAAAGGATAATGTGTTACATTTTCTTGCATAATATGCGGGCCATGAAAGTAAAATACCACTGTAGAATAAAGCCAATTTAATTAAAGGTCACCTGCCACCTATATTGTACAAACGTGTGATATTATTATAGTTATAAACAAAACGCATTGGTTATGCATGCACACCATAAAAATGTTTAATTAGACTTAAAACTCCGCTTTATAAAATGAAAAAATTATTCGGCAATCTCCGTAAACAATCGGTAGTTTCCGCGTACCAAAACCGGATATGACGTACATTTATCCCTTCTATTCAACCTAGCCATTCAAGTGCTTAATTTCCCCACGTAAATGTCTATGTGGTATAGCGTACAATCGTGCTTTTGTACAGCAAATATGGTGCACTGTGTTGCATACGGATGTAACCAAAAGAGTGATGATGAGGAAAAAGCGTTCTTTCTTTTTCCGAAAAACCATGTTTACCAGAAAAGAGTGTATTTAATCTGTGGGATCTAATAGGATAGGGATGGGAAAGTAGTATAATTTATGCCGGATTATAGTGAATTTGGCCCAAAGACAATTCGGCCCAACTTGAAATACAATTCGGCCAAACTTAACAATAGTTTGTACGTTCTTTTTCTTCAACAAAAAAGTAGATGCTATGTACGATAGGTTTTAGGGAGAAAAAAACACTAAATTTAAACAAGCTATTTTGATATTCTTTGAAAGAAAATAATCATACTTCGTAACGTACATATTTATGAGAGAAAACACAAACTGACATATCTTGCTTGTTCTAATTAAAATATTTATATACATTTTTTATGCTAACAAATATATGCATCTACACAACGACATTCTCAATTTAAGTCTTCCGGTCAAATTATCAATAATCATTTATAAAACAAAAATACGTAACAGATAATACTCTACATAATACGTATACATTTTGCTAAGGGTAGTGTACATGAGATATTATAACAAATATACTTATATTTAGGCTTCACATTGTAACACAGCTGCATACAATACATACTAGATGACACATGAGAGAGAGAGAGAGAGAGAGAGAGAGAGAGAGAGAGAGAGAATAATGCTGAGCATTTTGTCATTATTTAGTTGCTGCAACATGAAACTCTTACTAGTTAATTTTATTGTTTGTTTTTATTTTTTCAAGTTGTCTTAGTGTGTGCGCGCGTAAATTCAAAGCTTGTCATTACTGGTCAATATCGTCAATCATATTTGCTCCATTATTCCGTACAAATTAGAAAGGAAATAATTTTGTGTTTAATTTTTGCCCCCCCCCCCCACATACACACTAAATAAATTGATAAACATACACTTGTTTGAAAATAAAATGAAAGAAATTAACCTTGCATTGTTATCATATATTCCTTCTTTTTTCATCATGCGAAAATTATCTTTAAAAAATATATATCCACGAACTCCGTATATGTAGCGGATGCCGGCTTGCGTATGCATCCTTAGTGATATGTGTATCGCTTATGACAAATAACAAAATCACAAATGAGACGAAAGTATCACCCGATTGCATGAAGGCACCTGCCATTTACGCATGATAAGTTACTTATTGCAAACTGATTGTATTGTATCCAGGTTAACTATAAGTCGGTATCTCGCAAATAAAAAAAATCATTATTTTAAAATGCATTCAATGTGAGTGCAAATGATAATCTTTTTGCTAGCATGGGTTACATAAGTATTATTAAAGCAAGTTATTATTGTGTATAATATTTGACCTGCAAACATCAATTATGATTACATATGGTAAACAAATAGAAGCCCGGGTGATAAACACAACTGGCATGGAGCAAAAAATTAATTGTTTAAACTTACCGACAGGATATCAAATACATAGGTCATTTTATTACAATGCAAACCAACCCCGGAAAATTGACTTTGGTATCTTTTTAGTGTGCCGATTTTTTCTTCTGAAGTCGGCCAACAAAAGGAAGTCAAGTTTGGTTCCTTTGGATTCTTTAAGTGTGCCGATTTCTTTCATCTTTTTTTTAATAAAGTCTGCCGACACAGGGAAGCCAGCATTGATTCTTTTTACCTGTATCAACAGGAATTTTCAAAATAAATTGAAACAATAGAACAGTTTTGAAAGCGACACAATCTAGTGCGTCGTGCACGCATACCAATATAAGGCTGAACAGTAAATTAGTTTTCTTTAGTTTCATCTAAATATTCCCTATCCATAGTTTATAGTGTTTTATATTTCGACAACAAGAAGCATGTACTTCGTCTTGTAGGGATAAATGTACATATACTTAATATACTTGTATTGTGTGAAGTGTCGGTTTGTCTCGCAAATAAACGGATATTACAATGGTATCTATATAAGGGAGGTAACTACTGCATGACTAGGAAGAAAACCGAAAGTTCATTTTTATGATTCACTAGTACTTTCAAGAGTCTTTGCTAGACTGAACAACGAAGGACACGAAGGAACAACCTATATCAAATTCATTTTATGTGTATCCGCACCTTTTCGATACATTCCCAGCTGTTGGTCCTTCCATATATTGGCCATGACCATGTCAATAGGATCTTTCTCTTGTTTCATCCTGTCAAATTCACACGCCTCCGAGATGTTTTGTATTAACTCCTCATCCGCCTTCACATCTAAAAATCGAGCCAGACGCCGTGTCTCCTTTATTCTGTCCTACGAGATAATAATGGTCATTATGAATCAAATGTCTTATCGACCACTTTCGACCAATTACTGTTTATTGATGATACACGTGAACTGTTAACCAATCAGATTTTGAGATACATGTGATGTATTGAACTATTTTATGTTTAGTGCTTTTTTTTGGTCATAGACAAGCACTCTTACACATACATATATTTCACAACACAAAATATGTTAATACACTGGGACAAAACCTTGCCCTTTTTAAAATCCCGTATTTTCTATATTTACACTTTATAATCTAAAGTGTTCTTTGAAAGTAGACGGAAAATGCCGAACGAGAAAGTCAACAATTTACATAGGTATTCAGCCTTCTTTTTTTTTGAAGTAAAATAAAACAAGAACAAAAACACAACAGAGCTCATCAATGTAACCATGCATCATTTTCAGAATTTTTCAACTAGCGTATAACTATCCAACATTTTTGTTGTTTGAAAAAAGAGGATCACCTGGGTTAGATAAACGTCAAGATGCATTCATTTCTTGGATAAAGTTGGCTCAACGCCAAAATAGTATCTCAGCGCCAATTTGAAAAATGCTCGTCTACAATATCTACTTTTACAAGTTTTGAGAAAGAAAAACTGGCTTGTCACCATTTTCATAACGTATACTTACTACTTTTAACACTTTAGAAGTAATCTTATTTAAATGATATAATAAGTATTTGTTTGATGATTAAGATGAGGATAACAGTCCAGAAATAGATAAAGTATCGAAATAAACAACGCGAAAAAGTTCACAAGTTCCAACTTTGCAACCCCACGTTCTCGAACTAAAGATAAAAGCTATTAAAATGTGTTTCTAATAAAATGTTGTTGATTATGATGGTATATTTACAATCAAACATTCCTGGCAAAGTTGTTGTAAATGATGAAAATATATTGATACATTTGGTAGATAAACCATCCAAGTATAAAGTATATGATGAACTGTCTATTGAATACCTACCACTGTAAAGTTTGCAATAAAATGTTTGTTTTTGTTCTTTTCTTCTTCTTTACAATTATGCTCTAACGATGCACATACAGATAAATTTAAGAGAGAATCCATTGAAATACGAAATGTGCAATAAAAGGTTAACTGACATTACCGTGTTTAAATAAACAAATAAATATGTTTAATTTAGCATTTAAAACAATTGACTGTCAAAATGTTATAATAAATCCTAATTATAGTCCGTTACAAATATTTTGTCTGTGAAACTATCAAATTATAATTATTGCTTATAGTGGGTGTACTGATATTTGTTAAAAACAGATATTCCGGAACTTGGGTTTATGAGACGTGCAAACTTTGAATGTAGTATGTTACCAATTAAAACCAAGTTTAAAATAGGAAATTTGTTATGTCTGATTATCTATGTCTAATTATTTATTCGTGTATGATTACTTGTCGATTTTATCTAAATAAATGGCAATTGAGACACACATTATAAGTAATAATCTAATCAGGTAGCATTACATTATACTTTTACAGCTGGTACAGCTTGCATTTGAACATGAATGTAGATCCAAAATAAGAACACCATCGGACGTGAGGTTTAAAGTAGTTCGTAAGCTGATTATTCCAATTTAAATAAGTTCCCAAAATTCATTTTTTATGAAATAATTTTCTCGGCCTCAGAGAAAAAAAAGACAGAAAATACATAATTCTAAAGTAATACTTATACTGAAAAGGCCAAACGAGTAGTTATTAAAGTACTTATGTGTTTATACCATTCATATAACAAGGTTACCAACGAACTTCCAGAACTCGTTCTCTTTAATCACTGATTCTCTCACTAGCTTAATTCATTTTCATTAATAATTTACCTGTTAATATGAATGCCACTGAAACGATCTTTTTTTGCTGATGACTCGACCTTATCCGCCATGAGTAATATAATCCCTTTGATACTGTTATTTACTGTTATTTTGTGGCGACAACCCCATCGCAAACAAAAATGCAATTAAAAAATCTAGCTGTATGCCAAATGGACCAAATGGAAAAATGGAAATTAGAGGATATCAATATATTTGTCCAGGGAACCAAATTAAATAATATCCATAACTTGAAATTGTAATTGTTGACAGGCATTTATCATGGGAAAATCAAAGAAAGTGCGTGCTGTTCTCAAGACCCTATGAATAGCTTTATTCACCATACGGTCTCTGTACTTGCCAGAATCTTTGTTATAGTGTCTTACAATGTGTGTGTGTGTGTATATATATATATATATATATATATATATATATATATATATATATATATATATGCTTTGTTTGATTATATTGTATCATAATAAGGACTTACAACAGTACAACAGTGGTTACGTTTTAATTAATGCATATATTACTTTTAAGCCATTTTGACATTACAGTCTTTTCATAATATATGTCTACAATATATCAACCAGCTCCTAACTCCATCTTTGAACATCCATTTACACGACCTGCGGTCTGTTTCGTACTTGAATGTTCCTTTGCCCTAATTCATAAAAGACTCTCTACATAACATAGTTTTGATATTCTGCAGCAAAAATTTGAGATACCTACGTTGGATACATTCACCAGCTTCCTCTTCCAAATCTACATGTGTATCTTGCATATTTTTTTTTTTTAAAAAAGCTAAGAAGTATATGAATATGTATTTTATGTCATACATTTTAGTAAATTAGATTTATATTGATACAAATATGTTGCAGTTATCATTTTGATAATCTGTTATTGAGGACTAAATCGATTGATTCAGAACCAAATTTATTATTATTAATTTTAGAAAGTAAATTAATTTTATTAGGTCAATAACACAGTAACTAATCTGCTCAATTTGCTCTCTAAACTTATTCCAGGATTTTCAACCGGTGTAACGTGGTCGATTGAGCTAAAGTAGTGGTGAGCCAGCTTTCTTTGCGAAAGATGCAAAAGTATTGTTTTGTTTTTTTAAATGGCGGCGAGTCAACTTCTTTTCCGAAATTTGAAAAGAGTAAGCATAGAGGAGTATTTACATGGCGGTCAGCCATCATTTAGAAAAAAGGAAATTAGAGGTTGCGGACATATTTGACTTAGGTTATCCAGCTTTTTAACAAAAGTAAAAATGGTGGATTCTCACATGAAATTTGATAAATTGTGAAAATTATCAAGTCACATCGACGAGGGTATTAAAAAATATAAATAATTTAAAAGCCGCGTTAAAGTGATTTAGTTAGGTTTCGGAGTAAGTAATAGACTAGACTATATAATCTCTCTCTCTCGTCGGATCAGTTTGTACACAGGTGAGTCGGATAATGTAAAGGTTACTAATTTTGTCGTCCAAAAGTGGTTCAGTGGAGCGTTCGTACAAGCATGATTTAGTAAATGGGTTTTATTGGGGCCAAGTTTACAAAGTATTGTTACTTTCAGGGTTTCCGGGCTTTCCGCCCCGCCCCCCGGCTAAACAGAAAAAACTTACACAAACGTAGTCACTTGTCACTTGAAATATGACCATCGTTTGTTTTCTTCTTCTTGGACATGTTTATTGAGTATTAAGCAAACATTTTGAATAAATATGCACACAGACTTTCACTTTGGTAC
Organism: Sinohyriopsis cumingii; assembly: GCA_028554795.2. Lineage (NCBI taxonomy): Eukaryota > Metazoa > Mollusca > Bivalvia > Unionida > Unionidae > Sinohyriopsis > Sinohyriopsis cumingii. The sequence goes on along the minus strand of CM068842.1, from coordinate 826,795 downwards.
CCTTTCCAGGAATTTCAAGGCCGGTTTGAAATTTTGGAAACCCCGCCAACACCCAATCATTAGACATGATCCGGCCCTGTCTTGTTGTTGTTGTTGTTGAGTTTAATTATAGTGGCGTGCGCACAATTGTGCATGTGCCACTTTTTTCTGACTGCACCGCAGCCTGCTAGTTATTCCTGGGGAAGGGAATGGTGCCACCTCCCCCAGGCTTTTATGGATTCAAGGAACCCTGATAGTTTGGCCTCAATCTGTGTGTCCATAAAGGTCCTTACATTTGAATGGTTGGCTGTCATTAGTGGGAAGGAGAGCTCGGGAACGGACCAGGCAAATGCAACAAGAAACCAGCGATGTAAAGCAAGTAGGACCTACTTGCTTTACATCGCTGGTTTCTTGTTGCATTTGCCTGGTGTTTTTTGAGAAGAAAAAATTTCAATTTTTTTCTTCTTTTTTTTCTTCTTCAAAATGTTCTAAAAAGGGGGGGGGGGATGTTCTATGCTGTTTATAGAGGTTCTTAGTAGAAATCATGCATGACGAGAGATTTTCAAGGTTATTATGGTATTACTAGTCGAGGTGTTTAGGGTGTGTTTCATACGTTATGTTATTTATAAGTTTTTAGATATTACCCCTTTAAGTTATTCATTAATTAATGTTTTTAGAGACTGAATGTTATTCATACTTTATTTAGCAAGAGACCTGAGTCATAGCCGATTACACGGTTCGTTAAGGACATCTAGGATCGGAATCCTAGCTGATTACTCGGTTCGTTAAGGACATCTAGGACATCCGATTTTGCGGTTTCCTTAGTTTTTTATAGGTGCTTCGTAAGTGAATTATTTATTAATACTTTTATAAAATTGAATGATATGTTATGGGTTTAATATGTGGTGGCTTTTAAATTTATTTAGCTAGTTACTGGGTCTTTTGGTTTTGTGGGGATAGTAATTACATCATGTTCCTAAGTCCTGCTGAGTCTATGAATTGATTTATATTTTTATATGCTGATGGTTTATTTCTATTAGAGTCCATAAGTAGCTCTGGGTATGTGTGTGGTGATCCAATCTCTTTTTGGTTTTTGATAAATATTTTCCGAGCGAGTTTATATTTTGGGCATATATTGAATGCCTGGTGTAGATCTTCGGTGGTGTGGCAGTTAAAGCAGTTAATGGTTGCTGGTTTGGGTCCTATAAACCTTCCAAAACTGCTTGCTAGTTTAGTTTTTCCAGTTATTATCCTGTTTATGGTTTTCTGTTCTAAATAGGTACCCTTAGGTAGCTGTATGTTCCTATCTAAGTTTTTTTGGGGGGTTTCATGGTGCTTTTTACCTTTTGTGGAGGAGTTCCAAAAATCTTGCCATGTTTGGTCTTTATATGTTTGTGCGAAGCTTATTGCTTCTGTAGAGCTATAGTTAAAGGAGACTAGAAATCAAAATTTTCCTTTTACGTATGTAATTCTCTACAGATTTTAATTCCACTGCAATGTTTATAAATGAAATATCGTAAGCGGGTAGTGATTATATTGCGTGGAAGATACCACGATTCCGTAAATTGCCGAGTTTTTCCGAGTTTTAATGAGACGACAGATCACGTGGTACCGTGACGCTATACTAGCGAGTCCTCGAATACAAACATAAACATTGGCGAGCGAGTCAGACAGGAGACCACATTTGGGTTGCACATTCAAAAGTTGATATAATAGTTTATGTACTGTACTGATAAGTACTAAAAGAAATTTGTTAGGCACAGGCCCCGGGCTGGTGACTTAAATAAACTAAAGTCCTGAATGAAATTCCACAAGCCCGGACAGTTCATACCTGTCAACTCTCAAGCCGGGAGAAAAACCTCCCGATTTTGGGGGTATTTCCTCATCTACATCCCGATCTCGTAATATCTCTCAATTTTGTGCAGCGAAGTCCCGATTATTACATTATGTCTGTCAATTTTCATTTGTCAGAAGAAAAAACCCAACCCCAAACCATTTTTAAATATAACGTATGCCATCCACAGTCTAAACTGCCACACTGCTGACATCGTAGCGATATGACTGAAAAATTGTTAAAGCTACGTTAAAAATTCAAATCACACGCACACACGTCTAAACCCTGCACTGGACGAAATAATTAATATCACACAACAGTTTTTTCATCTTTAGTAAATAGAACATGAAGATTAAACATTATTCAAGTAAATTTCAGATTTTTTAAACAACTACAACAGTACTATAGTAAAAAAAAATAATTAAAAGAATAAAATTGTCACCAATTAGCTTAAATGAAGGATCACGTTGAAATTTTCTCTGCAAACAGAATCGCATCTCCATTTCCGCCAAAGAAACTCGGCCAGTTAACACCTGACATTCCTCTACCATATATGAAAAGTTTAATTACCATGATTAAATTACAAGGAATAAAACAAAATATACCATGCAGTATATGTGGCCCTAAAGAACTAATTCTAAATAAATATTTTAATCAGCAAACAGTGTTACATGCATTAAGACTTAAACCTAAGAAAATAAGGTGGGGCATAAAACTTGAGAAAAACAGTTGCCAGATGTACGGTAACTTGTGACTGCAGATTTGAACTGTTAAAATGAAGTCCATGGCATCGTAAGTAACAACAAAATAGGCATCGTTTATTTGGCAATCAATTGCTGGTGCTTATACATACACACACTGTCGAACATGGTTTCTTTGAAGTATGTCCGAAGGGCAGTCCTTTTCACAAGATCAATGTAAGGATAAGGATTCTGTTCATTAGTCACACAGGCTTTATTGTTTGCGTACTTAAATCAAAACTTTAGCTATTTTGCAATTTAGCCAGAACTGACCAGAGTATGCAAAAGGGGCTTGTCATGGGGGAATAATAAGGCGTATCACAGCGAGAAAAGGCACGTCAAATGGGCGGTCGCACATTGGGGCAAGGGGGGGGGGGTCAATAGTCCCTCCCCCGTTCTATTGTCAGACAGTTAATGTGAAACTTTGACCTTTTTTTTTAATCGCTCCTTTTTAAACTGCCCAAGGAATAGTTTTATATCAGTTCCAATTAATACAGATTACCGTTTATGCATACTACATGTATACAATGCATTTTTTTTTAAATTTAATTTTTATAAGATTACTGAAAATTGTGTTTTCTTGAAACACGACAGGTTTAGAATCTTATTTTTAGCAAAGCTTCGATTTGATTAAAATCAAATCTAAATTTCACCTACGACAGTGGTGATTTGATTTAGATTGTGCCGTGTTAAGGCATGTATGTCAACATCTTGAAAATACATTTACTCATTTCACCAGCGGGATCAAAGTTTCCTCAGGCAAACACTTTTTGTTTCGACAAGCCTGACGGGCACCTCACTTTGAATACAGGATGGGCCGGAACTAAAACCAGAAGGGGCCCAGGGTGTCGGGCTATCAGATTTGTTTTTAGCACTGCTGTTTTAGATAGAAGATATGTGGATTGATTGTTGCATTTTGTGGTCACTTACTCGTCCTTCTGCCCATTTTCGTAACTCACACGTTTAACGCTTTTCCCAGGATTTAAAATGTTCAAAGGTATGTCTGGAACAGCGCCAACTTTTAGTCTAGGCCTAGCATTTGCGTATCTTTGAGCTGCTATTTTTTCATGATCCCTCTCGTAACATTCCTTTGAGAAATGTAACGTGCACATAGTGCTGTATGGTGTTGCTTTGAAATCGACTCGTTTGTAATAATGTACCCATGCTTTCATGATGCCTTTATCTTTCGGAAAAGAAAAAAAAATATGTTCACAGGCTTTTCTTAATGTTCTATTACACCCGTAAGCAACGCAAAACGGTATTGTCTTTTACTCTGGCAACTCCCACTTGGGTTGCTGGAGTCGCTACTATGACGTCACATCCCGAAAGTAACCGAATAGGCGCGGAAATTTTGCATACGAGGTCACGGAAATTCAGCTCCTAGAAGATAGGCCAATATTTAAATATTGGCATTACAGTCGCAGATGATACTTCAGAATAAGGTTTTCTGCTATAGTACTTTTATTATTATTCTATATTTCCATTGGTTTCTGGTCTCCTTTAAGCTTGATAGAGTTTTGATCTCCTAGTTTGGTTTTTGCAACTTTGTCTGCCGGATATTCCAATGTGCGACGGTATCCACATGAGCTCGACTAATTTATGTGCTGTGGTGATATCGTCGATTAATTGGCATGCTCTGTCGAGGAACTGTTCCCTAGAGTGTGTATTGCGATTTTGGATCGATTTGATAACGTGGGGAATCGCTTATAATAACTGCTTTAGGTATTTGGTTGTCTTTGATCCATTGTAGTGATTCAAGTATAGCCCAGAATTCAGTGGTGTAAATGGAGCAATAGTCAAGTATCTGGATCCCGTTTGTATATTGAATTCAGGGATGACTATTGCTGCTGCTGTTCTTGGTGGGTTGTTTGTTTTTGATCCATCGGTATATATTTTAACATAGTCCGGGTAATTTTGGTTGATTTCGTTTACCAGTACAGGTTTTAGTAGGTTTTCTTGTCCTTCTTTATTGCCTAATTTGGTAGCTTCAATGTTAATCCTTGGTGGTTTTGGTAACCATGGTGATTTGTTCTGGTCTGTATTGTTTGTTACCTGTTTTTTTTAGTAGAGGTATCTTTTCTCTTAGTTCAAGGATTACTTTGCCACTTGGTGTGATGGGTATGATTTTGGGTTTGAAGACAACTTTACACTTATTTATAGCTATTTTGGTGGGATGGTTGTCTGGGTGGGTATCTAATCGAATGGAGTATCGGAGGAGCAGTTCTTGCCTACGTAATTGTAAGGGTAGTTCTCCTGTTAGTGTTTGTAGTTCTTCTAATGATGTTGAGGGGAGTGTTCCTGTGCATAATAGTATGGCTTTTCTCTGGATAGTGTCAAGTTTTTGTAGTACAGGCTGCTTAGCCGAGTTATATGCTTGGCAACCGTAATCCAGTTTTGATCTAATTAGGCTTTCATATATCGTGAGGAGGGTTTCCTGGTTGGATCCCCAGTCAGTCCCTGTGATGTTCCTGAGTAAACTGAGATCTTTGTTACAATTCTGGGTGAGTTGTTCAATGTACTGTTTCCATGTGAGGTGGTTGTCAAAGAACATTCCTAGGAATTTTACTACTGTTACGTATTTGATTAATTGATTTTGTATATAGAAGTTTGGATAGACTAGGTTGTTATTTCGTTTTGGGGTGAATATGATTGCCACAGTTTTTTCATGAGATATTTTGAAACCCCATATGTCCGCCCATCTCCCTATGTTGTCTAGGCTCTGCTGGATTTCTTTAAATACTGTGTTATTGGCAGGATTTCCATTCCTCCATATGCCACTATCATCTACAAATTGTGACAAGTTTATTTTTGCGGAGGCTGCAATGAGGTCAAGGTCGTTTACCATTAGGTTAAATAGTAAGGGACTTATTACACTGCCTTGCGGTGTTCCATTTTCAAGTGAAAATTCTTCCGAATGGGTGTTGCCTATTCTTGTGGTAATTTTCCGGCCTGTGAGGAAATCGCCAATCCAGTTGAACAAGCGTCCAGTTATTCCAAATTGGTTTAATTTGGCCATTAGTCCATTGGTCCACACCATGTTGAACGCTTTTTCTAGGTCTAAAAAAACCGCTATGAGGTTGCGATCTGTTTTCCTATGTGCGTTAAAAGCGAGTTTGATGTCTGTTTCCAATCTGAGAAGTTGGTCAGTGGTGGACCGTTTGTTCCGAAAGCCACATTGATTTATGGAGAGTAGGTTATTGGTTTCTAGGTGGTGTTTTAACCTATTTGCGATTATTGTCTCCATTATTTTGCAAATATTGTTTGTAAGGGAGATGGGTCGGTACGAATTTATGCTGTTGGGATCATTACCTAGCTTGGGGATTGGTATTACTATGGCCTGTTTCCATTTGGTGGGTAGTTGGCCTTTATCCCATATCCTATTAAAGAGTTTGATTATGGCTATTGTTATATTAATAGGTAGTTTTTTTGTAGATAATGTAACCTAACTGATCCTTACCAGGGGATGTTTCGTTTTTGGATCGTAGGGCTATCCTCCATTCATGTACTGTGATGTCGCTATTTAGGTGAGATTCTTTTGTTCCTTGGTCTTGAAACATTTGAGGTTGGGTTACCTCCATTAGTTTTTTGTGTTCTTGAAAGCTTCTGGTGTGATTATTGTTGCTACTCATGTTCGAAAAATGCTTCGCTAGGAGGTCTGCCTTATCTTTATTTGTTATGGCATTTTTAATTTTTGGGGCTGAGGTAGTTGCTTTCCCTTTTATGGTTTTTATCTTGTCCCATATTTGTTTCGAGTTTGATTTTAGACTCAGTTTAGAGCAAAAGGTTTGCCATAGATTAATTTTAGCAGTTTTTATAGTTTTGTATGTGCTTTTTCTTTATCTTTATATTGCTGGAAGTAGATAGAATTTTTGGTGCGTTTATATTTATTTAAGGCCCTTTTTTGTCTTTATGTGCTATAGTGCACTGTTTAGTCCACCATGGTACAGGGTTTTATTTTGGATATTAGTTGTCTTTGGGATGCATCGGTTAGCTGCTTCTATAACTGTATCTGTTATGTTATCATAATACATGTCAATACTTGGGCTTTCTAAGTTATCTGGATTTACTCTAGCTAGTAATAACTGGAATTGGTCCCAGTCTGCCTGTTGGTACCTCCATTTAGGTGGGGTTTCGTTTGGAATGTGTTGAGGTTTTGTTTGAATATTGATTGTGATGGGAAAATGGTCACTTCCTAACGTATCTTCCTGATCTACCCACCAATTTGTGATTTGAGCCAATTTTGGGGTAGTGATGGTTAGGTCTATGGCTGAGAGAGTGCCATCCTCAGGGTTTAATCTAGTTTTCGACCCGTCATTTAAGATGACCAGATTGTTCTCAGTTATCCATTTTTCAACCATTTTCCCTCTTTGATCTTTCTTTTTACCTCCCTATAATTCACTGTGTGCGTTGAAGTCGCCACAGATCATTAGATTGTTGTTAGTTGTTATTAGTGATTGCCTTTAGTGAGATTAGGTTGGTAGGGCATTTTTTATTTGAATGTTTGTGGTTCCTATATTTATCATTACTGACATTATTTCGATGCAATTATTGATGTTTAGGTTAGGGGGTACTTCTATTACTTCATAGTAGATTAGTGTATCTATTAAAAAAATTGCTAGTCCACCCCCTTTCTGCCCCATGGGTCTGTTTTTAAAGATTCCCTGGGTATAGCCTTGTAGTTTGGGCAGGCGTTTGTGTTCTTGTGTTATGAGGGTTTCCTGTAGGCAGATTACGTCTGGTTTTACGGCTGTATTATTCAGTTTGTTCTGCAGTTCAGATGCCCTGCCTGTATTATGCCAACAGTCATTAGTTTGGTTGTTAGAAACTGTATGTATCATTCTAACAAACTCGTTCGTTTCATGATAAATGTTATTACAAGTTGAAGAGATGTTTTCTTTAGTATGTAAGTTATATCATCCTGCAGCCTTTAACAATAGCAAGTATACGCTCATTACAATGATGATGATGATGATGATGATGATGATGATGATGATTCTTGTTGTTGTTGCTTTTTGTTTATCTGGTTATACCTTTTTCATGTCCTCGTATCTTACGACGTGTATTGGATACCCTGGATGGTCTCGGATCACTTTTTCCCAGTCCAAGGTATAATCAAACCAAGAACCATAGTCCACTGAAAGAATATTTCAAATACTTTGTCAGAGATATGTTATGTCACGCTTTAAGGCGAAATGATACAATCTTGGAACAGTCATAAATATTAATAATTTTTATATTGATTGAAACTATACAGCACGTTGATAATTAATTCATCTATGTTGAATGTCAAGATAAGAGTCACATTTTACCATATATATGTACACACACACACACACACACACACACACACACACACATATATCACAGCATTTCCATGTTTCATTGGTAAAGCGTGTTCGACAGCCACTCAAGCCAGCTGGGGTCAGCTGACTTTGGATGTCCTTGCGAAAAACGACACTTAGTTTCCATTTGTTCGGCAGGATATAGCCAATACTCTAACCAACAAAAACAAAACGCCTTCCCAATCCTCATTCCTCAAACAAACCCTGAATGAAATATATACATAAAACACCCCTTAAACACAATATATTTTTAACGAAGCTTTTCACGTTCATAGATATGAAAATTGTATTTCGATTGGTGAACGAAAGCAAAAAGCAAACACAGAAACTAAATTTTGTTTAGGATATGATACAAATGCACAAGTAAATCTCTAACACCTCTTTTCAATGATACTGTATCCAGACGAATAACGAATACCTTGTCCGTCGATAAAGCGATGGATATAATTCTCCCATTTTCCGTTGTACTCATATTCCAGAAGTTTAAAATGGTGGTTGTAAAACGATACTGCAACGTCCTTCGGGTTTCTCAGACAGTGTACAATTTTACATCTTTGTCTCACGAAGTCCTCTGGAAGCATGCGGAAATAAACATGACTGTTAAGAACTCTCGGCGATTTGATGTTGTCATATGTTTCCTGAGTCAGGATTTCCAACATGGCCGTCTCTTTGCTCACAGGTATTCGCTCGGCTGACCCATTCAGCAACATTGACGTCACTTCCCATAACCAATGGGTGCCTGCAGGAGATTTCGATGGGAAATGGCGTCAAGAAGAATGAATGACTGAGGAGGCAACCATTTTATTGAACGAAAAGAGGAACCATTATGACCTAATCTGACACCTGTTCCATGTTATGCAAGATTTGACTTTCAGTCACAAAATCATCCAAAATATTAACCATAAATGTACTTTATATATATATATATATATATATATATATATATATATATATATATATATATATATATACAACATTGCGTTAACTTCATTCAAATCCATAATTATAATTGCACATATATTGTTGAATTAATTATTGGTATGCAAATTTAATTTTCATTCTTTGTTAGTTTTTTAATGTATTATCTGCTATGGGCTATGAAAAATTGTATCTTGTAGCTGATCTTGTTCAAAATCAAGTTCATTGTCTACCTGACGAAAATCTTTACTTTTTCTCTCTAATAGTTTCCATATGAATGTGGGTTTACTGTTTAAGATCATTATCAATAGAATTAAGCATATTTGTTTTGGTTTGAGTCAAGGACGTTTGTGTTTACCATTTTGTTTATTATAATTTTAGTAGCAGACTCTTCTAGAACTGATGATTCCATTAAGTAATATTTTATATATATAGAAAATGCTAATTGTGACCTAATTCAAGTATAGGGCTATACGATATTGTTTATTGGGAACATTATTTATTCTTGTTATAAGATCTTCAGACAGAATCGTTTGCTGTGTTCAGTGTTTGATTTGGGGTGAAATTATTTAAATCAAAGTAGTCTTCTCTAGAAATACAAAGTGCTCATCTAAAATGTTCTTGGAAAGAGACATTAAATGGGAATTATAGTTAATTCAATTAAGGAAATCTTGGATTATATTACCGTGATTCAACAAAAAGTGCTGGCACACCAATGCAATTCAGGTCGTTGGTACATTAGTACATTTGAAACTAATGGCCGCCACAGGCAAATCAACATCTTCTATTGATGGAAATTATTTGTAATATCACTAAATTTTATAACATTATTCATTAGGACTTGCATGAGCCATTAGTAGTAAATGGGGTGAGATTAGCGACAATGGGAATTAGCATTACAAAGACCCCTGGGTCAGATTAGCGACAATGAAAATTTAACATGGCGAAAAATCGTGGGTCAGATTAGCGACAAGGGAAATTAACATGGGAATAAATCGTGGGTCACTCTAGCGACAAGGGGAATTTAACATGGAACTATAGTGTGGGTCTGTCTAGCGACAAGGGGAAATTAACATGGGGAATAGAGTTTGGGCTTTTGGGATTTTTTTTTTAAAATTTAAATTTAAATTTAAATTTAAATTTAAATTTAAAAAAGGGGTAGGCAATGGAAAGGCTATCTCTTTTCGAGAAATATGGCTGGCCCTGAAAAGGGCCTTTGGGTTTTTTCTTCTTCTTCTTCTTTTAACTTCTTAACTTTTTCCACCATCCTCTTATTTTGTCCATCATTCCTTTCTTCTTTTTCTTTTCTGTTTCTGGTATCCAGTCCGGGTGACCCATGGCTCGGAACTTGGCCTGTATTTTCATCCAGTTGTTATTCAGTTGGTCGAATTCTAATTTCTTCTTCTTATTCTGTTCTTCCTTTCTTTCTTTAGCCCACCTTTCCTTTATGTTTTCTACTTCTTGGGTCATCACTTGTTTCATTATTTCTTCTCCTTTTTTCAACCTGTTCAGTCCCCTCTTCATATATGACAACTCCGTCCAATACACTATATGTTCTAGGAAGCACCGGACTTGGATGACATAATCCAGTGCTTCCTTCAAACTCCCCACTCTTACATAAGGTGGGTCAATAAATCCTCTTGATTTGTTGACTTCATCTTCTATCATTCCTTCTATTATATGTCTGGCGGCCTTTATACGTTCGACTTGACTGGTTACCAAGTGTTCTTTATCTTCATGCTCCCATTCCTTTTGTATCCTTTCTATAGCATATTCTGCATCTATTATCCAGAAATAGATATGCCTCAATTGATTAAATAAATCAGTCACTTGCGTCATCTTGTCTAGATTATTCTTTGTAGAATGGTTGGAACGACGAATACTATGGGTTCTTATACGAAAAGCGCGGACGTGAAGGAAAACATCCCCTACTTTTTCATTTCATATAATAAAACCCAAACTATACTCTCCACATATGCTAAGAAACAATTAACAAAATCCATAATCTACTATCCACACAATCGTACGTGAGCGCTTACAGAACCCTAACTATACTCTTCACCTACGCTAAGAAACAATTAACAAAATCCATAATCTACTATCCACACAATCTTACTTGAGCGCTTACAAAACCCTAACTATACTCTCCACATACGCTAAGAAACAATAAACAAAATCCATAATCTACTATCCACACAATCGTACGTGAGCGCTTACAGAACCCTAACTATACTCTTCACCTGCGTTAAGAAACAATTAACAAAATCCATAATCTACTATCCACACAATCTTACTTGAGCGCTTACAAAACCCTAACTATACTCTCCACATACGCTAAGAAACAATAAACAAAATCCATAATCTACTATCCACACAATCGTACGTGAGCGCTTACAGAACCCTAACTATACTCTTCACCTACGCTAAGAAACAATAAAGAAATCCATAATCTACTATTCACACAAACATACCTTAGCTCTTACAAGCACCAACACACAAACACATACCCTCACACTATCTTAAAAAAGAGTTAGTGTTTATATTCACACTACTCTACCTACACATTGGCAAATTGATGGTTATTTCTTTTCTAGAGTATTGGGTAGCCCTGAAAAGGGCTGTTTTTTGTTTGGAACTTCATGGTCACGTGGTTAATGGTGGCACCTTCCAGGCCTGGCGCCGCATACACATCTTATCCCCCAGTTACTTTTTACCTTTTGGCGGGAGAGAGCAGAGGCAGGATATGTCGCTTCAGAATCCCAATTTTCGCTCTCTGGGATTCTGAAATTTCTTCTTCTTCTCTCCTTTTCCTCCTCCTCCTCTTCTTTGTATCTTCTCTCCTCCTCTTTGTATCTTCTTTCCTCTTCTTCTTTATATCTTCTCTCCTCCTCTTCTTTGTTTCTTCTTTCCTCCTCTCTTATCCTTCCCTCCTCCACAATGGCTTCCGCGGCCAGTTCATTCAACAGGCGCCTGGCATATTCCAGATCCACATGAAGTTTCAGCAGTTTCTCCAGTCTCGTGTTCATTTTTGGTGTTGATCAATCAACAAGGGTAGTTGGACTGCCGAACGAGTTTCAATTTATAGTGAAAGCGCGGACGTGAAGGAAAACATCCCCTAAAAACATAAAATTGATCTTACCTACATCATGACCAAAAAACAACAACGCGCGGACCTAAAAGAAACACTCACTCACTTTTTTTATGCTACCCATCACTATTTTAAAATTTTTTATAAATCACTTCAATAGACTATCCACATACGCAAAGCAATCCAATCTAACCCCAAACTTACACCTCAAACACCAAAAAAAGACATCATTTTAATCTACTATCCATACCAACTTACTTAACCACTTACAAACACAAACACATACCCTCACATTTTTTTAAAAAAGAGTTAGTGTTTATTTTCACACTACTCTACCTACACACATTGGCAAATGGATTCTTATTTCTTTTCTAGAGTATTGGGTAGCCCTGAAAAGGGCTGTTTGTTTTGTTTGCTATGGCATTCTTTTTTAGTTTCTAAGAATGCGATGTCCTCTGAGGATAGACTTTCTGGCGATAGGTCTGCTTCTTCGAAAAGAGAAGAAGAACTCTTTGGTGTGGATACGACAATCGACAAAGCCTCTGTCAGCTTCAGGTTGCTGCTGCTGTTGTTGTTGTTGCTGCTGTTGCTGCTGTCTCTGAAGTCTGTACTTCTCTGTCCATTCTTCTTTTTCCCTGTTCATTTCTTCTCTGAAGAGCTCTTCTATCAGGTCTTCAGTGATTTTTAACATTCTCACATTCTCTATTTCTTCTGGCTTCGGTATCAGACTGTGTCTGACCCTATGCAAATTCACGTAGGCTTCGTTGAGCTTAGCTAGTTTGGAGCACATCTTCGTAGGAGGATGAGTCGACAATGGATGGTTAGACTGGAAACAACCCCGGTTCTTAAAGTCAAAGCGCGGACGTGAAGGAAAACATCCCCCACACGGTTTTTGAGTCGCAACGTTTAGTGAGTGTCATGAGAGGGATAGTAAGAAATGAAAGAGCATCAATCCAACATTCTTATAGCTAAACAAAAGACAAAGGCATTTTTTTCAAAACACAACATTTTTTATTCAAAAATCACTTAACACTAAATAACAACTCTAACATTTTTAACAATAATCCAACAATATAACATCAAACAATTTTTTCAAAACACAACATTTTTTATTCAAAAATCACTTAACACTAAACAACAACAACAACTCTAACATTTTTTTTAACAATAATCCAACACTAAAAGTTTCTCCACTAGGTAAAGAGGGATAACAGTCTTCCATGGTTTCTAGTAATCTAGGATGACTTCTCTCAAACTGTTGATTTCTATGGTATTATCGAATTCTGCATACAGGATGACGTTCACCGTTTCATCAGGGTCTCGGTCTTTAAATTGAATTTCCACACGAATCTGGCCGGATTTTATAGGGTGGAAATGTCCCTCGTCGCTGCCTTGGTCTGGAGTGAAATCGAAAGCCCACAAAGCGTAGCCTCCTGCATAATCCTCGTACGTAATACCGTGACTGGTATTGGTTCCTAACTGTCCGGTGACTTCGTACAGGGACAAGTACGATCTCAAGTAATTCTTCTTGGTAAAGTCAGGTTCGAAAGGTCGGGTACACAAGGTCTTGCCATCGCGACTGACTTCGATTTTGGACACGCCAAAGTGTTGAAAGTAGAAAGGATTTTTTTCGGCAGCTCCGTTGAAGGCTGTATTCTCGACGATACCAACGATCAAACGTTTGGGTAACTGTCCTTGGAACAGATGATCTTCGATCATGGATCGCTGTCCCTTGGGAATGGTGAAGGTTTTCACTTCCACGCGTCGTATGGGATACTTGGCGGTCGTTCTGCTCAACGTCTGACTGATATCGTTTCCCACTTTAGGTAACACTTCCACACGGCGTACGTAGAGTCTGGCTTCTAGGATTTTGGTTTTGTAACCGTCACTATCAGCCATCAAATGGAAAGCGGCACTGCTACGATTCAGTCTCAGGCGGACATCCACCCCGTTCAGCAAATACTTTTCTTGCAACCACATGTCCAAATGCAAACGATCCATCAGTTCTAAACTTGTGTCGGCTCCCGTGATTCTCTTTCTTCGTTCTAGAAATCCATCATTGTTGTCTTTCTTTTCATCAGTTTCCAATATTTCAAACTTGGTAGGTTCGTCAGCTTCCCATACCACACAGGCATTGAGATGAGTGTTCTTGGCATCTATTCCGTACGTCAAGAGATTTTCCAGGTAGGCACGATAAGGGTAAGTATCCATGCTGCTACTGACCAGTTTGTTATTCAAGTACAAGTCCACTCCACTGAACAAAGAATGCATGAAATTGTTGACGGGAGCTACTGCTTCATCGTCTATAGCACCTCCAGTCTTATCTAGAATTTTGACTTTCAGGTACAAGTAACTGCTATTCAGATCGATGTAATCTTCGGGCTGTCCTTTGATTTCAAACTCGGTGGGAGCGGAATCGGTCAGTGAGGAGACGGGGTGAAATTCCACCCACTGGGATTCTTGCATCGTCATCATCGTGGGGGGCATGGCAAACAGATCCAGTTCCGTCTTGGAACAAGCGCAAGATTCTCGGTGCATCATTTTTTTTGTCTCTTTTCTCAATAATCGAAAACGTCTAAGTCTCGAACGGTTCTTCTTTTCTTGGCCTTTCTCGCTTGAAGTCTGGTGAAAGGGTGTTTTCTTCGTCGTCTCTTTCTGCCTTGTCCTTGCTGAATGCCTGACTCGGTAGCGTGCAGGGCATTTATAGGTGTTTCTCGTTGGCCTAAAATGTCTTTGCCCGTTTGCAGCAAGACATTTTTGCCTGCCCTCATGAAGGCTTCTTTAGGGTTTTGTTTGTCGATGATGACATTTTGGAGAAATTCTTTGCCTTGCGTCAGTGCCGCATCTTTCAAGGCGTGCAATCCGCGTGTCACCATCGGTTTCAACACCGGGGCCACCGAACGAAAGGCCGATTTTAACATGTCTCCTAAGCCGTGTCCTCGCTGTCGAGCAACCCCTCGGTACACTGGATACATGACTTACTTACGAGTCGTGAGAGAACCGTTTTCGAAAATGGAGTTTCACCGTGACTTTTCCTTTGGTGAATGGAATATTTTGTCCCAAATCTCCTTTTATAGCAATGTTGACCGTGTCCAAATACGACTTACTGACAGGCAAATTGTGAGGATGGACAAATTCGCGGTGGACGTGGTAAGTGTTTCCACCTTCCTCGTCAGCGTCCGTGGCAGAATCTACTTTGAAAGGAATGACACGCAGTAACGGTACGGAGGTGTGTCCCACCACGTTATACTCCACCACATCGGAATACACGAACATCAAATTCAGTCCTTGGTTCAGTTCTACCGGAGCACGAAATAACTTGCTAAAAGACTCGTTGTCGTAAACGATGGGTAATTCGTTTTTCTTGAGCATGGTCTTTCTCATGTCCATGTCTCCGCCCAACATGTCAAACAATTCAGGACAAAATAAAATGGACATGATTTTACTTCGTTCAAATTTCATCAAGAAGCGACGAGCTGCTTTGTGGTACTCCATGGTGACACTTTTGTTGACATGCTCCAAAGCTTTCAGAAACACGACATTAAACCTGGAGGCTATGGTGCTGACCAAATGTTGACCACTAAAATAATAGCCTGGGGGAATGAACAAGTGATAGGTGGTGTACTTTTGTGTACGGGTTTTCTTGTCATATTTGACATTGCTATCCATCCACTGTTGCATTTGCTCGTCATGAACTTCCACACCAAAAAAATTTTGATTGGGAAGGACATTGAGGAATTGGGTCGGGTGAATGATTTCTACTAAAGCCACTTCCCAATGGGCTTCGTGATCTAACTGGATGGCTTGAGGTAATTTAGCCGTGTAACAGCACAACGTGTTCTTGGGAAACACCTCCATGGAACTGTCACTGGGTAAGGTTAAGTAAAATTGGTTTTCGTGACTCATAATTCTAGAGTTCTGTGGCTGTCCGAGGGGATATTACTGGACGTCAGAGGCGTGTCTCCGCCCAAAATGGGGTTCTGGTTGTGGTTGGAGTGGTGACTGGCACTGGCACTGGACACAAGGTTCCCGGGGTTCCCGTTCGAGGTGAATTTCAGGGAGGGATTAGGAAGCAGGTAACCGATGCAACTGCTCAATAAAATGGTCCACAATTGTTTGTCTCCTTGTTGAAAACTCAAATTGGCGATGGCTGCCCCGATGACACAATACACCACGAAGATTTGGCAGAAAAAGACGATTTGCGTTTTAGGCACACGTTCTCCACACCACACCCACAAGGGTTGTTTTTGTAAATCTTGCACAGAAGAACTAGGTGAAGGAGGAGTGGTCGACGTAGCTGCGTCTGTGTGAAAGGGCATGATGGTCACTTCTTTTTATAGTCGATGACTTGCGAAGCGTCGATCCAAGAATCAAAACTGGGTGGATATCCTTTCCAACGTACTTTGACTTCTTTGACACGTCGTTTGCCCACTTTACGGGTTCTGCGTTCGAGAATGCTTTCGATGTCGTACACGTCGTCTTCTTTTTTGGTGACACGTTGTAACTCGGGCAAATAAAACGTTCCTTTGAGCACTTCTCCGTTCATGTCTTCCAATTTATAGACGGTAGGATGACGGCCATGCACTCGTCCAGTGACGCGAAACAGTTCGGTCGTCCAGTTAGGTAAGTAACCTTTGTCGAAAGTGGGTTTGGTTTTGCCAATGCGCACCCAATCTCCTACGGCCAACACTCCACTTTTCTTGGGGACAGCCCTCGTCGGGGACGTACCAAATAGGCGCTCAAACACCAGCACTTCGTTGTCGGGAGTCACGTCTTGCGGGGCACGTCCGATGCTTCGATGGTAAGATTGGTTGTATGCTTGCACCAGGTGCGGTAAGATGTCGATGTACTTCAGAGTGTGGTGATGCGTAAAATATTTCCACATGCGTTCTTTCAAAGTGCGTTGAAAACGTTCCACGATGCTGGCTTTGGTTTCGGGATTCTCGGTGGTAAAAAAATGAATGTCACGTTTCTTTAATTCTTTTTGGAAAGCTTGGTTCAGAAATTCGGTGCCTTTGTCCGTTTGCCATCGAAGAGGGTGACGACCGCTTTGTTTCAGCACTCGTTGCAGGGCTCGCACTAACTCGCTGCTCGATTTGGAAGTCAAGGGTACGACCCAAGCAAATTTGGAAAAGACGTCGATGACACAAAACAAATATTTGTAGCCACGATTGTAGCTGGCCAAATGAGAGACATCGGCTAAATCGGCTTGCCATTGATGATCGATGCCTTCCACTCGGGTGCGACTTCTGGCAAACTTGCGTCGAATGGGTTTGTGTAAAGTGTAGGCAGCTTGTTCTTGTAACCATCGTTGCACTTGAGGTAAACGGAGACTTTTCAGTCGCGTTTTGGCAGCACGATACAATTTTTGAACTCCTGCGTAACCTGCAGGATGGGAGGGATCGTAGTAAATGCTGGCTAAGACTTTTTCCATTTTTTTGTGTTGGTTGGTGTGTTAATAAGGCACCCACTCTTGGAGGATGCTACTCTTTTTCTCTTGGGGTATTTTCTTGGATTGCAATGCTTTGCGTGTGCGACCGGCAATAGGTGTCGAAGAGGAGGAGGATGTCTGAGCGGGGGATATCGGTTCTTGTTTCACTTCTGTCTTCACTTCTGTCTTCACTTTCTTTTTCTCTTGTGAGGAAGAAGGGGTGGCCATCATCTTTTTAATCCATCCAATTCTGGAGGCAGGTGGTGTTGTTAACTTGCGTACTTTTTCTGGTGGAGTTTGAAACCCTTCTTCTTCTTCTTCTTTTCCTTTTTCTGTCTTGGTCACTGGTACTGGTACTGGTACTGGTGATGGTGCTGGACTTTTCATCAAGGTCTTAAAATCTTTCAGAGTGGGTAGAGCTGTTTCGTCTAAAGCTTTCTGGTGAAAGAGTTGCAGTCGTTGCAAGAGCTGACCGTACGTTTGCGATTTTTCTGTTTCGGACAAATCTTGGCGATCCATCAAGGACTGCAATTCGTGTTGTAACTGGGACATCTCGCTCAAATGGGGATTGGGAGGTAAATGCGGGGTGCGTTGTTCTTGCCACCGATGGTATTCCATCCATCGTTTGTAAGGCACTAAAGCTAGTTTTCGTCCTTGTTGTCAGGGGTCGATTCTGAGATCTTGGGACTTCCAAGGGCCTTTTTATCTTGCTCCCACCAGTCCTCCCAACATGGTTCCCAAGACTCCTTTCAGTATGGGGCCTAACAAGAGAGGCAAAATGCCTCCACGTTGGACCAACATCTTCTTTTTTTGACGAATGGGAATTTTCTTTTGAACCATTTGGCGAAGAACGTGACGATGTTTGCCTAAGCATTGTTTCTGGTGTTTGGACAAAGGGATCGTGCCTTTCAAAACGTTCAAACAACATTCGCACACGGTATCGATGACCTCTTTGGAGGCTGTTTGAATGAGTTTTTTTCGTAGGGGTGGAGAAGCTTTGGACAGGACAGATAACATGTCCCCATGTTTGGCTTAACGTGGTGGCAGTCCTTTCCTTTTCTTTCCTTGGGGTTTTCTGGAGGGTGACATCTTTGAGTCTTCAGGAGCACCAAAAAACACTGATACCCGACTTGGTCACAGGCCTTTTTTATACTGGAACGCGTCGCCACTGATTGTCTTTACGTCGTATTAGTTTGAGGACAGGCATGACACGTCGTGCAGGGGTACGTAACGGACTAAATCGAGCCAGTTCTTGCTTGGACAAATCCAGCAAACTTTGTAACATGCCCGATCTTTCTTGAACTTTGATTTTGAGAGAAGGTACTTTGTGAGCAGCAGCCACTGCCACTAAATTGGAAGGTCCTGCCACTGGGGAAGTTCTTTTGGGGGTCATCAACGGAGAAGTTCTTGGTGTGATCAACGTCTCCAAGTACTCTTCAGTTCTGGGTGTCATTAACGGAGAAGTGGACAAACGTGAAGCTGCCGGAGACGCAGTCACCGCCGTGGCAGGTCGTGGTTTGCGAGTGTAAGGTTGCGTCCTGGCCGAAGTGCCTCTCTTGCGACTAGTTTTCTGTGGACTTTTCTTTTTCTGGGGGCTTCTTTTCTTTTTCCGGGGTGGTGGTGGTGTCTGGTCAGAGGAGGGTCCTGCCACTGGAGAAGTTCTCCTTGGGGACTTGGTCTTTTTCTTCTTGGGGCTTCGTTGGACTTTTGTCTTGGGGATAACTTTGGGGGCATTAGGATCCCATCTTAAGAGTGAGCGAATGATGACCCCTCCTAGAGTACCGCTCCCTCCAGGTTTCAAAATGATTTGTTTTTTGGTTTGAGTGTCGATGCGGGGATCGGCCAGTTGGACCAAAGCGACTTTGTTTCGATCGAAAAAGCGTTTGGTTTGATGAGGAATCTGAATGATTCCTTGGAGTAATTGACGTGCCGTCACCGTGAACCATCGTAAGACTTCTTTGAGACTAGCTTCTAAGACACGAGCTCGTGTTTGTGGATCTTTTTCTCGACTGATGCCATACAAGGCACGAATCAATTTGACGGGAAGATGCGACTGAAGGGACGTCATGTTCGCACTGAGAGTGAGACAGACGAAAAAGGGTCTGAGGTTTTTATAGATTTTTTTATGGGGAGTGAAATGAAGTCGAGGACGGAGACGTGTACAGGACAGGCCCTCCGTCTTGGCACCAGTGGTGAAACAAGTGGGTACGAAATCGCAAATCCTCGGGAGTCGTAGGTTTCAAATCGACGAGTAAATAGGCGTGTGGAGTTTGAGTGGCATCGTCGTACGCCTGAGTCAACCAAGGCGTTCCTAACTGTTTGGCTAAGACTTGCACTTGCGATTTATCTCGAGGGCTTTTAAACAAGACCACGTAATGCGCATTGAGACTGATGGTGCGATGGGCTTTACTTTGTTGAAACAAATTTTGGGTGATGTAAACGACACTGGCATTACGGTGATGCCCTTTGCGCGTGAACCACAGTTTAATTTCTTCTTCGTCTTCTCCTAACATGTCGTCGAAAATGACCAAATGGGTTAGACGGGAGTCAGAGACGATGCCATCGTCTTCTTTAGGAATGCCTTCCACAAACACGATGGAATCGCCTTGACTTTCTCGCAAGAGGCTGTACGCCGATTGCCACTCTTTGTAACACCACACAATTCGTTGAGGGGGTCGATCGATCAAATGATGTTTATGTTCGATCAAACGTTTGACGAATTCGGTTTTGCCTGAACCGCTAGGTCCAGCAATGAGCATGTTAAAGGGATGGCGAAGATACAAAGCCTCCCAACTGGCACGATCTAAGTGTTCGTCGATGACTTTGACAGTAGAGGGAGAGGGAGCAGAGACAGCAGAGGTAGCCATGGTGTGAGAAATGTCACTTGTGACACGAAAAACAAACAAGACAAGAGTTTATATACTTTTTCAGAACACGTTTATTGAATGTTTTTTTCAAACATGAATACGAAAGACAAAAATACATAAAAGCCAAAGACTTAAGTACAAGAATAAAAGGCACATGATAACCATGAACGTGGAATAAACACAAGTGTCTGTACAACATGTTTTGGGTAAAGTTCTAACCAGTTCTATAGTAGGGGTAAGGTCACACAAGTGTCCTCCCGAAAGGGTCTTTCAGGCCTGTCCACGACAGTCCTGTCCTGGGTGACGGGTTCTTCTGGCACCGTCACTAGCACAGGTTGAAAAGTAACTTTTTTCCTTGAATAACTCTCGTGCATACTGGGCCACCTCTTGTGTCCAAGCCTCAAAACCCTGGTCTCGGTGATGTCCAACATTTGACTCCTAACCAATCTGGTTTCTTCTTCGTCAACGACATGGTAAGTTACTTCAATGAACAATGAACTATCGATCTTGCCTAGGGTTCCTTTTTATATACAGACCAATAGAAGTGATTGTGAAGTCGCACTCGCTTCTGGTATACAATTTGATAGACTTTTTCCAAGGGTCGACTGACGATGTGGTGAGTGGGTAAACATACAATCTTGTTCGGTTGATAGATGGTGACTTTAAAGTGTTCATCCTCTCCCGATTGCAAGGCTTCTTTCAATACCCCAAAGTTGACCACTCGACCGGTACGATGATTCAGAGTCAGTCCTTTCACTTTGCACGTCGTGTGCACTTCTCCTTGTTTGTCCCGGTATTCGTAGCCGTAATTTTTGGGACCACCACTTACGAAACTTAGAATCTTGTCGTCGGGATGCTCGTCTGTCCAGGCTCCTAAACGGTCTCCTTCTATGTCAGGGTGCTGTTGAATCGGGTGATGGATGTAAATGCAACTGTCCGTGTCAAAGTACAGGACGCGTTCTTCTAACAGTTCTAAAGCTTCGTACAATTTTAAGCGAGCATGAGCTGTCACGTAAGCCGCAATGATGACATTTCCAAAAGGGTCGTCTTGTACAAAGTCCAGATCTTCTTCGTAATTGACCAAGATCAAATCCTCTCGAACGACGTCCACGTGTTTCATGTATTTGGTTTTGTCGTGAATCATCTGGAAGTAGCGGGAAGGTTCTGTCAAATATTCCGTCTTGGGTAAACACGGTCGTTGTGCCATTTTACCCCACAAGCAATTTAACATCACTTTGGCAAACGATCGCCTGCCTTCGTTTTTTTCGATGTGGTCTAAAGAGATGCCTTCTTGTGCGTAGTATTTCTCTTTGAATTGTATTTGGTCTTCGGGAGTGTGACACCAGGAAGGATAGCCGCTGGCTTCTTGATTCAGTTTCAAAAAGGCATCCACGTAGTCGGCGAAAATGCCTTTCTGAGTAGGGTCACCCTTGTGGTACTGTTGTGTCTTGGGAAAGTGGCAAATTTCGTACACTTCTAACAGTTGGTATCCCATGTCCAGAGCTTTGAACAATTCCACGCTGACCCAGGTTCCCGTCAAGGCACGTTCTTCCTGGCTGTGATGGCAAGGTTGGTCCTGGTTGCACGTTTCGGCACAAGTACGGCACAAGGGAAACATCAGTTTGCCTTGACAATGGTGAGGTAAGACGGGATGGTATAGGTTCGTGGGAGGCAAAACTTTACACTTGATCAAGCCTTCGTATTGTCGAATGTTTTTCAGGTCGATGTGTTCCGTGAACAATTGCGGGTGCCCAACAGGAAAGCGACAATATTTGCACACGTAGGGATACAGCGAACACACGTCCAAGTATTTGATTTCTTCTCCTTTCTCTTCGTCGGCTTGGTACAGCAAACAGGTGGCATTGGTCCTTCCTCCGTACAAACTATCCCTCGGGTTCAGCGGGTCCATGAACTGGTAACTTTCCACGAGGCGTTTAAACTCGGGATCGGTTTTCAAACGGTGATCGTATTCGTGTTCCCACATTTCCACCACTTGGTATCCTTGCTGTTCTAACTTTAGGCGTCGCTGACAAGTGTCCTGGTACAAGTCTTCCATGGTTCGTTGCAAAAACTGATTTTTAGTGTCACGGTCAGGGTAACAGATGGGACATCCGTGAAATAAGCAACCGTCAAACTCGTACACGATCTTGGGGTTTTCTAAGTCCCAGCCATCTACCGAATACGTTCCAATGGTCTTTTCGCCTCCTCCGTTGCGGGCATGCTGAATCCATTTGTCTTCCTTGTCGCACAAGTAATGTAACCAACGTAGGGCTTTGACCGAGTATTGACGCTTGACATAGTGGGTCGTTTGAGGACTGATGACAGCCACGGTGTTTTCAGGCATGAATCGTTGGCGGTACACTAAGGAACACGCTTTGGCAATGGTGCAAGCTTCTTTCAAAGGATCGACCCCTCCGTGTTCCATGAACAGTTCTCGAAATTTTCCACAGCAACGTCGTAAAATGTCCACGTCGGAACGACAATACTTTAACATTTCTTCCTGAAAGTCGAAGGGGTCAGAGGCATGAGCCTGGTACCAAGCGTAGAAAGCTTCTCGGTGTTCGGTACGCATGTTGTCGGGGTCGTAATAGTGAGCCTCAGGTAAATGGGGTAGAACGGCATGTTGATTGGCTTCCGTATTGAAAAAGTGTGGAAAGTACCCTTTAGCCATTTCTGTCATTCCAAACGTTTTAGGCATTCGACTCAAAGGCATGGCCAAGTAACTCATCGAATCTTTAAACTGTACTTGTCCCACTTGCATGAAAATGATTTTGGCTCCGTTCAAAGTGACTTTAGGACGCTCGGTGCCTTGTTCCGCATAGTACCTCAAAAGAAACTGTCCATCGTATCCGGAGAAATTGTGAGCCATCACCGTGGCATGACGATGACAATCTCCGTAACGTTCGATGTCCTCTTGGCTCCACGTCTTGTCGATGGGGTCTAAGACCTATTGGGCAAAATCGGCTAACGTGTTTGGTCCCCGAAAGATTTTTTCACGCCCTCCGGGAATCTTGCTGCAGTGAGGGCAATGACTGAAGATAGGTTCTTGAATGCACTTCTCGCACGCTCGATGAGCCACGCAGAAATTAGGAATGTGAATGCCGGTCTCTTGCATACATTCGAAATCGAAAAAGATGAAATTGCCTTTCTTCTTGTGACCGTCCTCTTTCTCTGGTGGGGGTTGGTATTTTTGCACGTAGCATTGGTGTTCCAAGTCCACGATGCGGTGACAAATGTGACATTTTTTTTTCCTGAACATACGTGTGCCTTGGTACTATTGGTACGTATGCCTTGTCTACACGTAGGGCACAATCTCAAGAGTTGACAAGCACATTTCTGCTGTGAACCTTGCGTCTTCAGATGTTGTTGGTAACAGGTAGGACTGACAAACGTGCGCAAACAAGTCGAACAAGGCACTGGTCCTTCGCTCAGACAGGGTGGAGAGGCCAAACATCCTGGGCATTTCATTCCACAATGCTTGTGTTGCTCTCGATTGTTATAACCATAGTCACATTTCTCACAATAATAACTGTATCCCAGGAATCCAGTGATACTGGTAATGGTATCGAAATGGTCATCGTGATGATAGACATGAATGTATTTTCCGTCCTTAAAATCATGGCCTCGAAACAACAGAGTTCCACGCATTTCTTGAGGGTGCACTTTCAAGGTGTAGCGTGGAGCTAGGGCATCTTGCAATTTTTGCATCTCAGGTATGCCACAGGGTGTGTCTTTGGACAGTCCGGCTTGTTGTAACAGGAGTTCTGCTTCGTTTCGTTGTTTGGCTCGGTCGCATCGTTGAATAGTTTTCCAGGTTCTTTTCCATTCTACCGTGTCGTTCTTGTTGGCATAGGTTCGTCCCACCACGATGGCACGGGCTAAACACATCTGGTCTTGAGGGTTGTTAATTCGGACGAGACTCTTTTTGGTGTTGCGAAGGTCGTCCACCAATAACATCTTTTTGCATCCAGTTCCTTGAGGAGGTGAGACGTGGGCCATTTTCAGTGTGGCTTTACCATCGGTGATGTCAAACTGGTCATTAGATTGTTGCACCTGTTGTATCTTGTCCATGACTTTGGAAGGGGTCAGTTCTGCGGGTCTGCTAAACTCGATCCAAACAGGGGATTTCAAACCGTCGTGATCTATGGATAGTGTCAAGCGATCGTCTTCTTTGGCTTGACATTGTCGCTTGAGTGCGGTGAGCAAAGAATCTCACATCTCGGTGATAAACCCTTCTGCTTTCTCCAAGGGTACGTCGGCCTTGAAATTTTTAAATTTCACCGTGTAGGTGTAAGCCGTGGTTCTAAATTTTCTAGAGGAGCGTTTTTCCGTCTCTTGAATGGAATAGTACTTTTCAGGGTTGACTAAGGGTGGTGAACTTGGTTTAGAGGGTTCGGATTCTGGTTCACTCATGTCCTCTTCAAAATCACTGGCATGAATTTGTGCCAAGATTTCAGCCCTGGTACGAGGCGATAGATCACGTTTCTGCCTCTTACTTTCTTCTTCCTCTTCTTTCTTCTCGAATGAATGGGATCGTTTCATCTTGAGTGCAAAACGTCAAATGACTCAAGTTTAAACACCATAGACTAATTTATAGTCTTGGCAAACCAGCGTATATAAAAAGGGTGTGTGTCTTGTCCTTTCACTATTCATTTCACTCTCAAGCCGAGCACAACGATGGAAGAGACTACCCAGATGGAACGTTTCGTCAGAGCTTTGCGAGGGGTCATTAGAAAATTCTCTTCAGACCAGCCGACGGACTACTCTCCTTCCTTTCGAGATAAAAGTCAAGATACTTGCTATATCTGTCAGAAGAAAGGGCATTGGTCTTCAGAGTGTCCAGACCGTCAAAAAAGAAAAAAAAAACAGGGGCTAAAAAAGACAAAAGTCAAGATACCTGTTATTATTGTAAAGAAAAAGGACATTGGTCTCCAGATTGCCCAAAAAAGAAACAAGAGGAGTCAGAAGAAAAGAAGGATTCTTCAGAAGAAGAGAGGGATTCTTCGAAAGAAGAGAGGGATTATTCAGAGGAAGAAGAGGAAGAAAGAAGACAATTCTATTTAAAAGAGGCAAAGACACAGGAGAAGAAAAGAAGAAGGGAAGAAAATGAGGAAAAAACGGTGAAGAAATTCAAAAAACAGAGAGACTAAATAATGAGAAAGAAGAAGTGTAAGAACTTTTTAAAGTGTTCTGTGGTGAATTGTGAATTGGATTGTAAAAAATGGATAAAAGAATACATGAATGATATAAGGTAAGTGTCTTTGAGTTTTGATTTTAAAATAAGAAGCTACACTCACGCACTCATATACAGACACGTACTATAAGGGTAAAATGGGTGGGGTTTATTTTTGAGTTATTGGCAAATTGAAATTGTATTTCTTTTCGAGAAATGTGGGTGGCCCTGAAAAGGGCCTTTTTTCTTTATGGTGTAGGAGTGAGTTTAACCAATCAACTTTAACTGCCTTAAGCCTTTGCCACGGCCAAGGCCTACTTCTGATGATTGGGTTGAAATCACTAAGGGTGGTACGACAGGCTTAGTCACAGGGTTGGCGTGTTTAGCTCGGGAAGGTCGTATTCTCTTCGGTCGTGATAAAGAAGTCTGATACATTTGTTTCAGACTTCTTAACTCCGCTAAAATGTCCAACAGTACCGTAGCCGTTTGATTTTCACCCTCTTGTTTCTTTGCTGCTACTTCTTCTTGCTGTTGTTGCTGTTGTTTTTTTCTTACCTCTTCTTGTTGCTGTTGCTGTTGCTGTTGCTGTAGGAGAAAAGCTTGTTCCGCTTCCTTTTGTCGTTGCATAAATTTCTCCAATTCTTCTTTCTGTCTCTGTCTAAAATTCTCCACTTGTGGTAATGAAGAAGGTAACGAAGGTTCCGGAACAAATTCTTGCGAGGTAAGAAAATCCACAAAATCCCAATGTACCTCTTCTGAAAGTAAGTCCGGGTTCCCTTGGGCAGTCTCCCCTGCTGGTGCACCCCAATGGATCGTTTTCTGAGTTTCCGTCATGTTGAATCACTGTCGCATAGACTGACTGCACACAAGCGCTAACGAATCTATATAGACCACGTGACGTCACAGACTGCTCTCTTCGGATTGGATGCGAGCTGACTGAATTTTGTAACGCGTGTTCGGATTGGTGAATGAATTCAATCCGTTTCAATCCTTCCTGTACCTATAAATAAGCGCAGTTCACTGCATTGATTCACTTGTTCTCGTCGCTTCAAGATGTGGACCGATGTGCAATCTTCTACGCTTGTGTCTTCCATGATGTTTAGGACGGACATGCTCATGTATGTCCGATCCAAGTGGACCGTTGTCCACAGGACAAACACCAGCCTGTGGATACGTAGGATCTACGTTGAAAGACAAGGATGCCTGAAAAGAGTGCTGATTTACGGACCAACAGTGAGACGTAGCCTAAGGACAAGAAGAAGACCAATGCGGTACCATTTATGTTAATGAATACATTAACATAAACCCAAAGGCCCTTTTCAGGGCCAGCCATATTTCTCGAAAAGAGATAGCCTTTCCATTGCCTACCCCTTTTTTAAATTTAAATTTAAATTTAAATTTAAAAAGAAAATCCCAAAAGCCCAAACTCTATTCCCCATGTTAATTTCCCCTTGTCGCTAGACAGACCCACACTATAGTTCCATGTTAAATTCCCCTTGTCGCTAGAGTGACCCACGATTTATTCCCATGTTAATTTCCCTTGTCGCTAATCTGACCCACGATTTTTCGCCATGTTAAATTTCCATTGTCGCTAATCTGACCCAGGGGTCTCTGTAATGCTAATTCCCATTGTCGCTAATCTCACCCCATTTACTACTGCCATTCTATGTTTATTTGGGATTTAATTTGCAATGCCGTAATTGTTTTTATATTTTCACATTGTATTCTAGGTAAAATTAATTATTTGTTGAATTTTACAAAACTTGTTGGCTTTCGCTCTTGGGTAATGCTTATTTTAAGACCATAGAGTCATACTATTATGAACATCGTTTTCCTTCATTTTCCGCATATAACATATTAATAGTATTTTCTGATGGTCATATTGTGCTTGATATTGTATAAATAAAGCTTTTTCTTTCGCTAGTTTTAAAATGTGATTAAAAAAGTAAATTTTGCAGTTGAATATAAACAGTCTTCTACTAAGAATTGAACTGCAATGCACATACCTGCTTTGGGATACGCACATATCATGACGTCGTCATTTCTAGCTTTCCATGTATTTATGGACTGGACCACTTCTTCTTGGTTCGGAATGATTTTATCAACTGAGGGAAAGTAGTAACCGTCTATTTCAAGCACACGTATAACGTCTCCTGCACCGTCCTTGAGATACTTGATCGGCATAATTAAAGGTCGGCTTCAAAAAGACAATTAAATACACATGTATAGTAGTGTGAATTTTAAATTCTAAAAACACCTCACTACCCTCGTTAGAAAATATTTTCAAAATCTCCAGTTGAAGTCTTAGTTAGTTAATCATGTTCGTTACATTTAAGACATAATGCTGCAGGTATCATAGTTAAACTCTTGGTCAGTCTCAAAGGCTTATATAAGTATTAACTTTAAACTTGACCCTTGCCTCTTAATTGGTATAAAAATGCACGTGTTGCCAGGTTCAGATGTCTTCATTATCTATGACTGTCCTCGGACCAGTTGTAAACCTCAGTAGTTATTTCATAAAGCGTGCTAGGCGCTACCAGGCGCTTAATGTTG
Source organism: Sinohyriopsis cumingii (assembly GCA_028554795.2). NCBI lineage: Eukaryota > Metazoa > Mollusca > Bivalvia > Unionida > Unionidae > Sinohyriopsis > Sinohyriopsis cumingii. Next base: position 798,870 of record CM068842.1, on the reverse strand, counting down.
TATGGTAAATCGTGTTTTGTTTAAGTTTACACTGAGTTGGAGGCAAATGTCATGCTAGGTATCTAACGATAAAAGCTGTGCAAGCATACGCCATTTTAAACCCAAAGAGACAAAGCCTTAAGTCTTAAGAGATGAAATTTTGCTGTAAAGTTTTGTCTGTGTGCGTGAGTTTGTGTGATTTGGATTTTTAACGTAGCCTTAACAATTTTCCAGTCATATCGGTACGATGTCTGCAGTGTGGCAGTTTATAGTGTTGTCCAGTACTGGGGACATGTAGCATTATGTCTCGTCCAGTCGTATCACGCCGCAGACATGTAGCATCGTGTCTCAACCATCATGTCCTAATACTAACCTGTTAATGCTGAGCCCATTTTCATAAGTCTTTGGTTTGACTTGGCTGGGGTTCGAACCCGCGACTTTCCGTAACCGATTCGGATGCTCTAACCACTTAGGCAACCGGAGCTGTAATGTTTGTCGGGTAAAAACCCGTGTCATATCAGGTAGTTGTTGTTGTTGTTGTTCTAGGGTTTGACGCCATTTTTTAGCACAGGATAGGCTATACATGGCGGCCAGTATAACTGGTGAAGGAAGAACCCTGGAAAACCCAGGGAAGAACCATCGACCCACGAGAAGCTACGGCAGGCTTTCCCACGTACCCACGTACCCACGCTAACCGAGCCTTGGACTCGAACACACGCAGACAGAGGTGAGATGGCAGTGATCCGGAACGGCGAGCGCTTTAGACCACTCGGCCACTCGGGGCCCCATATATCAGGTGGTCATATGGATTAATTGGTTTTATAGCAACCTTGATATTCATGTTGGATGGTGGCCCTATTAACTTCTTAAGCAGGTTTTTCAAAAACATAAATTATACAACTTGGAGTGGATATTAATATGCTGCATAGAAAACATAGTTAATTAATGTTTTGTGTTTAACGCGACATTTGTCTTAAGGCAAATACTATTCTGTTTATTACCTGTCATTTATAACATTGATAATTAAATTATTTGTTTTGTTTTACAAAACTTGTTGGTTTTGATTCTCTCTGTTACTTAGTTTGTAACCATATACTCGTTTACTAAGAATGCAACGACATATTTATAAAAATTACATTCACCCAGAGAGTCAATACCTTTTTCCTGAGTAGCCCACGAGCAATAAGCTGAAAGGTATAAAGATCCCCACTGAAAGCAAACTGTAAACCTGGTTTTTGTTTAAAACTTTGGTTAGTATCGGATTTTTGAAATTTAAAAAACGAACACTTTAAATCATCTGGGTGCTATATTTCAACACTTTACCATCCAAAGTTGTAAACAAAAATGTATTTTCTCTAAATCTTTCTATCACCGTCCTCTAAAAACACAGTACGATGTAGCTTTCTTGCATTATAACAATGTGTACAAACTCTTAAACTATTGTTTGCACAGCGGTTAGTGTGCATCGAATGTGCACTACTTGACTTAGGATGCCGCTGTTTCGCTGCATTGTGCGCAGAAAGTGTTTTATTATTTTATTTTAGTGTTGTAATATTGCCAAACAAATGAGTTGCTGTGTTTTCTCTTGTAATTCTTTTTTTCTTCAAACTAGTAGTTTTGTATATAACATACTGCGCTATGAATTTTTTTATATAGTTTTTAGTGCTGTCGGACGAGAATGGGTTAGTGCCAAACCTGACTCTGCAATTATACTCGCAAACCGTTATTACTGGAGCTGATTAAATATCGATATCACCAATATAGGGAAGTCGGTTCTGACCTATTTTTATCCATCACTTAGATACACGTATGCTTCATTATTAAACAATCTGATCCACGAAAGGTGAACAAACACATTGACAGGAAAATTGACTTATAATTTCCGATAGAAATGTTCATCTCCCATTTAGTACAATGTTTTAAAACATAAAATATTACCTTTCTTACTTGTATTGATTCTTAATCACTGGCACCTGCGTAGGTACGAATCTTTATATGGCATTAAGTATTTTTTGAACAACCATATATCCGATTCCGATAGGCAACATCGGAGACAAGAGACAGGGCAATCAAAATAACGGTGACGTCGCGCATACAGGTGTGAACATTTTACTTATGTAATTGTCTGTCACTCACAGAGAAATGAAAGACTACCAGTCCAATATGGAAGGTCATAGGTATTTAATATATTTCTCATTGGTGTTGAGTATCAAAATCTAACAGAAGGAAATTAACTTAATATGTACATTACCTTCAAAATTTAAACAATGGAACAGTTTTGAAAGTGACACAATCTAGTGAGTCGTGCACGCACATCAATATAAGAATGAACATTAAATTCGTGTCCAATAGTTTAATCTAAATGTTTCCTTTCCATAGTTTATAGTGTTTTATTTTTTAACAAGAAGAAGCATGTACATCGTCTTGTGGGGATAAATGCATGTCATTTCCGGTTAGCGTACTCTGTAAGTGGAAAATCGTAGATAAGTTTGAGTAATCAAATTATTATTTCTTCTTTACACTTTATAATTTTTAAAAATTCTTTTTGTGCGAGTATAACTACTTTTATTCATATAATGCAAATCTGATGTAAACAGAAAAATGTTGCAGTATGGCCGGTGATTTTTGAACAAATAATAAAGCACTGGATAGAAGATGTAAACAAAGAACTCACTTTCTTCTTTACACTTGTGCCTATTGGCCTCTGACATGTATATATTGATAGTAAAATAACAATCGCTTTCTAGTTGGGCGCACGAATGGACAGACAGACAGACAAATAGATAACTATATAGATAGACATATAGATATTATTCTGTATGTGTTTCATTAAATAGCTTTAAACAGAAATTGCTTTACACAAACATCCACTGAATACCTGCTCTATTTCTATTTTCCATCTCCAAGATAAGGTCTCACTGGATAGTTTTGTATTTTGACACCTCCCTAATTTTTTAGGTAGAAGGCATGAACCTAATTATCATAAGCCTAGCATTTATAAATTCGCACATAAGCTAACTCTGTAATGTGGTTTAGATTTACTTTGAGTTAGGCTTGAAAATGGGTTGGCTTGTTTGGTGATTGCCTGTCACAGTTAGACTAGCACTGGGGGGCCCCAAGTGGTCGAGTGGTCTAAAGCGCTCTCCGTTACGGATCACTGCCATCTCACCTCTGTCTGCGTGGGTTCGAGTCTCGGATTCGGCCAGTGTGGGTATGTGAGAAAGCTTGCCAGTTGCTTCTCGAGGGTCGGTGGTTCTTTCCGGGGATTTCCCGGGTTCTTACTTCACCATTAATACTGGCCGCCATTTATATCCTATCGTGTGCTGAGACATGGCGTTAAACCCTACAACAACAATAAAAAAATAGACTAGCATTGGAGATCAAATGCGTAACTTGGGCTGCAAATGAACTGCCGACTTGGCTTACGTATTTGCGTATGTGTGCTACAGAGGTAAATATCTAAAAATCAAGATGGTCGAGGGATAGTGAAAAGTATGCTAATTTGTTATAGTACTAGTGAATTTCATTCATGCATAAGGCACATACTGATTTATTTAGCTGCCTTGTCACAGGAAAATATTCAAAATAGCTATTTGCTGTAAAAATGAATGTAATAAAGAGGGGTTGGTGGCAGTATTGGTTCCGTATAAAAGCCACGAGTTGTATAAGGAATTAGCCTGATTGCCGCAGTCAAACTCTCACATGCATGCTTTCAACAAAAATCATTACTTTGTTTTAATTTGTATCTTCAGTGTAAAATTATTCTCCTTTTTCTGCAATAGGTCATTGTCGTATGAAAATTCACCAGATAAACTGTCCAGTGAGACCTAACGTAAGCTTTGTATATGAGCGATGGCGAAAAACAGCATACAAGTGACACGTCTGAAACCGTGTTTATCTCAAAGCCAATATCTAAGAATCTATACAGCAGGCTGTTAGTGTTCTAGCCTTGCGGAATGTAAACCGTCAGAAAATCATTTGACAGTCGTATGGTATTATCACAATCTAGTAATTGAATTTACAGAATCGAGGAAAAAAATGTCATGCAGCTTCCTAGTTCAATCAATATTTCCTCTTATTCTCTGTAATGGCTCAATACATATTAGACATCAGCTTTTTCACTCAGAATCCACTAATTTGAACAAGGCTGGAAAACCATAAAAGTTCGTTTATTACGCAACAGATTTGGAATTATTTTTCATGCACTAAAGGGCAAACCATTTCATTTTCGTGGGTAGGGAGTTGCAGCATTTTCTTTTTAGACCAAGTATTCTTTTCTTGGCATGTTTTTGTTTTTCTTGACAAAGATTTCCGGTTCTCGCATAGCTCGAAAAAGATAATCTTGCTAGGAGGTAGATATTTAGTAACGCCATTATTTTAAATAGCAAATCTTGCTCGGAGGTAGATATTTAGTAACTCCATTAGTTGAAAAAGATAATCTTGGTCGGAGGTAGATATACTTAGCAACACCATTAGTTGAAAAAGATAATCTTGCTCGGAGGTAAATATTTAGTAACTCCATCAGTTGAAAAAGATAATCTTGCTCGGAGGTAGATATTTATTAACTCCATTAGTTGAATAGATAATCTTGCTCGGAAGTAGATATTTAGTAACTCCATTAGTTGAAAAAGATAATCTTGCTTGGAGGTAGATATTTAGTAACTTCGATAGTTGAAAAAGATAATCTTGCTCGGAGGTAGATATTTAGTAACTACATTAGTTGAAAAAGATAAATCTTGCTCGGAGGTAGATATTTAGTAACTCCATTAGTTGAAAAAGATAAGCTTGCTCGGAGGTAGATATTTAGTAACTCCGATAGTTAAAAAGATAATCTTGCCCGGAGGTAGATATATAGTAACTCCATTAGTTGAAAAAGATAATATTGATCGGAGGTAGATATTTAGTAACTCCGATAGTTGAAAAAGAAAATCTTGCTCGGAGATAGATATTTAGTAACTCCATTAGTTGAAAAAGAAAATCTTGCTCGGAGGTAGATATTTAGTAACTCCATTAGTTGAAAAAGATAAGCTTGCTCGGAGGTAGACATTTAGTAACTATATTGGTTGCAAAAGATAATCTTGCTCGAAGGTAGATATATAGTAACTCCATCAGTTGAAAAAGATAATCTTGCTCGGAGGTAGATATTTAGTAACTCCATTAGTTGAAAAAGATAAGCTTGCTCGGAGGTAGACATTTAGTAACTATATTGGTTGCAAAAGATAATCTTGCTCGAAGGTAGATATATAGTAACTCCATCAGTTGAAAAAGATAATCTTGCTCGGAGGTAGATATTTAGGAACTCCGATAGTTGAAAAAGATAATCTTGCCTGGAGGTAGATATTTATTAACTCCATTAGTTGAAAAAGAAAATCTTGCTCGGAGGTAGATATTTAGTAACTCCATCAGCTGAAAAAGATAATCTTGCTCGGAGGTAAATATTTAGTAACTCCATTAGTTGAGAAAGATAATCTTGCTCGGAGGTAGATACTTATTAACTCCATTAGTTGAAAAGATATTCTTGTTTGGAGGTAGATATTTAGTAACTCCGATAGTTGAAAAAGATAATCTTGTTCGGAGGTAGATATTTAGTAACTCCATTAGTTGAAAAAGATAATCTTGCTCGGAGGTAGATATTTTGTAACTCCATTAGTTGAAAAAGATAATCTTGCTCGGAGGTAGATATTTAGTAACTCCATTAGTTGAAAAAGATAATCTTGCTCGGAGATAGATATTTAGTAACTCCGATAGTTGAAAAAGAAAATCTTGCTCGGAGGTAGATATTTTGTAACTCCATTAGTTGAAAAAGATAATCTTGCTCGGAGGTAGATACTTATTAACTCCATTAGTTGAAAAGATATTCTTGCTTGGAGGTAGATATTTAGTAACTCCATCAGCTGAAAAAGATAATCTTGCTCGGAGGTAGATATTTAGTAACTCCGATAGTTGAAAAAGAAAATCTTGCTCGGAGGTAGATATTCAGTAACTCCATTAGTTGAAAGAGATAATCTTGTTCGGATATATAGGGTAGATATTTAGTAACTGCATTAGCCAGAAAAGAAAACCAGCGAACTGTCTTGATGTACAGCAAACATTATATTCCGACTCAAAAGAAAATCCATGCCCTCTGTCCACCCTTTATGAAATCATCGGTCCCCAAATCAGTAAATGGGCTAAAAGGAATTTAAAGCGTCATTGATAAAGAATATACATACACTGTTGTACACACACATGACTTATTGTTTAGCGTAAGCTGTTCATACATTATGGCCCGTCATTTAGAAATAGTACAACTTCAGACTCAAAAGGTTGGAAAGTATATAAACATTTAAAAAAAATTAAAGCCCGATTTTTTCAGAGAAAAGATATCACAAATAAAACCTATTTTCATTTTTTTTACATGTTTCTAAGTACATCTCATGTTTCTATCGTTAAAAATTCATAGAGGACAAACACATCGTTTTTGTCGTCTGCTCATTGAGTTTTCAAGGAATGTCACAAGGATTTTGTATATAGTGCAAGTTTCGATTCTCAAAATATTACGTTTACAACTTTTTGTTAAAATAAAAAAATGAATTGAAACATTTAAACTAAGATCAGTTGATTCAGTGAGAGAGAGAGAGAGAGAGTAAACTTCTCGAAATGTTTGCTCCGTTCTCAGTTTTGATATTTCTAATGATAATATTATCGGTGTTATGTTGTTTGAAATAGCAAATGAAAATTCAGCTAAAGAACTGACACACTTACAAACATAACAGTAAAGGGCAGACACATGCTAATACGGGTTTATCATGCAAACACACAATTGGACTTTGACAGCTATAAATTAATAATGGAAGGAGTGGAAAAAGGGGTATTAGTTTAAAAGAAAACACGCAGTCGCGCAACGACACTTACAAACAAACCGATAAAGGAAGGACGGCAGGTAGATATATTTTGTCATAAAAACACACAATCACATAACGCTTTTTAATGACAAACATTCGTTCGCGGGATAAAAGCAAAGTAACAGTCTTTTTTTGTTGTTGAAAACACACAATTACTGACAGACCGACTCGCTCTTACCAAGATTTACATTCATTCTTATAGTATGCCACATTTCCTTGTAATTTTATAGCAAGTATCCTGAATACCGGATTAAGGCCTTCCAAAGCTCTAAGTACTGAAATTATTATGGTGCCTTCCCCACCCCCCACCCCCCCACCCCCAAAAAACGTGACACAACAAAAAACAATATTAAAAGCTAAAAGGTGGGAAAATACTAGTGTTGTGATCATTCTAAATCAAATACTCGTGCATGCAGATCGAAATGGTTATATACTGGTCATATATAATTCATTTCAATTTTATCATCAACAATTAATTTGAATCATTTTTGGTGCCCCAGTTGGGCTGGTACCTTAAATACGTGCTTAACATGCTTAATGAGTAATCCTGCACTGTGTATCCTTATGCACTTTCCATATTCTCTAAGTATCGAGAGGTATTCAGCTCTTTTCTTACAACTGATGCCACTTGTGTGTCCCTTAGTACTCTCTAGACTAGACTAATGTAATTCTCTTCTGTCTGGTTCGTATGAGCTATCTTCTACAGAAACTTGAAAACTTCAAAACACACCTTATCGAATCATCCTTTGAATACCAAGAACCGAGTACTCCTCCCCTGCTACCACTGGTTTGATCGCTACAGGATCAAACACACAAACTGTTTTCTATGATACATTTCGCTGACTGCCTCCAGATCAAAATACCTATCTGACCTATCTAACCCACATGTACAGCAATGGCGTCCCAAGGATTGGTGTCACCCAGTGCGGTAACTCATGGTGTTACCCCCATGAACCTCCTTCCTACAAAAAATTAAAATTTTGTATAGACAGTCATGTGCGGTAACTAATGGTGTCAACCCCATGGAACCCCTTTCTGTACAAAAATTCAAAATTTTGTATACAGTTATTTTGGTGTCACCCCCTCTAATGGTGTCACCCGGTGCAGTCAGCACCCCCCCCCCCAGTGACGCCAATACCCACGTGTACATCCCCCTTCCAGATACTTACCCCTCTCTTCCGATACTCGTATTCTTATTATTCCCACTGTCGAAATGAAGTCTTACGTACAACGTTTTAAATGCATACCAGAGCCCATATATCTGGCACGAATTTCCTTGTTGATCTTCGGCACAACGATAATGTTATCTCACTCACGAGTGCTCTTAAAACTCAACTATATCGACTGCAAGAACATATATAAGTAGTAAAGGGGGACGATATACGGTCTATGGGACTTTTATGTAAAAAATGGCTGTTTGTTGCCCTATAGGGTCTATGTGACAATACCAAGGGGTGTATTTCTTCTTGATCATAAATTCCTGTGTTCCTATGTTCCAGCATTCGATCATTCAGTTTTGAATATATTCGCTAACTAAATTACGAATACATTATTTTCAAATCTTAAGAGTTCAAAATAGGTTGACTGGTGATATCAAAGAGAAAGTTGGTCGAGGCAGAGAAAAAACAAACGAAATCGAGGATAAAAATAAAATGTCCATGAAAATTTATATATTTATAAGATTTCACACCACTATTTGTCATAAATGTTTGTATAAATTCACCTGCATTATGTCTAAGGTTTTCAAAGCTTTACCCTCAACAAGTGAAGGACACGGTAACCCGATAATTCAGACAATAAAACGATTTTGTTCCATGACAAAATAATCGAATGATGTAACAAGGGAACACAAATATATAATCAAGAAAACAATACACATGCGAATAGACAATGAAAACAAAATTGAAAAAGGTGACCGAAAACATCTAATAGGAACTCATGCTTATACCATTCAAAATGAGGACACCCCCCCAAAAAAAAAAATTTTTTTTGAAACGTTTGCAACATAATATAATTATCAACATTAGAAGTATAGTAACCTGTCTTTCCTTCCCTCTCTTTTTTAAGCCATATAAGTAAATCCAGGCTTAGCTTTCTTGACATAACAGTATAAGTAGGCTTAAGTAAGATTCACTTTAGATAAACAAATGAAATTTAATTGGCACCTTTGTATTATTATGTAGATGCCACTATTAGATTTTAAGGACTATACAGCAAGTTTACATTTTTTAAAATAGATTTAATTTGTTTTTACTTTTCGAAATATGTTACAAAATCTTGTATACATAATAATGAACTTACACTGGGGGCAGACATGAAATTTTGTAGCCATACATGTGTTTGTATGTTGACCCAGTTAGGTTTTCTAGTTGCCGTAAAATAGAAGGGGTGGGGGAGAAAGAAAACAAAGACTCTTCTAGTTCCACCAGGTTTCATTAAATTCTCTATACAACTGTAGGATGAGTTATCATGATGGACGGACAGAACTATGGGTGTATGGACAGAGATGATTTCATTATTCCAACGCTTATTGTAAGCTTGTTAATAAACATGCAAGGTTAATTTTGAATGTAATAAAGTAAAGTCTTGAATAATGGTGTGGTGATGATATTCATCTAAAGAACAGACATGCACCTTGATCCGGATGTTTGCAAATTTTGTATTAAAACAACATGAATGTAACGGTATGCCCACTATGTCCCCCACCGCTTTCTTAATCCGGGCCTGCATTTCGGAAGGCTAAATCGTTAATTAATTAATTGGTTAATTGATTAGCTGCCTGCTTAATTAATTACTTAATCAATTAATTAATTAATTAATTTTTTGTTTGATCATTTTTGGAATTGGTTTGAATGGGTCTATTATTTCTTTTGTGTGATTTGGTTGATAGGTAAAGTCTTGCTGTTGGCGATGCGTGTCCCATTTCATTTTCATTTCTTGGTTGTTGTTTATTCAATGTGTGATCTTTAGTTACTGCACGTTTATTTTTGACATTGATGAAGTTAATTTCCTCTGCTGATTTATTTAGTTGCTGATATCTCTTTTTGATTTCTCTCTAGTCATATTCAGTGCTGATGTTTCTCGTTGTGTGTGTATATATATATATATATATATATATATATATATATATATATATATATATATATAGATAGATAGATAGATAGATAGATAGATAGATAGATTGATTGATATATATAGATAGATATACAGACAGACAGATAGATAGATAGATAGATAGATATTTGAACAATGTGATAATTAAACTATTTGCTAAGTTTTACAAAACTTTTGGATTTTTTTGCTTCTTTCTGGTACCTTGTTTGTAACAGTTTGCCAGTTTCTAAATCAAATGCGTATTTTTTTCTAGACGGTAGAATTAACCAGTGAGATTTATTTGCACTTTATACGTGAGAGTGTCCTCTAAAATCTTCATTTTTAATTAATTAATTAATAGTGTATATTTTAGAGGACACGCACGTATAAAGTGAAAATAAATCTCACTGGTGAGCACATTCAGAACTCAAGTCATGATTCTCTGGGTCCACCGTGTGTGTGTGTGTGTGATCTGGATTTTTAATGTAGCTTTAACAATTTTTCAGTCATATCGCTACGATGTCTGCAGTGTGACAGTATATAGTGATGTCCTGCTCTGGGGCATCATGCCGCAGACATGTAGCATGATGTCCCACCAGTCACATTATCCTGACACCAGGCCAACCAGGCCTAACACTAACCTCTTAATGCTGAGCGCCAAGCGAGGTTGCTGTTGTACCATTTTTGTAAGTCTGTGGTATGACTCAGCCGGGGATCGAACTCACGACCTCCCGCATTCGAGGCGGACGCTCTAGTCACCAGGCCACCGGAGAGGTCGACTCCATCGTTGTTACTGCACTTTGACATACATATTAATGAATTTAAAACATAATTTATCCTGCAAAGAATCTCTCTCTCTCTCTCTCTCTCTTAATAAAAAAATCACATGAGATATGGATGTGCAAAAACTGATAAAATCATCATCACCATCATCGCTGAGAGGTTGGTCCATGTGATCGGTAAAAATCAGTCATTGATATTTACGTATATTAAATATATTGAGGAAAGTAACTGGAACTTAAGCAACGTTTTTTTCTAGAAAAGAGCAATCGCAGACTACTGAAATGCTTGGTTATCGAGAGTTGTATTTCCGAAACGCATCCTTATTAATAAATTCTTAGTTCCATTACATACAACGATCAGTGGAAAGTTACCCATGTAATGGCAGTGAACAGGAAACGAAACAGATTTTTTGGCTCAAACTAGCGATCAATCTCATCATAATGTTGTGTCTGAAAATTACAGAACGAATCGTATTCAAATATTTATACAACTTTACACACGTCAAGGATGCTATTGAATAATAATAATAATAATAATAATAATAATAATTAATAATAATAATAATAAGAATAATGATGTTGATGATGATGATGATAATAATAATAATAATAATAATAATAATAGTAAGATGATGATGATGATGATGATGACTTAATAGAACGATTAATCTTTTAAAAAAATATATCCAAGCGCTTTACAACTTTAAGTTCACACATAAAGGAATAAGAACAGTATGCATACAAAATTACATAAAACAAAAAAAGTCTAACAAACACTATAAAAACAAATGAATTATTACCAAAAAATAACAAGAAACATAAAAATGGGTTTAAATAAAATAAACTAGATATACAGAATAAGTTTACAACACAGCTTAAATCTAAAACTATTGACAAATGGTTGAATATCAAATGTATTGCTGCTGGTGGAAAAGAAGTATTTTGAGAGCATTGACGAATGGGATCATGGTCGCTTTGCGTCATTGATCAAGAAGCAGTTCATTCCAACTAGCGATAAATGATGATTGCCAGTGATGATCAAAATATGGGTAAATAGAGGACCAAAATGCTTACAGGGAAACTCACGATCCTTTCGATCTTTTCTTAAAGATGCTTGCTCTGAAGTCTGTTAGATATGACCACTCTGTGATGTTTCCACAATGCTCCCAGACAGAATGTTCATTGTATAAATTGGTGGAAAAATGTCTTGACAAAATCAAAAATCGCTTGATTTTTGCTGGAACACATTCATAAAGTTGACAAAATACACAATTTGAAGCAGTAATGGTACTAACTAAATTTGTACAAAAAGGCGCTGTTCCAAAAGTACTGTAACATTTTGCAAGTTTCTCAATGGATGTAGTAACGCTACAGATCGATCGTGTTTGCTTTTAAAAAAAAAATGACTATACAATGCTTTCACTTCACTTGGGAAATAATTCCTAATATCTACTCAAAAGTAGTTGTGCTCTATATCTTACTTTCTGTTTGAAAATGTAGAGTGTATCTTGTCCTAAGGAAAGATTAAGTTAAATGCAAGGTCCGCTGTACTGATTGTTTTCATAATTTTAAAAGTTCAAGAGTCTTATTTGAAGCTGGTTTTTGTCTCAGTTTCACTAACTATAACGGCATTTTTAATACATTATTAGCCATATCATGCCTGTGTATAGTGTATTGAGAACAAAAACAAAAAAGAAGAGGAAAAAAAAGAAATTTTCAAAATAAATATTTGAAGAGAGTCGTGAGATTGTTTGAGAAAAACAGCCACACAAAATAATTTATTTAAAAAGCAGATTTGTAAAGGCGATCATTTGATTATGGAGATAAATATAGCATTGGAAATGTTTTAATAACGAAAAAAACTATTTCCAAAATACGAGAGCTTTTGTGGCGTGTGCTAAGCCTTACAAGTTACGACGTTTCAAAGGAACGGTGAAATATGACCCAGCTTTATCCTAGCGTTATCTCTACATGACGTCATATGTTAAAGCACATTGTCTTGTTTTGTGTCTCATATCTTTATTGTAATCTGCATTGTGGAATGCAGTCGGATTAAATTTGTGCTCTTCAAATTTTACTTGTTACCCAGTGCGATAATAACTCATGCCTGACACATCTATGACCCAGTGTGATAATCACTCACGCCTGACACATCTATGACCCAGTGTGATAATCACTCATGCCTGACACATCTATGACCCAGTGTGATAATCACTCATGCCTGACACATGTATGACCCAGTGTTGCTCCAAGGCAGATATAAGGAAACATTTTTTTGAAAATGATTAAAACTGGGCATTTGCGAAACGAGTAGTATAAGCTATATAATTTATGGACATTGTCTAGGGTCATTAAAAGAAAATAAAAAGCGTCCAGCAAAGATAGACACAAATGAACTCTGACGCAAGATGAGTTAATTTTGATCAGTTTGACTACCAGATGCATCCAATACAATCTATTATTGTTCGTTGTACTCTGTTGGCAAATAAGAAAAGAAAGTTCACTAACTATATTATATAGTATCGAACAAAGATTATATTATATTATATTATATTATATTATATTATATTATATTATATCATATCATATCATATCATATCATATCATATCATATTATATTATATTATATTATATTATATTATATTATATTATATTATATTATATTATGTTATATTATGTTATCACCCTACTTTGCAATACTAATGGTTTTAACTATTAACAAACCCAAAAGACAACAGCAAGAACAAATTTTTAAAGATTATGGGGATAAGGTATAATCAAACTATGACTTAATCTGTAGATTTTGCAAACAGACAAAAACAATTAAATTCTACAAGATAATTTATTTAAATCCAAACATGGATCGTACATTAACAAACTGCCCGCTAGTCTACCGTCTAGAAAAAATACACATTTGCTTTAGAAACTGACAATCTGTTACAAACAAGGTGCCAGAAAGAAGCAAAAAAGCCGAAAGTTTTGTAAAACTTAGCAAATAATTTAATTATCATAGTGGTTTATCTATCTATCTATCTATCTATCTATCTATCTATCTATCTATCTATCTATCTATCTATCTATCTATCGGTCTGTCTGTATATATATATATATATATATATATATATATATATATATATCCGTCTGTCTGTCTTTATATCTATATATCTATCTACAACGAAGAACATCAGTATAAAAAAAATTACTAGAGAGAAATCAAAAAAAGATAATCAACAACCAAATAAATCAGCAGAGGAAATTAACTTCATTAATGTTAAAAATAAACGCACAGTAGCTAAAAATCACTCACGGAATAAACAACAACCAAGAAATGAAAATAAAATGGAACAAGAGTTGCCAAAAGCAAGAAACACCTATCAACCAAATCACACAGAAAAATATGATAGACCCATTCAAAACAATTCCAAAAATGATCAAGCAAAAAACGTAATAGTCCCAGGCACACAAAAGGCAACCTATGTAGATACAGTAATAAAACAATAGGGCAAAGAAAATTACACAGTAATCCAACATATCCGTAATAGCAACAATACAAAGAAAAATGGAAACCTGCAAGGATCTGTTGCAGACAATACAAGCAGAAGAAAGAATAGGAGATTTATTAGAATACAACAGATAGAGGAAAGAAAAGAAAAGGAAAAAGGAAATCGAAAGAGGAAAAGAAAATATGTTAAACATTTCTAAGCGAATTCTAACTAATAGTGATTACATTCTTCTAGGTAAGGGGTTATCATATTGTCCGAGAACCAAGGTAAGCGATAATATTAATTTAGCAGAAGCATTTTTTAAATGCACAAGATCGTTAAAATTAAAACAATTTTTCTCACAATCATGTGTATATTCACAATATGAAAGTAGTTTTCATCTACGAAAAAGCCCATTTTCAATAAAAGATAATTATCATTTACACCTTTCTAAAAGAAAACATTTTACAAACATATCTTCTTTTCATAAACACCAGGTGTTGGCCTGGAAGCTGATCTTGATTCAAAATTAGTAAGCAAAGTTCTATTTTATTTTAAAATGATTGATTGTTGTCAAGATCATGAAGGGACTACGTGGGTTAAGAAGTTAACACCTTTTTTTTTATTATTATGAGAATAAAATCATTGGTCTAATCAAAGCCATATTGTGTGTACATGATATAAACATGATCACGTGACCCCCCTCTGATTTCGCAGCTTGGGGGAATTTTGAAAAATGCGTCTTATGATGCAATATAACATTTGTTTTAGATCTCTCTCTCTCTCTCTCTCTCTCTCTCTCTCTCAGTTTTTGGGCTTTTGCACGTGGTATCAAGTTGTTTTCTTTGTTGTTTCCAGATTTTGAGTTAATTATCTTCAGATCATTTGGATTTCAAAAAGATTAATTCTTTATTCTCTGGAAATATTTGAAGAGTGCTCATATAGAACTTTTGGAAAGATACTGCTTACAGATTTAATTTGGATTTCCAACACCGGTGTGCCATTATTTGTATTTCTACAAGGAACTGTAGATAAGCACATTACTGACTACAGCATACGTCATCGTCATCCATCTTGGATTTTCCATCAGGATTCGAACTTGAAATTATTAGAACATTTGTTACTATGACTTTTGCAAAATAATTCGTGGATTATTCTTAGATTAGTTTTGGATTTAATTCTTGAAACCGTAATTTCTTATTTTTTCATTTTTACAGAATTTTCACAGGGAAATAAATTATTTGTTAAATTTTAAAAAGCTTGTTGTTTTCACTCTTTCTGTGTTACTGTTTATCCGAGCCTAAACACGTAACATCAGTCGTAGGTAAATGACTGTCCAAGAGATTGCTTGTGCGACAAAGACGAATTAGACCCAATTAATTGACACACCAAAAGATGATTATTACCACATAGACAACCATCACCCGCAGTTAAATGAATGCCCAAAGAGAAGGTTAGAACCAAAAAGACATTTTTCACCAACAGCTAAAAAAAACAAAAAAAACCAGCGAGGTGGTTAGTACGACACAGACATGAAACAGCCTAAGGTAACTGACTGACTCCAAGATACGGTTCATTTTATATATATATATATATATATATATATATATATATATATATATATATATATATATATGCAGTCATCACCCTCTAGTAACTAAATGAACAAAAGGGGCATTAGCACTATGAAGATATTCGTATCCGTTTGGTAAATCATCGGCCCCAAGTGAAGTATCGCATATCTATTTTCACTGGCCTCGAAAGACACATCATTTCACCATATAAAAACAAAAATTCTGAAAAGCACAGATACAGTCTAAAAACTCAGCATACGAAATGGAACTTTCAGCACAATCAATATTTTTCAACATGTTAAATTGAAACTCTCGACATATGACATTAAAGTTTCATCAACCGCTGTGTAATTTAGAAGATACAATTTAAAAGCTCGACATTGGATATGGAATTTTCAACCAACGCTGTGTAATTTAACAAATAAAATATAAATACTCAGCATATGAAATGGAACTTTCAACATAAACTCTTTGAATCAATACGCAAATTAGGAATTCTCGACGTATGACATTGAAATTTCAACCACCGCCGTGTATTTCAAAAGACTGTCTAAAACTTCGACATTGAAAATATAACTTTCAACCACTACTGTTTAATTCAATAGATACAATCTAAAATCTCGACCTAGAAAATGGAACTTTAAGGACAAAATCTTTTTTACATACAACATATGAAACTGGAATTCTGGAAATATTACATTAAAATTTCAACGGCGCCGTTCTGATTGGACCAGCATTTGTCCGCTACGGCGCCTCATACAAGAACGTACGTTGTTGATGTAGGTGTTTGGTTGTAGACTATTAACGAAATACGCGTGCTGATGTATATGTTTGCGACTCGCTACATCTAGTCAAGTTATGGCACTGCTTTAAACTTGTAGCAAACATTATAGCTGCAAAAACTCAAATAAATAATGGACCATCATTTTCCCGCGATCACAGTATGTTGCGCATTTTCAGTTGTTCTGTTTTAGATGCTAGCATTTACTTTTACTAAACAAACCAGAAATTACGTCGTCATTAACTGTATACGTAAATTCTTAAGTGGAAGTGTGTGTGTGTGTGATTTGGATTTTTAACGTAGCTTTAAAAAAAATTCTGTCATATCGCTACGATGTCTGCAGTGTGACAGTTTATAGTGATGTCTAGCACTGGGGCATCATGCCGCAGACATGTAACAGGATGTCCCACCCAGTCACATTATCCTGACACAAGGCCAACCAGTCCTAACACTAACCTCTTAATGCTGAGCGCCAAGCGAGGGAGCTGTTAGTACCATTTTTGTAAGTCTTTCGCATGACTCGGTCGGGGATCGAACACACGACCTCCCGCATCCGAGGCGGATGCTCTAACCACTAGCCACCGGAGCGGTCTCTTAAGTGGAAGTATATATATATATATATATATATATATATATATATATATATATATATATATATATATATGTATGTATAACTATGAAATATCTTTTCTATTCACAAGAAGACAAGTTTCATTCGCTGTTAAAATATTTTCTAAATGTTGTTAGAAAATATGATTTTCGTAAACTGTTTTGCATTATTTACTTGCAGGATTAGTCTTTCATGTACTTGTCGTGGGATCGTTTGTAAAGTCTAATACCATCCGGTCTAATCTGAACTCAGTCCTAATACGTTAGATGTTCTTTTCAAACACTGCTTCACATTTATTTGCATATTTGGATGTTGTTACTATGCATTGTAGCCAGGCATATGTCATCAAGCTTTGTCTTCTTGTGTACGTTTTATGGAAGCATGTTGCAGTATTTTAATACTTGAAGTATGTATGTCTTTATCCTTGGTGCTCAAGCGTTTGCGCTTCACTTTGATTCCTCATTTTGTAAAGCCTAGTCGCATCCATTTTAATGTAATCTCTGTCCAAGTGCATACTAGCACCTACCTACACATCACCCCTTGAAATTATGGTTTGGTTTATTTAGGCTTGGTTGACGACTTTCAGCAAAAACGTGAAAACATGAATTGTTTTTTTTTAAAATCTAATTAGCGACGTTACATTTTATAGGATGTTGACGGTAGTCGTTCTGAACCAGGTAAGTCAATAACATTTTTCTTTCAGATCAACAATAAATGAAGTTAGAATAAAAACGAAGAAAAGGCTAAAAATGCAAGGACAGAAATTAGTTTAGAAGGGGAAAATCTTAGTTGTGGAAATGTGCAAATTAAGGGCAACGTAGTCGTGCGAGGTGAATGGGTGAGAAGATGCGATAGTGTATTTAGTTTCTTTATTTCTACCCTGGCGACAATAATGCAGGATAATTTGTAAAACGGTTACTTTGTGTTTCCTTGGTGTTTTCAATTCGGTATTCTACTTCTTTGCTTTACGCTCAATTGAATTCA
The DNA here is from genome assembly GCA_028554795.2 of Sinohyriopsis cumingii. Lineage (NCBI taxonomy): Eukaryota > Metazoa > Mollusca > Bivalvia > Unionida > Unionidae > Sinohyriopsis > Sinohyriopsis cumingii. Next base: position 780,701 of record CM068842.1, on the reverse strand, counting down.
TTGCAAATACTGAAACCGCCATTCTCATGTTACAATAAAAAGTATTTTTCAATCACCGTATATATTCGCTTACAACTTTAGTCCAGCTGCAGACAACAAACAGACTGATGTACCGTCGCATAATGCACCGGCTGATAAGGGTCTACATTGTTTGTTCCACTGATAACTCTTTACAAACTATAAAGAAATAGATTTGTCGGCACATCATGCGATTGCTAATCTGGGTCTCTGCAGGTTTTAGTCTGACTCTAGTTACATGTATAAGTGAGCACATACGGTTATTGTACAGTTGTGCGTAGAAAACAAATTTAATTTATAATTTCCTGTAATTTTTTGTCGTTTCATGCCATTTACCCGTTTCTTAATGTATGTTATGATAATTCTAAAAGTGTCATTATTAAGACCTTAATAATAGAACATTTACGTTTTCCAAATGTAGTGATTTCTATTTCACACTCAAGATTTTTTAAAAATGCGTATAGCCACCTATGTTAAGTAAAGGACAATTGTTGTTGTAGTTGTTGTAGGGTTTAACGCCATTTTTCAGCACGCGATAGGCTATACATGGCGGCCAGTATTAATGGTGGAGGAAGAAACCGGGAAATCCCCGGAAAGAACCACCGACCCTCGAGAAGCTACTGGCAAGCTTTCTCACATTTCCACATTGGCCGAATCCGAGACTCGAACCCACACAGACAGAGGTGAGATGGCAGTGATCCGTAACGGTGAGCGCTTTAGACCACTCGGCCACTCGGGGCCCCAGTAAAGGACAAGACGCATCGTATGTATTTATCAGTCTAGCCCAACTGCAAACAACACAGCTCGACATGTGCCAGTACATTTTGCGAAGGCAGATCTGGGTCTGAACTCGAGTTATAAGCAAATAATACGGTAGTATACAAAGTCGTTATAAGCGACTGTACACATAAAATGCTCTTTTAAAAACCTACCCTCTTTGTCACAACTATACTTGTGTAAAATCCCTTTCTAAAGCCTACCCACTTGGTCCCAACTATACCTGTGTAAAATGCCTTTCTAAAACCTATCCTTTTAGTCCCAACAATACCTGTGTAAAATCCTTTCTAAAGCCTACCCCCTTGGTCCCAACTATACCTGTGTAAAATGCCTTTCTAAAACCTACCCTTTTAGCCCCAACAATACCTTTGTAAAATGCTTTTCTAAAACATACCCTCTTTGTCCCGACTGTACACGTGTAAAATGCTTTTCTAAAGCCTATCCACATAGTCCCAACTATACCTGTATAATTATGAGATCTTAAAAAGAAATATTTTTACTATGAGTATCTGACAAAAATCTGAAGCCCCATTCACTTTTTACTGCTACGGAAGGTTGTGTGTGCGTGCTCTCTGACTCTCACAAAGCCTGCAACTCATGGGTGCAGTCACTTTTATATCTAAAAGGAATAAAAAATATTGTCTTCAACGCGAATGAACACATGTGCATTTGCAACGATTATTATCAGGTTAAATTAAAATTCATGTAAATTTAGAGTGGCAAGCAATACAAATTCTTGATCTTTATTGTTACTTTTTTAAAAATTTATTCCAGATTATTGAGTAACCTTTAGAGCACCAAATAATTTGTCAAAATACAGGAACAAATTTGTTTTTAACGTTTTCTTTATTCTTTTTATATACAGTTGTTACTCATAATTTTAGAAAACATCTCGTGTATTTGTTTGAATTCTTTTTAAAATAAATCTTAATGCCGCCCACGACTGATTGTATAAAGGGGTGGGTGGGTGAGGACTCATTTATCCCATACTGTAAATTCATGTATAAATTTTCGAGGTTTTGTGAAAAATTACAATTTTGCTGCTAATTAAACTCGTATATCGGGGAGGGGTTCTATTGTTTCAACAGAAAATAACTGTTGTTTTATATCTTTGCATTCATGATCTGCAACAACCATAAAATCCTAGAAAGTTGGTACTCCATGAAAATGGTGAATTCACAGTGCCCCAATTGACGACATCAGAGCTATTAACGATTGTTTAGCGATCGAATAAATACTGTCTTTTCTAAAGGGATGCAGTTTGAATCTCTGTCGGTTTATTGCAACTCAGCTTTAATTAACTTCACAAATCGATACTTTTTATGTTTTTTTTCTTCCTGGGAAACAAATTTGCTTTTGACGTATTGAGTTGCACAAAATAAACTTTCTATATCGTAAACAAGAGATATCGAGAAATCCTGGTTTGCACTTTACTTTTTAAATATATTATGCTATTTTCACATTTACTTTTTTATCGTCAATGGAAACAAGAATAAATCTTGTCTTCGATTATTTATTTTGTGACATATTTCCATGAATACCTATAATTACAGATTCTGTTCTGAAACTTGGGGTTTGCTCGACGCTATAGAACGATACCAATCTGAATAAAATCAGATCTCAGTCCTACGTGTATATCTGACGGACAATAATAAGGGACCATGTTCTTTTGACCTTACGGTTCACCAGTCAAACGCCAACTTTCAATTTCTGAAAGCGACACGCGTCATTTGGAATATATAATTAAAATCTATAACTCTCCCTAACATGAATTTGCAATACTTTATCTGATAGGATACTAAAAAATAAGTGGACTGGAAATTCTAAACGTTACCAAAACATGAACTTTTTCAGTGTCTGTCAGATCCACGCGTAGGACTATGGAGATCCGATTTTATCCGATGGCAATGAGGTACGGTACTGAAACAAATGATTCGTGGAACGCGAAGTCTTGTTTATAAACGCCATATGCATGACGTATATTTCCGCTTCCGGCAAGACAGAAATTTATAACATATTAAGGATTAATTATAATATTACTTCTATTGGATTAAAAAACCACTTAAACGCAGCTACTAAATATTACTGATACCACCGTCACCGTTACGCCGGAAAAGTGGTTCTCTCGTAATTAACTCGCTCGACATGAAACACGTCATCGACATGTGCATGTATCCGTATTTGTGTATCTTTGCAAAAGCCTGCCCTTGTTTGGATGTGTGTTTTAGTTAGCAAGAATTTACAGGACTAGGATTATGAAATGAGTTTTGTAACAGCTAAAAAATCAGACTTAAAAAGCTAACAAGTAAAGAGATTATTTTTAAAGCCATTTATTATAGTACATCAAGTGAATACATAGGTACGAAAATACAATCTGTTTATTTATTTTGATATTCATATAAGTAGTGATTTCTTTTATTGCATATTGAAATTATCGTCAAAGGCAACAAAATATTAAAATAAAAAATATTCTTTGATCCTAGAAGGAAAAAATCCTCAATATGAAAATGAACAGTATCAATTCTAAGTAACACGTTCGTCATCTAATGAAATGTACCAGTTATGTAGCGTGTGTGTGTGTGTGTGTGTGTGTGTGTGTGTGTGTGATTCACTGATATTTAGAGAATTATAATTGAATCACAAGTTGTAATGAGACAAGGACTCAACAAGAGTATAGGAGCCAATGTATATTCAAAAAGTAAAAAAATATTATGTTTGTTGAAATACAATTTTTTTTCTATGTACGAATGCGCTGTAGATATAATTGAAACGAAGCGCTTGTTTCATTGACTATTACCCTGTCTTTACTCCAAATGTATGTCATAATGCATATTTAAACTGGACTTGAGAGTTTTTCATCTTTTCGACATACACTGCGTCAAAGAGCTCGTTCTGTGCAACAGTAAACCAATTCTTCCAGTCCCCAACTTGACCTGACAAGAAAACACAATAGGTAAGTTCAAAATGTGAGAGAAGTCGAGTTTGATTTTGTTCTTGTATCATTAACATATATGAATGAGTGGTCGTGGAAGAGATATACAAGGGAATACAATGCAATTACCTTATTGAATGACGTTTTAATGGTGCTAAACTGAGTCCTTGTATGGAAGTCTTGGCGAATTATAAACACTCTACCAATTCCGGACTGTTTGTCGAGTAACTCGACGTTTGAAGAGTTCATGATTGGTTGAAGTCGCTGTGTGTGCTCACAGTTATGCAAGTACTATACATGGCCATTGGACTTCCCGCCATAATTATCCAGATTGCATATTCATATGCTAGTAGAACACATAAGCATTGGACGTTCCGCAATAATTATACCGATTGCACATTCACGCAGAATTTTTGAAAGTCTGAATATCTTGAAGACTAATTTTTTAAAAGAAACTTAAATGTTTTATTTCGATCAAAAACACTCTCGTAACAAAACTCTCGATACAACAAAGTTAATTTTTTTTTATTTATGTGAGGAGCACTCTAAAAGTAAAATGTTTATGTACAACAAACGTTTTGTTATATAAAGAACAACTGCATATCTTGTTGATATTATTAAAACATGCAAGCATCGATTAGATATTTTATCAGTACTTGAAATCCATGTAACACAGAATCGCTTAAAGAAAATAAAGCACGCACATACATAAATGCGCGCGCACGCACGCACACATTCTCATGAACGTGTTCACGCTGAGTTGACTCGATGTCAGCGTTAGTAATTTGAATTACCCTTCATGATGGAGAATTTATTTCATGTAAGTGGTTGAGGGTGATGCTGCTTTTCATCTGCTTTACGCACCGAAGTATTTCAGCGATTTCATTGTTCACACTGGATGCAGACGATGTGAGACTTGAAGATGGACTGCGATCGTTACGAAACGACTTGTGGATAGTTATTTTGCTTTCATACGTTGTTGAAAAGACTGTTGGACTTTTGCTACGGTACAAATTTCGAAACTGCTCATACTTTTCAAAAAATAATACACTCGTTTCAGTTCTATAGCTATTGTTAACTTCTTTAGATCTTAATGAATTGGGGGTAATTTATGTGACATCTTGAAGTAGTTTCCAGTTTTCGTCGGACTGGTGACACATAAGCTGATACAAACATCTGTATCAGATTGTAAGAAAATGATTAGTTGGATATATATATATATATATATATATATATATATATATATATATATATATATATATATAAGACAAAGAAAACTCATTAAAGGATAATGTGTTACATTTTCTTGCATAATATGCGGGCCATGAAAGTAAAATACCACTGTAGAATAAAGCCAATTTAATTAAAGGTCACCTGCCACCTATATTGTACAAACGTGTGATATTATTATAGTTATAAACAAAACGCATTGGTTATGCATGCACACCATAAAAATGTTTAATTAGACTTAAAACTCCGCTTTATAAAATGAAAAAATTATTCGGCAATCTCCGTAAACAATCGGTAGTTTCCGCGTACCAAAACCGGATATGACGTACATTTATCCCTTCTATTCAACCTAGCCATTCAAGTGCTTAATTTCCCCACGTAAATGTCTATGTGGTATAGCGTACAATCGTGCTTTTGTACAGCAAATATGGTGCACTGTGTTGCATACGGATGTAACCAAAAGAGTAATGATGAGGAAAAAGCGTTCTTTCTTTTTCCGAAAAACCATGTTTACCAGAAAAGAGTGTATTTAATCTGTGGGATCTAATAGGATAGGGATGGGAAAGTAGTATAATTTATGCCGGATTATAGTGAATTTGGCCCAAAGACAATTCGGCCCAACTTGAAATACAATTCGGCCAAACTTAACAATAGTTTGTACGTTCTTTTTCTTCAACAAAAAAGTAGATGCTATGTACGATAGGTTTTAGGGAGAAAAAAACACTAAATTTAAACAAGCTATTTTGATATTCTTTGAAAGAAAATAATCATACTTCGTAACGTACATATTTATGAGAGAAAACACAAACTGACATATCTTGCTTGTTCTAATTAAAATATTTATATACATTTTTTATGCTAACAAATATATGCATCTACACAACGACATTCTCAATTTAAGTCTTCCGGTCAAATTATCAATAATCATTTATAAAACAAAAATACGTAACAGATAATACTCTACATAATACGTATACATTTTGCTAAGGGTAGTGTACATGAGATATTATAACAAATATACTTATATTTAGGCTTCACATTGTAACACAGCTGCATACAATACATACTAGATGACACATGAGAGAGAGAGAGAGAGAGAGAGAGAGAGAGAGAATAATGCTGAGCATTTTGTCATTATTTAGTTGCTGCAACATGAAACTCTTACTAGTTAATTTTATTGTTTGTTTTTATTTTTTCAAGTTGTCTTAGTGTGTGCGCGCGTAAATTCAAAGCTTGTCATTACTGGTCAATATCGTCAATCATATTTGCTCCATTATTCCGTACAAATTAGAAAGGAAATAATTTTGTGTTTAATTTTTGCCCCCCCCCCCCCACACATACACACTAAATAAATTGATAAACATACACTTGTTTGAAAATAAAATGAAAGAAATTAACCTTGCATTGTTATCATATATTCCTTCTTTTTTCATCATGCGAAAATTATCTTTAAAAAATATATATCCACGAACTCCGTATATGTAGCGGATGCCGGCTTGCGTATGCATCCTTAGTGATATGTGTATCGCTTATGACAAATAACAAAATCACAAATGAGACGAAAGTATCACCCGATTGCATGAAGGCACCTGCCATTTACGCATGATAAGTTACTTATTGCAAACTGATTGTATTGTATCCAGGTTAACTATAAGTCGGTATCTCGCAAATAAAAAAAATCATTATTTTAAAATGCATTCAATGTGAGTGCAAATGATAATCTTTTTGCTAGCATGGGTTACATAAGTATTATTAAAGCAAGTTATTATTGTGTATAATATTTGACCTGCAAACATCAATTATGATTACATATGGTAAACAAATAGAAGCCCGGGTGATAAACACAACTGGCATGGAGCAAAAAATTAATTGTTTAAACTTACCGACAGGATATCAAATACATAGGTCATTTTATTACAATGCAAACCAACCCCGGAAAATTGACTTTGGTATCTTTTTAGTGTGCCGATTTTTTCTTCTGAAGTCGGCCAACAAAAGGAAGTCAAGTTTGGTTCCTTTGGATTCTTTAAGTGTGCCGATTTCTTTCATCTTTTTTTTAATAAAGTCTGCCGACACAGGGAAGCCAGCATTGATTCTTTTTACCTGTATCAACAGGAATTTTCAAAATAAATTGAAACAATAGAACAGTTTTGAAAGCGACACAATCTAGTGCGTCGTGCACGCATACCAATATAAGGCTGAACAGTAAATTAGTTTTCTTTAGTTTCATCTAAATATTCCCTATCCATAGTTTATAGTGTTTTATATTTCGACAACAAGAAGCATGTACTTCGTCTTGTAGGGATAAATGTACATATACTTAATATACTTGTATTGTGTGAAGTGTCGGTTTGTCTCGCAAATAAACGGATATTACAATGGTATCTATATAAGGGAGGTAACTACTGCATGACTAGGAAGAAAACCGAAAGTTCATTTTTATGATTCACTAGTACTTTCAAGAGTCTTTGCTAGACTGAACAACGAAGGACACGAAGGAACAACCTATATCAAATTCATTTTATGTGTATCCGCACCTTTTCGATACATTCCCAGCTGTTGGTCCTTCCATATATTGGCCATGACCATGTCAATAGGATCTTTCTCTTGTTTCATCCTGTCAAATTCACACGCCTCCGAGATGTTTTGTATTAACTCCTCATCCGCCTTCACATCTAAAAATCGAGCCAGACGCCGTGTCTCCTTTATTCTGTCCTACGAGATAATAATGGTCATTATGAATCAAATGTCTTATCGACCACTTTCGACCAATTACTGTTTATTGATGATACACGTGAACTGTTAACCAATCAGATTTTGAGATACATGTGATGTATTGAACTATTTTATGTTTAGTGCTTTTTTTTGGTCATAGACAAGCACTCTTACACATACATATATTTCACAACACAAAATATGTTAATACACTGGGACAAAACCTTGCCCTTTTTAAAATCCCGTATTTTCTATATTTACACTTTATAATCTAAAGTGTTCTTTGAAAGTAGACGGAAAATGCCGAACGAGAAAGTCAACAATTTACATAGGTATTCAGCCTTCTTTTTTTTTGAAGTAAAATAAAACAAGAACAAAAACACAACAGAGCTCATCAATGTAACCATGCATCATTTTCAGAATTTTTCAACTAGCGTATAACTATCCAACATTTTTGTTGTTTGAAAAAAGAGGATCACCTGGGTTAGATAAACGTCAAGATGCATTCATTTCTTGGAAAAAGTTGGCTCAACGCCAAAATAGTATCTCAGCGCCAATTTGAAAAATGCTCGTCTACAATATCTACTTTTACAAGTTTTGAGAAAGAAAAACTGGCTTGTCACCATTTTCATAACGTATACTTACTACTTTTAACACTTTAGAAGTAATCTTATTTAAATGATATAATAAGTATTTGTTTGATGATTAAGATGAGGATAACAGTCCAGAAATAGATAAAGTATCGAAATAAACAACGCGAAAAAGTTCACAAGTTCCAACTTTGCAACCCCACGTTCTCGAACTAAAGATAAAAGCTATTAAAATGTGTTTATAATAAAATGTTGTTGATTATGATGGTATATTTACGATCAAACATTCCTGGCAAAGTTGTTGTAAATAATGAAAATATATTGATACATTTGGTAGATAAACCATCCAAGTATAAAGTATATGATGAACTGTCTATTCAATACCTACCACTGTAAAGTTTGCAATAAAATGTTTGTTTTTGTTCTTTTCTTCTTCTTTACAATTATGCTCTAACGATGCACATACAGATAAATTTAAGAGAGAATCCATTGAAATACGAAATGTGCAATAAAAGGTTAACTGACATTACCGTGTTTAAATAAACAAATAAATATGTTTAATTTAGCATTTAAAACAATTGACTGTCAAAATGTTATAATAAATCCTAATTATAGTCCGTTACAAATATTTTGTCTGTGAAACTATCAAATTATAATTATTGCTTATAGTGGGTGTACTGATATTTGTTAAAAACAAATATTCCGGAACTTGGGTTTATGAGACGTGCAAACTTTGAATGTAGTATGTTACCAATTAAAACCGAGTTTAAAATAGGAAATTTGTTATGTCTGATTATCTATGTCTAATTATTTATTCGTGTATGATTACTTGTCGATTTTATCTAAATAAATGGCAATTGAGACACACATTATAAGTAATAATCTAATCAGGTAGCATTACATTATATTTTTACAGCTGGTACAGCCTGCATTTGAACATGAATGTAGATCCAAAATAAGACCACCATCGGACGTGAGGTTTAAAGTAGTTGGTAAGCTGATTATTCCAATTTAAATAAGTCGATTTGCTATTGATTGCTTGACTGCACAAGATATATTGACTAAAATAATGAAGTAATTGCATGAGCCTAAGTGAACCAACGCGTTATGGGTTGAAAGAAAGAATAGTGAGTTAGTGAGAGAACCAAATAATCAGACAGCAGAAAATCGAAGAGAACAAGTCTGAAGTTAAGTTAGCAAATCAGTATTAAAATAGATAAAACTTACAAATTACAGAGCAAAGTAAACATCCTTAACCTTCTGAAAAATTTGAAATATTATTAAATATCATAAAAGGTAACTCAGAATTTCAAATAAGTGGTTATAATCATTGTTCCATTAATTTGTGCAATTAAGTTCTAGATAAAATACTTTTTTATTAATCAAAAAAATATCTATCAGCAATATTTCATTTATTACAAAAACAGAACTGGAGAGAGTTCAGTTAGATTATATGCTTTTTAAAGTTAGCATGATGTACCATTAGTAAGAGAAGAACCTTTCATCAGTTCCCAAAATTCATTTTTTATGAAATAATTTTCTCGGCCTCAGAGAAAAAAAAGACAGAAAATACATAATTCTAAAGTAATACTTATACTGAAAAGGCCAAACGAGTAGTTATTAAAGTACTTATGTGTTTATACCATTCATATAACAAGGTTACCAACGAACTTCCAGAACTCGTTCTCTTTAATCACTGATTCTCTCACTAGCTTAATTCATTTTCATTAATAATTTACCTGTTCATATGAATGCCACTGAAACGATCTTTTTTTGCTGATGACTCGACCTTATCCGCCATGAGTAATATAATCCCTTTGATACTGTTATTTACTGTTATTTTGTGGCGACAACCCCATCGCAAACAAAAATGCAATTAAAAAATCTAGCTGTATGCCAAATGGACCACTGCAAAGAATATAGAAATTAGAGGATATCAATATATTTGTCCAGGGAACCAAATTAAATAATATCCATAACTTGAAATTGTAATTGTTGACAGGCATTTATCATGGGAAAATCAAAGAAAGCGCGTGCAGTTCTCAAGACCCCTTTGAATAGCTTTATTTACCATACGGTCTCGGTACTTGCCAGAATCTTTGTTATAGTGTCTTACAATGTGTGTGTGTGTGTGTATATATATATATATATATATATATATATATATATATATATATATATATATGCTTTGCTTGATTATATTGTATCATAATAAGGACTTACAACAGTACAACAGTGGTTACGTTTTAATGAATGCATATATTACTTTTAAGCCATTTTGACATTACAGTCTTTTCATAATATATGTCTACAATATATCAACCAGCTCCTAACTCCATCTTTAAACATCCATTTACACGACCTGCGGTCTATTTCGTACTTGAATGTTCCTTTGCCCTAATTCATAAAAGACTCTCTACATAACATAGTTTTGATATTCTGCAGCAAAAATTTGAGATACCTACGTTGGATACATTCACCAGCTTCCTCTTCCAAATCTACATGTGTATCTTGCATATTTTTTTTTTAAAAAAAAGCTAAGAAGTATATGAATATGTATTTTATGTCATACATTTTAGTAAATTAGATTTATATTGATACAAATATTTTGCAGTTATCATTTTGATAATCTGTTATTGAGGACTAAATCGATTGATTCAGAACCAAATTTATTATTATTAATTTTAGAAAGTAAATTAATTTTATTCGGTCAATAACACAGTAACTAATCTGCTCAATTTGCTCTCTAAACTTATTCCAGGATTTTCAACCGGTGTAACGTGGTCGATTGAGCTAAAGTAGTGGTGAGCCAGCTTTCTTTGCGAAAGATGCAAAAGTATTGTTTTGTTTTTTTAAATGGCGGCGAGTCAACTTCTTTTCCGAAATTTGAAAAGAGTAAGCATAGAGGAGTATTTACATGGCGGTCAGCCATCATTTAGAAAAAAGGAAATTAGAGGTTGCGGACATATTTGACTTAGGTTATCCAGCTTTTTAACAAAAGTAAAAATGGTGGATTCTCACATGAAATTTGATAAATTGTGAAAATGATCAAGTCACATCGACGAGGGTATTAAAAAATATAAATAATTTAAAAGCCGCGTTAAAGTGATTTAGTTAGGTTTCGGAGTAAGTAATAGACTAGACTATATAATCTCTCTCTCTCGTCGGATCAGTTTGTACACAGGTGAGTCGGATAATGTAAAGGTTACTAATTTTGTTGTCCAAAAGTGGTTCAGTGGAGCGTTCGTACAAGCATGATTTAGTAAATGGGTTTTATTGGGGCCAAGTTTACAAAGTATTGTTACTTTCAGGGTTTCCGGGCTTTCCGCCCCGCCCCCCGGCTAAACAGAAAAAACTTACACAAACGTAGTCACTTGTCACTTGAAATATGACCATCGTTGGTTTTCTTCTTCTTGGACATGTTTATTGAGTATTAAGCAAACATTTTGAATAAATATGCACACAGACTTTCACTTTGGTACCCTTTCCAGGAATTTCAAGGCCGGTTTGAAATTTTGGAAACCCCGCCAACACCCAATCATTAGACATGATCCGGCCCTGTCTTGTTGTTGTTGTTGTTGTTGAGTTTAATTATAGTGGCGTGCGCACAATTGTGCATGTGCCACTTTTTTCTGACTGCACCGCAGCCTGCTAGTTATTCCTGGGGAAGGGAATGGTGCCACCTCCCCCAGGCTTTTATGGATTCAAGGAACCCTGATAGTTTGACCTCAATCTGTGTGTCCATAAAGGTCCTTACATTTGAATGGTTGGCTGTCATTAGTGGGAAGGAGAGCTCGGGAACGGACTAGGCAAATGCAACAAGAAACCAGCGATGTAAAGCAAGTAGGACCCACTTGCTTTACATCGCTGGTTTCTTGTTGCATTTGCCTGGTGTTTTTTGAGAAGAAAAAATTTCAATTTTTTTCTTCCTTTTTTTCTTCTTCAAAATGTTCTAAAAGGGAGGGGGGGGGAATGTTCTATGCTGTTTATAGAGGTTCTTAGTAGAAATCATGCATGACGAGAGATTTTGAAGGTTATTATGGTATTACTAGTCGAGGTGTTTAGGGTGTGTTTCATACGTTATGTTATTTATAAGTTTTTAGATATTACCCCTTTAAGTTATTCATTAATTAATGTTTTTAGAGACTGAATGTTATTCATACTTTATTTAGCAATAGACCGGAGTCATAGCCGATTACACGGTTCGTTAAGGACATCTAGGATCGGAATCCTAGCTGATTACTCGGTTCGTTAAGGATATCTAGGACATCCGATTTTGCGGTTTCCTTAGTTTTTTATAGGTGCTTCGTAAGTGAATTATTTATTAATACATTTATAAAATTGAATGATATGTTATGGGTTTTTATGTGGTGGCTTTTAAATTTATTTAGCTAGTTACTGGGTCTTTTGGTTTTGTGGGGATAGTAATTACATCATGTTCCTAAGTCCTGCTGAGTCTATGAATTGATTTATATTTTTATATGCTGATGGTTTATTTCTATTAGAGTCCATAAGTAGCTCTGGGTATGTGTGTGGTGATCCAATCTCTTTTTGGTTTTTGATAAATATTTTCCGAGCGAGTTTATATTTTGGGCATATATTGAATACCTGGTGTAGATCTTCGGTGGTGTGGCAGTTAAAGCAGTTAATGGTTGCTGGTTTGGGTCCTATAAACCTTCCAAAACTGCTTGCTAGTTTAGTTTTTCCAGTTATTATCCTGTTTATGGTTTTCTGTTCTAAATAGGTACCCTTAGGTAGCTGTATGTTCCTATCTAAGTTTTTTTTTTTGGGTTTCATGGTGCTTTTTACCTTTTGTGGAGGAGTTCCAAAAATCTTGCCATGTTTGGTCTTTATATGTTTGTGCGAAGCTTATTGCTTCTGTAGAGCTATAGTTAAGCTTGATAGAGTTTTGATCTCCTAGTTTGGTTTTTGCAACTTTGTCTGCCGGATATTCCAATGTGCGACGGTATCCACATGAGCTCGACTAATTTATGTGCTGTGGTGATATCGTCGATTAATTGGCATGCTCTGTCGAGGAATTGTTCCCTAGAGTGTGTATTGCGATTTTGGATCGATTTGATAACGTGGGGAATCGCTTATAATAACTGCTTTAGGTATTTGGTTGTCTTTGATCCATTGTAGTGATTCAAGTATAGCCCAGAATTCAGTGGTGTAAATGGAGCAATAGTCAAATAATCTGGATCCGTTTGTATATTGAATTCAGGGATGACTATTGCTGCTGCTGTTCTTGGTGGGTTGTTTGTTTTTGATCCATCGGTATATATTTTAACATAGTCCGGGTAATTTTGGTTGATTTCGTTTACCAGTACAGGTTTTAGTAGGTTTTCTTGTCCTTCTTTATTGCCTAATTTGGTAGCTTCAATGTTAATCCTTGGTGGTTTTGGTAACCATGGTGATTTGTTCTGGTCTGTATTGTTTGTTACCTGTTTTTTTAGTAGAGGTATCTTTTCTCTTAGTTCAAGGATTACTTTGCCACTTGGTGTGATGGGTATGATTTTGGGTTTGAAGACAACTTTACACTTATTTATAGCTATTTTGGTGGGATGGTTGTCTGGGTGGGTATCTAATCGAATGGAGTATCGGAGGAGCAGTTCTTGCCTACGTAATTGTAAGGGTAGTTCTCCTGTTAGTGTTTGTAGTTCTTCTAATGATGTTGAGGGGAGTGTTCCTGTGCATAATAGTATGGCTTTTCTCTGGATAGTGTCAAGTTTTTGTAGTACAGGCTGCTTAGCCGAGTTATATGCTTGGCAACCGTAATCCAGTTTTGATCTAATTAGGCTTTCATATATCGTGAGGAGGGTTTCCTGGTTGGATCCCCAGTCAGTCCCTGTGATGTTCCTGAGTAAACTGAGATCTTTGTTACAATTCTGGGTGAGTTGTTCAATGTACTGTTTCCATGTGAGGTGGTTGTCAAAGAACATTCTTAGGAATTTTACTACTGTTACGTATTTGATTAATTGATTTTGTATATAGAAGTTTGGATAGACTAGGTTGTTATTTCGTTTGGGGGTGAATATGATTGCCACAGTTTTTTCATGAGATATTTTGAAACCCCATATGTCCGCCCATCTCCCTATGTTGTCTAGGCTCTGCTGGATTTCTTTAAATACTGTGTTATTGGCAGGATTTCCATTCCTCCATATGCCACTATCATCTACAAATTGTGACAAGTTTATTTTTGCGGAGGCTGCAATGAGGTCAAGGTCGTTTACCATTAGGTTAAATAGTAAGGGACTTATTACACTGCCTTGCGGTGTTCCATTTTCAAGTGAAAATTCTTCCGAATGGGTATTGCCTATTCTTGTGGTAATTTTCCAGCCTGTGAGGAAATCGCCAATCCAGTTGAACAAGCGTCCAGTTATTCCAAATTGGTTTAATTTGGCCATTAGTCCATTGGTCCATACTATGTTGAACGCTTTTTCTAGGTCTAAAAAAACCGCTATGAGGTTGCGATCGGTTTTCCTATGTGCGTTATTTGAATGTTTGTGGTTCCTATATTTATCATTACTGACATTATTTCGATGCTATTATTGATGTTTAGGTTAGATGGTACTTCTATTATTTCATAGTAGATTAGTGTATCTATTAAAAAAATTGCTAGTCCACCACCTTTCTGCCCCATGGGTCTGTTTTTAACGATTCCCTGGGTATAGCCTTGTAGTTTGGGCAGGCGTTTGTGTTCTTGTGTTATGAGGGTTTCCTGTAGGCAGATTACGTCTGGTTTTACGGCTGTATTATTCAGTTTGTTCTGCAGTTCAGATGTCCTGCCTGTATTATGCCAACAGTCATTAGTTTGGTTGTTAGAAACTGTATGTATCGTTCTAACAAACTCGTTCGTTTCATGATAAATGTTATTACAAGTTGAAGAGATGTTTTCTTTAGTATGTAAGTTATATCATCCTGCAGCCTTTAACAATAGCAAGTATACGCTCTATACAATGATGATGATGATGATAATGATGATGATTCTTGTTGTTGTTGCTTTTTGTTTATCTGGTTATACCTTTTTCATGTCCTCGTATCTTACGACGTGTATTGGATACCCTGGATGGTCTCGGATCACTTTTTCCCAGTCCAAGGTATAATCAAACCAAGAACCATAGTCCACTGAAAGAATATTTCAAATACTTTGTCAGAGATATGTTATGTCACGCTTTAAGGCGAAATGATACAATCTTGGAACAGTCATAAATATTAATAATTTTTATATTGATTGAAACTATACAGCACGTTGATAATTAATTCATCTATGTTGAATGTCAAGATAAGAGTCACATTTTACCATATATATGTACACACACACACACACACACACACACACACACACACACACACACACATATATCACAGCGTTTCCATGTTTCATTGGTAAAGCGTGTTCGACAGCCACTCAAGCCAGCTGGGGTCAGCTGACTTTGGATGTCCTTGCGAAAAACGACACTTAGTTTCCATTTGTTCGGCAGGATATAGCCAATACTCTAACCAACAAAAACAAAACGCCTTCCCAACCCTCATTCCTCAAACAAACCCTGAATGAAATATATACATAAAACACCCCTTAAACACAATATATTCTTAACGAAGCTTTTCACGTTCATTGATATGAAATTTGTATTTCGATTGGTGAACGAAAGCAAAAAGCAAACACAGAAACTAAATTTTGTTTAGGATATGATACAAATGCACAAGTAAATCTCTAACACCTCTTTTCAATGATACTGTATCCAGACGAATAACGAATACCTTGTCCGTCGATAAAGCGATGGATATAATTCTCCCATTTTCCGTTGTACTCATATTCCAGAAGTTTAAAATGGTGGTTGTAAAACGATACTGCAACGTCCTTCGGGTTTCTCAGACAGTGTACAATTTTACATCTTTGTCTCACGAAGTCCTCTGGAAGCATGCGGAAATAAACATGACTGTTAAGAACTCTCGGCGATTTGATGTTGTCATATGTTTCCTGAGTCAGGATTTCCAACATGGCCGTCTCTTTGCTCACAGGTATTCGCTCGGCTGACCCATTCAGCAACATTGACGTCACTTCCCATAACCAATGGGTGCCTGCAGGAGATTTCGATGGGAAATGGCGTCAAGAAGAATGAATGACTGAGGAGGCAACCATTTTATTGAACGAAAAGAGGAACCATTATGACCTAATCTGACACCTGTTCCATGTTATGCAAGATTTGACTTTCAGTCACAAAATCATCCAAAATACTGACCATAAATGCACTTATATATATATATATATATATATATATATATATATATATATATATATATATATATATATATATATATATATATATATATATAACGTTGCGTTAACTTCATTCAAATCCATAATTATAATTGCACATATATTGTTGAATTAATTATTGGTATGCAAATTTAATTTTCATTCTTTGTTACTTTTTTAATGTATTATCTGCTATGGGCTATGAAAAATTGTATCTTGTAGCTGATCTTGTTCAAAATCAAGTTCATTGTCTACCTGACGAAAATCTTTACTTTTTCTCTCTAATAGTTTCTATATGAATGTGGGTTTAATATTTAAGATCATTATCAATAGAATTAAGCATATTTGTTTTGGTTTGAGTCAAGGACGTTTGTGTTTACCATTTTGTTTATTATAATTTTAGTAGCAGACTCTTCTAGAACTGATGATTCCATTAAGTAATATTTTATATATATAGAAAATGCTAACTGTGACCTAATTCAAGTATAGGGCTATACGATATTGTTTATTGGGAACATTATTTATTCTTGTTATAAGATCTTCAGACAGAATCGTTTGCTGTGTTCAGTGTTTGATTTGGGCTGAAATTATTTAAATCAAAGTAGTCTTCTCTAGAAATACAAAGTGCTCATCTAAAATGTTCTTGGAAAGAGACATTAAATGGGAATTAGAGTTAATTCAGTCAAGGAAATCTTGGATTATATTACTGTGATTCAACAAAAAGTGCTGGCACACCAATGCAATTCAGGTCGTTGGTACATTAGTACATTTGAAACTAATGGCCGCCACAGGCAAATCAACATCTTCTATTGATGGAAATTATTTGTAATATCACTAAATTTTATAACATTATTCATTAGGACTTGCATGAGCCATTAGTAGTAAATGGGGTGAGATTAGCGACAATGGGAATTAGCATTACAGAGACCCCTGGGTCAGATTAGCGACAATGGAAATTTAACATGGCGAAAAATCGTGGGTCAGATTAGCGACAAGGGAAATTAACATGGGAATAAATCGTGGGTCACTCTAGCGACAAGGGGAATTTAACATGGAACTATAGTGTGGGTCTGTCTAGCGACAAGGGGAAATTAACATGGGGAATAGAGTTTGGGCTTTTGGGATTTTTTTTTTTTAAATTTAAATTTAAATTTAAATTTAAATTTAAAAAAGGGGTAGGCAATGGAAAGGCTATCTCTTTTCGAGAAATATGGCTGGCCCTGAAAAGGGCCTTTGGGTTTTTTCTTCTTCTTCTTCTTCTTTTAACTTCTTAACTTTTTCCACCATCCTCTTATTTTGTCCATCATTCCTTTCTTCTTTTTCTTTTCTGTTTCTGGTATCCAGTCCGGGTGACCCATGGCTCGGAACTTGGCCTGTATTTTCATCCAGTTGTTATTCAGTTGGTCGAATTCTAATTTCTTCTTCTTATTCTGTTCTTCCTTTCTTTCTTTAGTCCACCTTTCCTTTATGTTTTCTACTTCTTGGGTCATCACTTGTTTCATTATTTCTTCTACTTTTTTCAACCTGTTCAGTCCCCTCTTCATATATGACAACTCCGTCCAATACACTATATGTTCTAGGAAGCACCGGACTTGGATGACATAATCCAGTGCTTCCTTCAAACTCCCCACTCTTACATAAGGTGGGTCAATAAATCCTCTTGATTTGTTGACTTCATCTTCTATCATTCCTTCTATTATATGTCTGGCGGCCTTTATACGTTCGACTTGACTGGTTACCAAGTGTTCTTTATCTTCATACTCCCATTCCTTTTGTATCCTTTCTATAGCATATACTGCATCTATTATCCAGAAATAGATATGCCTCAATTGATTAAATAAATCAGTCACTTGCGTCATCTTGTCTAGATTATTCTTTGTAGAATGGTTAGAACGACGAATACTATGGGTTCTTATACGAAAAGCGCGGACGTGAAGGAAAACATCCCCTACTTTTTCATTTCATATAATAAAACCCAAACTATACTCTCCACATACGCTAAGAAACAATTAACAAAATCCATAATCTACTATCCACACAATCGTACGTGAGCGCTTACAGAACCCTAACTATACTCTTCACCTACGCTAAGAAACAATTAACAAAATCCATAATCTACTATCCACACAATCTTACTTGAGCGCTTACAAAACCCTAACTATACTCTCCACATACGCTAAGAAACAATAAACAAAATCCATAATCTACTATCCACACAATCGTACGTGAGCGCTTACAAACCCTAACTATACTCTTCACCTGCGTTAAGAAACAATTAACAAAATCCATAATCTACTATCCACACAATCTTACTTGAGCGCTTACAAAACCCTAACTATACTCTCCACATACGCTAAGAAACAATAAACAAAGTCCATAATCTACTATCCACACAATCGTACGTGAGCGCTTACAAAACCCTAACTATACGCTCCACATACGCTAAGAAACAATAAACAAAATCCATAATCTACTATCCACACAATCGTACGTGAGCGCTTACAGAACCCTAACTATACTCTTCACCTACGCTAAGAAACAATAAAGAAACCCATAATCTACTATTCACACAAACATACCTTAGCTCTTACAAGCACCAACACACAAACACATACCCTCACACTATCTTGAAAAAGAGTTAGTGTTTATATTCACACTACTCTACCTACACATTGGCAAATTGATGGTTATTTCTTTTCTAGAGTATTGGGTAGCCCTGAAAAGGGCTGTTTTTTGTTTGGAACTTCATGGTCACGTGGTTAATGGTGGCACCTTCCAGGCCTGGCGCCGCATACACATCTTATCCCCCAGTTACTTTTTACCTTTTGGCGGGAGAGAGCAGAGGCAGGATATGTCGCTTCAGAATCCCAATTTTCGCTCTCTGGGATTCTGAAATTTCTTCTTCTTCTCTCCTTTTCCTCCTCCTCCTCTTCTTTGTATCTTCTCTCCTCCTCTTTGTATCTTCTTTCCTCTTCTTCTTTATATCTTCTCTCCTCCTCTTCTTTGTTTCTTCTTTCCTCCTCTCTTATCCTTCCCTCCTCCACAATGGCTTCCGCGGCCAGTTCATTCAACAGGCGCCTGGCATATTCCAGATGCACATGAAGTTCCAACAGTTTCTCCAGTCTCGTGTTCATTTTTGGTGTTGATCAATCAACAAGGGTAGTTGGACTGCCGAACGAGTTTCAATTTATAGTGAAAGCGCGGACGTGAAGGAAAACATCCCCTAAAAACATAAAATTGATCTTACCTACATCATGACCAAAAAACAACAACGCGCGGACCTAAAAGAAACACTCACTCACTTTTTTTATGCTACCCATCACTATTTTAAAATTTTTTATAAATCACTTCAATAGACTATCCACATACGCAAAGCAATCCAATCTAACCCCAAATTTACACCTCAAACACCAAAAAAAGACATCATTTTAATCTACTATCCATACCAACTTACTTAACCACTTACAAACACAAACACATACCCTCACCTTTTTTTAAAAAAGAGTTAGTGTTTATTTTCACACTACTCTACCTACACACATTGGCAAATGGATTGTTATTTCTTTTCTAGAGTATTGGGTAGCCCTGAAAAGGGCTGTTTTTTTTTGTTTGCTATGGCATTCTTTTTTAGTTTCTAAGAATGCGATGTCCTCTGAGGATAGACTTTCTGGCGATAGGTCTGCTTCTTCGAAAAGAGAAGAAGAACTCTTTGGTGTGGATACGACAATCGACAAAGCCTCTGTCAGCTTCAGGTTGCTGCTGCTGTTGTTGTTGTTGCTGCTGTTGCTGCTGTCTCTGAAGTCTGTACTTCTCTGTCCATTCTTCTTTTTCCCTGTTCATTTCTTCTCTGAAGAGCTCTTCTATCAGGTCTTCAGTGATTTTTAACATTCTCACATTCTCTATTTCTTCTGGCTTCGGTATCAGACTGTGTCTGACCCTATGCAAATTCACGTAGGCTTCGTTGAGCTTAGCTAGTTTGGAGCACATCTTCGTAGGAGGATGAGTCGACAATGGATGGTTAGACTGGAAACAACCCCGGTTCTTAAAGTCAAAGCGCGGACGTGAAGGAAAACATCCCCCACACGGTTTTTGAGTCGCAACGTTTAGTGAGTGTCATGAGAGGGATAGTAAGAAATGAAAGAGCATCAATCCAACATTCTTATAGCTAAACAAAAGACAAAGGCATTTTTTTCAAAACACAACATTTTTTATTCAAAAATCACTTAACACTGAATAACAACTCTAACATTTTTAACAATAATCCAACAATATAACATCAAACAATTTTTTCAAAACACAACATTTTTTATTCAAAAATCACTTAACACTAAACAACAACAACTCTAACATTTTTTTAGCAATAATCCAACACTAAAAGTTTCTCCACTAGGTAAAGAGGGATAACAGTCTTCCATGGTTTCTAGTAATCTAGGATGACTTCTCTCAAACTGTTGATTTCTATGGTATTATCGAATTCTGCATACAGGATGACGTTCACCGTTTCATCAGGGTCTCGGTCTTTAAACTGAATTTCCACACGAATCTGGCCGGATTTTATAGGGTGGAAATGTCCCTCGTCGCTGCCTTGGTCTGGAGTGAAATCGAAAGCCCACAAAGCGTAGCCTCCTGCATAATCCTCGTACGTAATACCGTGACTGGTATTGGTTCCTAACTGTCCGGTGGCTTCGTACAGGGACAAGTACGATCTCAAGTAATTCTTCTTGGTAAAGTCAGGTTCGAAAGGTCGGGTACACAAGGTCTTGCCATCGCGACTGACTTCGATTTTGGACACGCCAAAGTGTTGAAAGTAGAAAGGATTTTTTTCGGCAGCTCCGTTGAAGGCTGTATTCTCGACGATACCAACGATCAAACGTTTGGGTAACTGTCCTTGGAACAGATGATCTTCGATCATGGATCGCTGTCCCTTGGGAATGGTGAAGGTTTTCACTTCCACGCGTCGTATGGGATACTTGGCAGTCGTTCTGCTCAACGTCTGACTGATGTCGTTTCCCACTTTAGGTAACACTTCCACACGGCGTACGTAGAGTCTGGCTTCTAGGATTTTGGTTTCGTAACCGTCACTATCAGCCATCAAATGGAAAGCGGCACTGCTACGATTCAGTCTCAGGCGGACATCCACCCCGTTCAGCAAATACTTTTCTTGCAACCACATGTCCAAATGCATCAGTTCTAAACTTGTGTCGGCTCCCGTGATTCTCTTTCTTCGTTCTACAAATCCATCATTGTTGTCTTTCTTTTCATCAGTTTCCAATATTTCAAACTTGGTAGGTTCGTCAGCTTCCCATACCACACAGGCATTGAGATGAGTGTTCTTGGCATCTATTCCGTACGTCAAGAGATTTTCCAGGTAGGCACGATAAGGGTAAGTATCCAAACTGCTACTGACCAGTTTGTTATTCAAGTACAAGTCCACTCCACTGAACAAGGAATGCATGAAATTGTTGACGGGAGCTACTGCTTCATCGTCTATAGCACCTCCAGTCTTATCTAAAATTTTGACTTTCAGGTACAAGTAACTGCTATTCAGATCGATGTAATCTTCGGGCTGTCCTTTGATTTCAAACTCGATGGGAGCGGAATCGGTCAGTGAGGAGACGGGGTGAAATTCCACCCACTGGGATTCTTGCATGGTCATCATCGTGGGGGGCATGGCAAACAGATCCAGTTCCGTCTTGGAACAAGCGCAAGATTCTCGGTGCATCATTTTTTTTGTCTCTTTTCTCAATAATCGAAAACGTCTAAGTCTCGAACGGTTCTTCTTTTCTTGGCCTTTCTCGCTTGAAGTCTGGTGAAAGGGTGTTTTCTTCGTCGTCTCTTTCTGCCTTGTCCTTGCTGAATGCCTGACTCGGTAGCGTGCAGGGCATTTATAGGTGTTTCTCGTTGGCCTAAAATGTCTTTGCCCGTTTGCAGCAAGACATTTTTGCCTGCCCTCATGAAGGCTTCTTTAGGGTTTTGTTTGTCGATGATGACATTTTGGAGAAATTCTTTGCCTTGCGTCAGTGCCGCATCTTTCAAGGCGTGCAATCCGCGTGTCACCATCGGTTTCAACACCGGGGCCACCGAATGAAAGGCCGATTTTAACATGTCTCCTAAGCCGTGTCCTCGCTGTCGAGCAACCCCTCGGTACACTGGATACATGACTTACTTACGAGTCGTGAGAGAACCGTTTTCGAAAATGGAGTTTCACCGTGACTTTTCCTTTGGTGAATGGAATATTTTGTCCCAAATCTCCTTTTATAGCAATGTTGACCGTATCCAAATACGACTTACTGACAGGCAAATAGTGAGGATGGACAAATTCGCGGTGGACGTGGTAAGTGTTTCCACCTTCCTCGTCAGCGTCCGTGGCAGAATCTACTTTGAAAGGAATGACACGCAGTAACGGTACGGAGGTGTGTCCCACCACGTTATACTCCACCACATCGGAATACACGAACATCAAATTCAGTCCTTGGTTCAGTTCTACCGGAGCACGAAATAACTTGCTAAAAGACTCGTTGTCGTAAACGATGGGTAATTCGTTTTTCTTGAGCATGGTCTTTCTCATGTCCATGTCTCCGCCCAACATGTCAAACAATTCAGGACAAAATAAAATGGACATGATTTTACTTCGTTCAAATTTCATCAAGAAGCGACGAGCTGCTTTGTGGTACTCCATGGTGACACTTTTGTTGACATGCTCCAAAGCTTTCAGAAACACGACATTAAACCTGGAGGCTATGGTGCTGACCAAATGTTGACCACTAAAATAATAGCCTGGGGGAATGAACAAGTGATAGGTGGTGTACTTTTGATTTTGTGTACGGGTTTTCTTGTCATATTTGACATTGCTATCCATCCACTGTTGCATTTGCTCGTCATGAACTTCCACATCAAAAAAATTTTGATTGGGAAGGACATTGAGGACTTGGGTCGGGTGAATCATTTCTACTAAAGCCACTTCCCAATGGGCTTCGTGATCTAACTGGATGGCTTGAGGTAATTTGGCCGTGTAACAGCACAACGTGTTCTTGGGAAACACCTCCATGGAACTGTCACTGGGTAAGGTTAAGTAAAATTGGTTTTGGTGACTCATAATTCCAGAGTTCTGTGGCTGTCCGAGGGGATATTGCTGGACGTCAGAGGCGTGTCTCCGCCCAAAATGGGGTTCTGGTTGTGGTTGGAGTGGTGACTGGCACTGGCACTGGACACAAGGTTCCCGGGGTTCCCGTTCGAGGTGAATTTCAGGGAGGGATTAGGAAGCAGGTAACCGATGCAACTGCTCAATAAAATGGTCCACAATTGTTTGTCTCCTTGTTGAAAACTCAAATTGGCGATGGCTGCCCCGATGACACAATACACCACGAAGATTTGGCAGAAAAAGACGATTTGCGTTTTAGGCACACGTTCTCCACACCACACCCACAAGGGTTGTTTTTGTAAATCTTGCACAGAAGAACTAGGTGAAGGAGGAGTGGTCGACGTAGCTGCGTCTGCTGTGTGAAAGGGCATGATGGTCACTTCTTTTTATAGTCGATGACTTGCGAAGCGTCGATCCAAGAATCAAAACTGGGTGGATATCCTTTCCAACGTACTTTGACTTCTTTGACACGTCGTTTGCCCACTTTACGGGTTCTGCGTTCGAGAATGCTTTCGATGTCGTACACGTCGTCTTCTTTTTTGGTGACACGTTGTAACTCGGGCAAATAAAACGTTCCTTTGAGCACTTCTCCGTTCATGTCTTCCAATTTATAGAGGGCAGGATGACGGCCATGCACTCGTCCAGTGACGCGAAACAGTTCGGTCGTCCAGTTAGGTAAGTAACCTTTGTCGAAAGTGCGTTTGGTTTTGCCAATGCGCACCCAATCTCTTACGGCCAACACTCCACTTTTCTTGGGGACAGCCCTCGTCGGGGACGTACCAAACAGGCGCTCAAACACCAGCACTTAGTTGTCGGGAGTCACGTCTTGCGGGGCACGTCCGATGCTTCGATGGTAAGATTGGTTGTACGCTTGCACCAGGTGCGGTAAGATGTCGATGTACTTCAGAGTGTGGTGATGCGTAAAATATTTCCACATGCGTTCTTTCAAAGTGCGTTGAAAACGTTCCACGATGCTGGCTTTGGTTTCGGGATTCACGGTGGTAAAAAAATGAATGTCACGTTTCTTTAATTCTTTTTGGAAAGCTTGGTTCAGAAATTCGGTGCCTTTGTCCGTTTGCCATCGAAGAGGGTGACGACCGCTTTGTTTTAGCACTCGTTGCAGGGCTCGCACTAACTCGCTGCTCGATTTGGAAGTCAAGGGTACGACCCAAGCAAATTTGGAAAAGACGTCGATGACACAAAACAAATATTTGTAGCCACGATTGTAGCTGGCCAAATGAGAGACATCGGCTAAATCGGCTTGCCATTGATGATCGATGCCTTCCACTCGGGTGCGACTTCTGGCAAACTTGCGTCGAATGGGTTTGTGTAAAGTGTAGGTAGCTTGTTCTTGTAACCATCGTTGCACTTGAGGTAAACGGAGACTTTTCAGTCGCGTTTTGGCAGCACGATACAATTTTTGAACTCCTGCGTAACCTGCAGGATGGGAGGGATCGTAGTAAATGCTGGCTAAGACTTTTTCCATTTTTTTGTGTTGGTTGGTGTGTTAATAAGGCACCCACTCTTGGAGGATGCTACTCTTTTTCTCTTGGGGTATTTTCTTGGATTGCAATGCTTTGCGTGTGCGACCGGCAATAGGTGTCGAAGACGAGGAGGATGTCTGAGCGGGGGATATCGGTTCTTATTTCACTTCTGTCTTCACTTCTGTCTTCACTTTCTTTTTCTCTTGTGAGGAAGAAGGGGTGGCCATCATCTTTTTAATCCATCCAATTCTGGAGGTAGGTGGTGTTGTTAACTTGCGTACTTTTTCTGGTGGAGTTTGAAACCCTTCTTCTTCTTCTTCTTTTCCTTTTTCTGTCTTGGTCACTGGTACTGGTACTGGTACTGGTGATGGTGCTGGACTTTTCATCAAGGTCTTAAAATCTTTCAGAGTGGGTAGAGCTGTTTCGTCTAAAGCTTTCTGGTGAAAGAGTTGCAGTCGTTGCAAGAGTTGACCGTACTTTTGCGATTTTTCTGTTTCGGACAAATCTTGGCGATCCATCAAGGACTGCAATTCGTGTTGTGACTGGGACATCTCGCTCAAATGGGGATTGGGAGGTAAATGCGGGGTGCGTTGTTCTTGCCACCGATGGTATTCCATCCATCGTTTGTAAGGCACTAAAGCTAGTTTTCGTCCTTCCATGGGGTTGTCAGGGGTCGATTCTGAGATCTTGGGACTTCCAAGGGCCTTTTAATCTTGCTCCCACCAGTCCTCCCAACATGGTTCCCAAGACTCCTTTCAGTATGGGGCCTAACAAGAGAGGCAAAATGCCTCCACGTTGGACCAACATCTTCTTTTTTTGACGAATGGGAATTTTCTTTTGAACCATTTGGCGAAGAACGTGACGATGTTTGCCTAAGCATTGTTTCTGGTGTTTAGACAAAGGGATCGTGCCTTTCAAAACGTTCAAACAACATTCGCACACGGTATCGATGACCTCTTTGGAGGCTGTTTGAATGAGTTTTTTTCGTAGGGGTGGAGAAGCTTTGGACAGGACAGATAACATGTCCCCATGTTTGGCTAAACGTGGTGGCAGTCCTTTCCTTTTCTTTCCTTGTGGTTTTCTGGAGGGTGACATCTTTGAGTCTTCAGGAGCACCAAAAAACACTGATACCCGACTTGGTCACAGGCCTTTTTTATACTGGAACGCGTCGCCACTGATTGTCTTTACGTCGTATTAGTTTGAGGACAGGCATGACGCGTCGTGCAGGGGTACGTAACGGACTAAATCGAGCCAGTTCTTGCTTGGACAAATCCAGCAAACTTTGTAACATGCCCGATCTTTCTTGAACTTTGATTTTGGGAGAAGGTACTTTGTGAGCAGCAGCCACTGCCACTAAATTGGAAGGTCCTGCCACTGGGGAAGTTCTTTTGGGGGTCATCAACGGAGAAGTTCTTGGTGTGATCAACGTCTCCAAGTACTCTTCAGTTCTGGGTGTCATTAACGGAGAAGTGGACAAACGTGAAGCTGCCGGAGACGCAGTCACCGCCGTGGCAGGTCGTGGTTTGCGAGTGTAAGGTTGCGTCCTGGCCGAAGTGCCTCTCTTGCTACTAGTTTTCTGTGGACTTTTCTTTTTCTGGGGGCTTCTTTTCTTTTTCCGGGGTGGTGGTGGTGTCTGGTCAGAGGAGGGTCCTGCCACTGGAGAAGTTCTCCTTGGGGACCTGGTCTTTTTCTTCTTGGGGCTTCGTTGGACTTTTGTCTTGGGGATAACTTTGGGGGCATTAGGATCCCATCTTAAGAGTGAGCGAATGATGACCCCTCCTAGAGTACCGCTCCCTCCAGGTTTCAAAATGATTTGTTTTTTGGTTTGAGTGTCGATGCGGGGATCGGCCAGTTGGACCAAAGCGACTTTGTTTCGATCGAAAAAGCGTTTGGTTTGATGAGGAATCTGAATGATTCCTTGGAGTAATTGACGTGCCGTCACCTTGAACCATCGTAAGACTTCTTTGAGACTGGCTTCTAAGACACGAGCTCGTGTTTGTGGATCTTTTTCTCGACTGATGCCATACAAGGCACGAATCAATTTGACGGGAAGATGCGACTGAAGGGACGTCATGTTCGCACTGAGAGTGAGACAGACGAAAAAGGGTCTGAGGTTTTTATAGATTTTTTTATGGGGAGTGAAATGAAGTCGAGGACGGAGACGTGTACAGGACAGGCCCTCCGTCTTGGCACCAGTGGTGAAACAAGTGGGTACGAAATCGCAAATCCTCGGGAGTCGTAGGTTTCAAATCGACGAGTAAATAGGCGTGTGGAGTTTGAGTGGCATCGTCGTACGCCTGAGTCAACCAAGGCGTTCCTAACTGTTTGGCTAAGACTTGCACTTGCGATTTATCTCGAGGGCTTTTAAACAAAACCACGTAATGCGCATTGAGACTGATGGTGCGATGGGCTTTACTTTGTTGAAGCAAATTTTGGGTGATGTAAACGACACTGGCATTACGGTGATGCCCTTTGCGCGTGAACCACAGTTTAATTTCTTCTTCGTCTTCTCCTAACATGTCGTCGAAAATGACCAAATGGGTTAGACGGGAGTCAGAGACGATGCCATCGTCTTCTTTAGGAATGCCTTCCACAAACACGATGGAATCGCCTTGACTTTCTCGCAAGAGGCTGTACGCCGATTGCCACTCTTTGTAACACCACACGATTCGTTGAGGGGGTCGATCGATCAAATGATGTTTATGTTCGATCAAACGTTTGACGAATTCGGTTTTGCCTGAACCGCTAGGTCCAGCAATGAGCATGTTAAAGGGATGGCGAAGATACAAAGCCTCCCAACTGGCACGATCTAAGTGTTCGTCGATGACTTTGACAGTAGAGGAAGAGGGAGCAGAGACAGCAGAGGTAGCCATGGTATGAGAAATGTCACTTGTGACACGAAAAACAAACAAGACAAGAGTTTATATACTTTTTCAGAAAACGTTTATTGAATGTTTTTTTCAAACATGAATACGAAAGACAAAAATACATAAAAGCCAAAGACTTAAGTACAAGAATAAAAGGCACATGATAACCATGAACGTGGAATAAACACAAGTGTCTGTACAACATGTTTTGGGTAAAGTTCTAACCAGTTCTATAGTAGGGGTAAGGTCACACAAGTGTCCTCCCGAAAGGGTCTTTCAGGCCTGTCCACGACAGTCCTGTCCTGGGTGATGGGTTCTTCTGGCACCGTCACTAACACGGGTTGAAAAGTAACTTTTTTCCTTGAATAACTCTCGTGCATACTGGGCCACCTCTTGTGTCCAAGCCTCAAAACCCTGGTCTCGGTGATGTCCAACATTTGACTCCTAACCAATCTGGTTTCTTCTTCGTCAACGACATGGTAAGTTACTTCAATGAACAATGAACTATCGATCTTGCCTAGGGTTCCTTTTTATATACAGACCAATACCGACGTGACCGTACGGTAAGGTGAAGTGATTGGGAAGTTGCACTCGCTTCTGGTATACAATTTGATAGACTTTTTCCAAGGGTCGACTGACGATGTGGTGAGTGGGTAAACGTACAATCTTGTTCGGTTGATAGGTGGTCACTTTAAAGTTTCCATCCTCTCCCGATTGCAAGGCTTCTTTCAATACCCCAAAGTTGACCACTCGACTGGTACGATGATTCAGAGTCAGTCCTTTCACTTTGCACGTCGTGTGCACTTCTTGTTTGTCCCGGTATTCGTAGCCGTAATTTTTGGGACCACCACTGACGAAACTTAGAATCTTGTCGTCAGGATGCTCGTCTGTCCAGGCTCCTAAACGGTCTCCTTCGATGTTAGGGTGCTGTTGAATCGGGTGATGGATGTAAATGCAACTGTCCGTGTCAAAGTACAGGACGCGTTCTTCTAACAGTTCTAAAGCTTCGTACAATTTTAAGCGAGCATGAGCTGTCACGTAAGCCGCAATGATGACATTTCCAAAAGGGTCGTCTTGTACAAAGTCCAGATCTTCTTCGTAATTGACCAAGATCAAATTCTCGCGAACGACGTCCATGTGTTTCATGTATTTGGTTTTGTCGTGAATCATCTGGAAGTAGCGGGAAGGTTCTGTCAAATATTCCGTCTTGGGTAAACACGGTCGTTGTGCCATTTTACCCCACAAGCAATTTAACATCACTTTGGCAAACGATCGCCTGCCTTCGTTTTTTTCGATGTGGTCTAAAGAGATGCCTTCTTGTGCGTAGTATTTCTCTTTGAATTGTATTTGGTCTTCGGGAGTGTGACACCAGGAAGGATAGCCGCTGGCTTCTTGTTTCAGTTTCAAAAAGGCATCCACGTAGTCGGCGAAAATGCCTTTCTGAGTAGGGTCACCCTTGTGGTACTGTTGTGTCTTGGGAAAGTGGCAAATTTCGTACACTTCTAACAGTTGGTATCCCATGTCCAGAGCTTTGAACAATTCCACGATGACCCAGGTTCCCGTCAAGGCACGTTCTTCCTGGCTGTGATGGCAAGACGGTTACAGGACGGTTGCACGTTTCGGCACAAGTACGGCACAAGGGAAACATCAGTTTGCCTTGACAATGGTGAGGTAAGACGTGATGGTATAGGTTCGTGGGAGGCAAAACTTTACACTTGATCAAGCCTTCGTATTGTCGAATGTTGACCAGGTCGATGTGTTCCGTGAACAATTGCGGGTGCCCAACAGGAAAGCGACAATATTTGCACACGTAGGGATACAGCGAACACACGTCCAAGTATTTGATTTCTTCTCCTTTCTCTTCGTCGGCTTGGTACAGCAAACAGGTGGCATTGGTCCTTCCTCCGTACAAACTATCCCTCGGGTTCAGCGGGTCCATGAACTGGTAACTTTCCACGAGGCGTTTAAACTCGGGATCGGTTTTCAAACGGTGATCGTACTCGTGTTCCCACATTTCCACCACTTGGTATCCTTGCTGTTCTAACTTTAGGCGTCGCTGACAAGTGTCCTGGTACAAGTCTTCCATGGTTCGTTGCAAAAACTGATTTTTAGTGTCACGGTCAGGGTAACAAATGGGACATCCGTGAAATAAGCAACCGTTAAACTCGTACACGATCTTGGGGTTTTCTAAGTCCCAGCCATCTACCGAATACGTTCCAATGGTCTTTTCGCCTCCTCCGTTGCGGGCATGCTGAATCCATTTGTCTTCCTTGTCGCACAAGTAATGTAACCAACGTAGGGCTTTGACCGAGTATTGACGCTTGACGCAGTGGGTCGTTTGAGGACTGATGACAGCCACGGTGTTTTCAGGCATGAATCGTTGGCGGTACACTAAGGAACACGCTTTGGCAATGGTGCAAGCTTCTTTCAAAGGATCGATCCCTCCGTGTTCCATGAACAGTTCTCGAAATTTTCCACAGCAACGTCGTAAAATGTCCACGTCGGAACGACAATACTTTAACATTTCTTCCTGAAAGTCGAAGGGGTCAGAGGCATGAGCCTGGTACCAAGCGTAGAAAGCTTCTCGTTGTTCGGTACGCATGTTGTCGGGGTCGTAATAGTGAGCCTCAGGTAAATGGGGTAGAACGGCATGTTGATTGGCTTCCGTATTGAAAAAGTGTGGAAAGTACCCTTTAGCCATTTCTGTCATTCCAAACGTTTTAGGCATTCGACTCAAAGGCATGGCCAAGTAACTCATCGAATCTTTAAACTGTACTTGTCCCACTTGCATGAAAATGATTTTGGCTCCGTTCAAAGTGACTTTAGGACGCTCGGTGCCTTGTTCCGCATAGTACCTCAAAAGAAACTGTCCATCGTATCCGGAGAAATTGTGAGCCATCACCGTGGCATGACGATGACAATCTCCCTAACGTTCGATGTCCTCTTGGCTCCACGTCTTGTCGATGGGGTCTAAGACCCATTGGGCAAAATCGGCTAACGTGTTTGGTCCCCGAAAGATTTTTTCACGCCCTCCGGGAATCTTGCTGCAGTGAGGGCAATGACTGAAGATAGGTTCTTGAATGCACTTCTCGCACGCTCGATGAGCCACGCAGAAATTAGGAATGTGAATGCCGGTCTCTTGCATGCATTCGAAATCGAAAAAGATGAAATTGCCTTTCTTCTTGTGACCGTCCTCTTTCTCTGGTGGGGGTTGGTATTTTTGCACGTAGCATTGGTGTTCCAAGTCCACGATGCGGTGACAAATGTGACATTTTTTGTTTCCTGAACATACGTGTGCCTTGGTACTATTGGTACGTATGCCTTGTCTACACGTAGGGCACAATCTCAAGAGTTGACAAGCACATTTCTGCTGTGAACCTTGCGTCTTCAGATGTTGTTGGTAACAGGTAGGACTGACAAACGTGCGCAAACAAGTCGAACAAGGCACTGGTCCTTCGCTCAGACAGGGTGGAGAGGCCAAACATTCTGGGCATTTCATTCCACAATGCTTGTGGTGCTCTCGATTGTTATAACCATAGTCACATTTCTCACAATAATAACTGTATCCCAGGAATCCAGTGATACTGGTAATGGTATCGAAATGGTCATCGTGATGATAGACATGAATGTATTTTCCGTCCTTAAAATCTTGGCCTCGAAACAACAGAGTTCCACGCATTTCTTGAGGGTGCACTTTCAAGGTGTAGCGTGGAGCTAGGGCATCTTGCAATTTTTGCATCTCAGGAATGCCACAGGGTGTGTCTTTGGACAGTCCGGCTTGTTGTAACAGGAGTTCTGCTTCGTTTCGTTGTTTGGCTCGGTCGCATCGTTGAATAGTTTTCCAGGTTCTTTTCCATTCTACCGTGTCGTTCTTGTTGGCATAGGTTCGTCCCATCACGATGGCACGGGCTAAACACATCTGGTCTTGAGGGTTGTTAATTCGGACGAGACTCTTTTTGGTGTTGCGAAGGTCGTCCACCAATAACATCTTTTTGCATCCAGTTCCTTGAGGAGGAGAGACGTGGGCCATTTTCAGTGTGGCTTTACCATCGGTGATGTCAAACTGGTCATTAGATTGTTGCACCTGTTGTATCTTGTCCATGACTTTGGAAGGGGTTAGTTCTGCGGGTCTGCTAAACTCGATCCAAACAGGGGATTTCAAACCGTCGTGATCTATGGATAGTGTCAAGCGATCGTCTTCTTTGGCTTGACATTGTCGCTTGAGTGCGGTGAGCAAAGAATCCCACATCTCGGTGATAAACCCTTCTGCTTTCTCCAAGGGTACGTCGGCCTTGAAATCTTTAAACTTCACCGTGTAGGTGTAAGCCGTGGTTCTAAATTTTCTAGAGGAGCGCTTTTCCGTCTCTCGAATGGAATAGTACTTTTCAGGGTTGACTAAGGGTGGTGAACTTGGTTTAGAGGGTTCGGATTCTGGTTCACGCATGTCCTCTTCAAAATCACTGGCATGAATTTGTGCCAAGATTTCAGCCCTGGTACGAGGCGTTAGATCACGTTTCTGCCTCTTACTTTCTTCTTCTTCTTCTTTCTTCTCGAATGAATGGGATCGTTTCATCTTGAGTGCAAAACGTGAAATGACTCAAGTTTAAACACCATAGACTAATTTATAGTCTTGGCAAACCAGCGTATATAAAAAGGGTGTGTGTCTTGTCCTTTCACTATTCATTTCACTCTCAAGCCGAGCACAACGATGGAAGAGACTACCCAGATGGAACGTTTCGTCAGAGCTTTGCGAGGGGTCATTAGAAAATTCTCTTCAGACCAGCCGACGGACTACTCTCCTTCCTTTCGAGATAAAAGTCAAGATACTTGCTATATCTGTCAGAAGAAAGGGCATTGGTCTTCAGAGTGTCCAGACCGTCAAAAAAGAAAAAAATAACAGGGGCTAAAAAAGACAAAAGTCAAGATACCTGTTATTATTGTAAAGAAAAAGGACATTGGTCTCCAGATTGCCCAAAAAAGAAACAAGAGGAGTCAGAAGAAAAGAAGGATTCTTCAGAAGAAGAGAGGGATTCTTCGAAAGAAGAGAGGGATTCTTCAGAGGAAGAAGAGGAAGAAAGAAGACAATTCTATTTAAAAGAGGCAAAGAAACAGGAGAAGAAAAGAAGAAGGGAAGAAAATGAGGAAAAAACGGTGAAGAAATTCAAAAAACAGAGAGACTAAATAATGAGAAAGAAGAAGTGTAAGAACTTTTTAAAGTGTTCTGTGGTGAATTGTGAATTGGATTGTAAAAAATGGATAAAAGAATACATGAATGATATAAGGTAAGTGTCTTTGAGTTTTGATTTTAAAATAAGAAGCTACACTCAAGCACTCATACACAGACACGTACTATAAGGGTAAAATGGGTGGGGTTTATTTCTGAGTTATTGGCAAATTGAAATTGTATTTCTTTTCGAGAAATGTGGGTGGCCCTGAAAAGGGCCTTTTTTCTTTATGGTGTAGGAGTGAGTTTAACCAATCAACTTTAACTGCCTTAAGCCTTTGCCACGGCCAAGGCCTACTTCTGATGATTGGGTTGAAATCACTAAGGGTGGTACGACAGGCTTAGTCACAGGGTTGGCGTGTTTAGCTCGGGAAGGTCGTATTCTCTTCGGTCGTGATAAAGAAGTCTGATACATTTGTTTCAGACTTCTTAACTCCGCTAAAATGTCCAACAGAACCGTAGCCGTTTGATTTTCACCCTCTTGTTTCTTTGCTGCTACTTCTTCTTGCTGTTGTTGCTGTTGTTTTTTTCTTAGCTCTTCTTGTTGCTGTTGCTGTTGCTGTAGGAGAAAAGCTTGTTCCGCTTCCTTTTGTCGTTGCATAAATTTCTCCAATTCTTCTTTCTGTCTCTGTCTAAAATTCTCCACTTGTGGTAATGAAGAAGGTAACGAAGGTTCCGGAACAAATTCTTGCGAGGTAAGAAAATCCACAAAATCCCAATGTACCTCTTCTGAAAGTAAGTCCGGGTTCCCTTGGGCAGTCTCCCCTGCTGGTGCACCCCAATGGATCGTTTTCTGAGTTTCCGTCATGTTGAATCACTGTCGCATAGATTGACTGCACACAAGCGCTAACGAATCTATATAGACCACGTGACGTCACAGACTGCTCTCTTCGGATTGGATGCGAGCTGACTGAATTTTGTAACGCGTGTTCGGATTGGTGAATGAATTCAATCCGTTTCAATCCTTCCTGTACCTATAAATAAGCGCAGTTCACTGCATTGATTCACTTGTTCTCGTCGCTTCAAGATGTGGACCGATGTGCAATCTTCTACGCTTGTGTCTTCCATGATGTTTAGGACGGACATGCTCATGTATGTCCGATCCAAGTGGACCGTTGTCCACAGGACAAACACCAGCCTGTGGATACGTAGGATCTACGTTGAAAGACAAGGATGCCTGAAAAGAGTGCTGATTTACGGACCAACAGTGAGACGTAGCCTAAGGACAAGAAGAAGACCAATGCGGTACCATTTATGTTAATGAATACATTAACATAAACCCAAAGGCCCTTTTCAGGGCCAGCCATATTTCTCGAAAAGAGATAGCCTTTCCATTGCCTACCCCTTTTTTAAATTTAAATTTAATTTTAAATTTAAATTTAAAAAAAAAATCCCAAAAGCCCAAACTCTATTCCCCATGTTAATTTCCCCTTGTCGCTAGACAGACCCACACTATAGTTCCATGTTAAATTCCCCTTGTCGCTAGAGTGACCCACGATTTATTCCCATGTTAATTTCCCTTGTCGCTAATCTGACCCACGATTTTTCGCCATGTTAAATTTCCATTGTCGCTAATCTGACCCAGGGGTCTCTGTAATGCTAATTCCCATTGTCGCTAATCTCACCCCATTTACTACTGCCATTCTATGTTTATTTGGGATTTAATTTGCAATGCCGTAATTGTTTTTATATTTTCACTTTGTATTCTAGGTAAAATTAATTATTTGTTGAATTTTACAAAACTTGTTGGCTTTCGCTCTTGGGTAATGCTTATTTTAAGACCATAGAGTCATACTATTATGAACATCGTTTTCCTTCATTTTCCGCATATAACATATTAATAGTATTTTCTGATGGTCATATTGTGCTTGATATTGTATAAATAAAGCTTTTTCTTTCGCTAGTTTTAAAATGTGATTAAAAAAGTAAATTTTGCAGTTGAATATAAACAGTCTTCTACTAAGAATTGAACTGCAATGCACATACCTGCTTTGGGATACGCACATATCATGACGTCGTCATTTCTAGCTTTCCATGTATTTATGGACTGGACCACTTCTTCTTGGTTCGGAATGATTTTATCAACTGAGGGAAAGTAGTAACCGTCTATTTCAAGCACACGTATAACGTCTCCTGCACCGTCCTTGAGATACTTGATCGGCATAATTAAAGGTCGGCTTCAAAAAGACAATTAAATACACATGTATAGTAGTGTGAATTTTAAATTCTAAAAACACCTCACTACCCTCGTTAGAAAATATTTTCAAAATCTCCAGTTGAAGTCTTAGTTAGTTAATCCTGTTCGTTACATTTAAGACATAATGCTGCAGGTATCATAGTTAAACTCTTGGTCAGTCTCAAAGGCTTATATAAGTATTAACTTTAAACTTGACCCGTGCCTCTTAATTGGTATAAAAATGCACGTGTTGCCAGGATCAGATGTCTTCATTATCTATGACTGTCCTCGGACCAGTTGTAAACCTCAGTAGTTATTTCATAAAGCGTGCTAGGCGCTACCAGGCGCTTAATGTTGTATGGTAAATCGTGTTTTGTTTAAGTTTACACTGAGTTGGAGGCAAATGTCATGCTAGGTATCTAACGATAAAAGCTGTGCAAGCATACGCCATTTTAAACCCAAAGAGACAAAGCCTTAAGTCTTAAGAGATGAAATTTTGCTGTAAAGTTTTGTCTGTGTGTGTGAGTTTGTGTGATTTGGATTTTTAACGTAGCCTTAACAATTTTCCAGTCATATCGGTACGATGTCTGCAGTGTGGCAGTTTATAGTGTTGTCCAGTACTGGGGACATGTAGCATTATGTCTCGTCCAGTCGTATCACGCCGCAGACATGTAGCATCGTGTCTCAACCATCATGTCCTAATACTAACCTGTTAATGCTGAGTCCATTTTTATAAGTCTTTGGTTTGACTTGGCTGGGGTTCGAACCCGCGACTTTCCGTAACCGATTCGGATGCTCTAACCACTTAGGCAACCGGAGCTGTAATGTTTGTCGGGTTAAAACCCGTGTCATATCAGGTAGTTGTTGTTGTTGTTGTTCTAGGGTTTGACGCCATTTTTTAGCACAGGATAGGCTATACATGGCGGCCAGTATAACTGGTGAAGGAAGAACCCTGGAAAACCCAGGGAAGAACCATCGACCCACGAGAAGCTACGGCAGGCTTTCCCACGTACCCACGCTAACCGAGCCTTGGACTCGGACACACGCAGACAGAGGTGAGATGGCAGTGATCCGGAACGGCGAGCGCTTTAGACCACTCGGCCACTCGGGGCCCCATATATCAGGTGGTCATATGGATTAATTGGTTTTATAGCAACCTTGATATTCATGTTGGATGGTGGCCCTATTAACTTCTTAAGCAGGTTTTTCAAAAACATAAATTATACAACTTGGAGTGGATATTAATATGCTGCATAGAAAACATAGTTAATTAATGTTTTGTGTTTAACGCGACATTTGTCTTAAGGCAAATACTGTTCTGTTTATTACCTGTCATTTATAACATTGATAATTAAATTATTTGTTTTGTTTTACAAAACTTGTTGGTTTTGATTCTCTCTGTTACTTAGTTTGTAACCATATACTCGTTTACTAAGAATGCAACGACATATTTATAAAAATTACATTCACCCAGAGAGTCAATACCTTTTTCCTGAGTAGCCCACGAGCAATAAGCTGAAAGGTATAAAGATCCCCACTGAAAGCAAACTGTAAACCTGGTTTTTGTTTAAAACTTTGGTTAGTATCGGATATTTGAAATTTAAAAAACGAACACTTTAAATCATCTGGGTGCTATATTTCAACACTTTACCATCCAAAGTTATAAACAAAAACGTATTTTCTCTAAATCTTCTATCACCGTCCTCTAAAAACACAGTACGATGTAGCTTTCTTGCATTATAACAATGTGTACAAACTCTTAAACTATTGTTTGCACAGCGGTTAGTGTGCATCGAATGTGCACTACTTGACTTAGGATGCCGCTGTTTCGCTGCATTGTGCGCAGAAAGTGTTTTATTATTTTATTTTAGTGTTGTAATATTGCCAAACAAATGAGTTGCTGTGTTTTCTCTTGTAATTCTTTTTTTCTTCAAACTAGTAGTTTTGAATATAACATACTGCGCTAGGAATTTTTTTATATAGTTTTTAGTGCTGTCGGACGAGAATGGGTTAGTGCCAAACCTGACTCTGCAATTATACTCGCAAACCGTTATTACTGGAGCTGATTAAATATCGATATCACCAATATAGGGAAGTCGGTTCTGACCTATTTTTATCCATCACTTAGATACACGTTTGCTTCATTATTAAACAATCTGATCCACGAAAGGTGAACAAACACATTGACAGGAAAATTGACTTATAATTTCCGATAGAAATGTTCATCTCCCATTTAGTACAATGTTTTAAAACATAAAATATTACCTTTCTTACTTGTACTGATTCTTAATCACTGGCACCTGCGTAGGTACGAATCTTTATATGGCATTAAGTATTTTTTGAACAACCATATATCCGATTCCGATAGGCAACATCGGAGACAAGAGACAGGGCAATCAAAATAACGGTGACGTCGCGCATACAGGTGTGAACATTTTACTTATGTAATTGTCTGTCACTCACAGAGAAATAAAAGACTACCAGTCCAATATGGAAGGTCATAGGTATTTAATATATTTCTCATTGGTGTTGAGTATCAAAATCTAACAGAAGGAAATTAACTTAATATGTACATTACCTTCAAAATTTAAACAATGGAACAGTTTTGAAAGTGACACAATCTAGTGAGTCGTGCACGCACATCGATATAAGAATGAACATTAAATTCGTGTCCAATAGTTTAATCTAAATGTTTCCTTTCCATAGTTTATAGTGTTTTATTTTTTAACAAGAAGAAGCATGTACATCGTCTTGTGGGGATAAATGCATGTCATTTCCGGTTAGCGTACTCTGTAAGTGGAAAATCGTAGATAAGTTTGAGTAATCAAATTATTATTTCTTCTTTACACTTTATAATTTTTAAAAATTCTTTTTGTGCGAGTATAACTACTTTTATTCATATAATGCAAATCTGATGTAAACAGAAAAATGTTGCAGTATGGCCGGTGATTTTTAAACAAATAATAAAGCACTGGATAGAAGATGTAAACAAAGAACTCACTTTCTTCTTTACACTTGTGCCTATTGGCCTCTGACATGTATATATTGATAGTAAAATAACAATCGCTTTCTAGTTGGGCGCACGAATGGACAGACAGACAGACAAATAGATAACTATATAGATAGACATATAGATATTATTCTGTATGTGTTTCATTAAATAGCTTTAAATAGAAATTGCTTTACACAAACATCCACTGAATACCTGCTCTATTTCTATTTTCCATCTCCAAGATAAGGTCTCACTGGATAGTTTTGTATTTTGACACCTCCCTAATTTTTTAGGTAGAAGGCATGAACCTAATTATCATAAGCCTAGCATTTATAAATTCGCACATAAGCTAACTCTGTAATGTGGTTTAGATTTACTTTGAGTTAGGCTTGAAAATGGGTTGGCTTGTTTGGTGATTGCCTGTCACAGTTAGACTAGCACTGGGGGGCCCCAAGTGGCCGAGTGGTCTAAAGCGCTCTCCGTTACGGATCACTGCCATCTCACCTCTGTCTGCGTGGGTTCGAGTCTCGGATTCGGCTAGTGTGGGTATATGAGAAAGCTTGCCAGTTGCTTCTCGAGGGTCGGTGGTTCTTTCCGGGGATTTCCCGGGTTCTTACTTCACCATTAATACTGGCCGCCATGTATATCCTATCGTGTGCTGAGAAATGGCGTTAAACCCTACAACAACAATAAAAAAATAGACTAGCATTGGAGATCAAATGCGTAACTTGGGCTGCAAATGAACTGCCGACTTGGCTTACGTATTTGCGTATGTGTGCTACAGAGGTAAATATCTAAAAATCAAGATGGTCGAGGGATAGTGAAAAGTATGCTAATTTGTTATAGTACTAGTGAATTTCATTCATGCATAA
Organism: Sinohyriopsis cumingii; assembly: GCA_028554795.2. Taxonomy (NCBI): domain Eukaryota; kingdom Metazoa; phylum Mollusca; class Bivalvia; order Unionida; family Unionidae; genus Sinohyriopsis; species Sinohyriopsis cumingii. The sequence goes on along the minus strand of CM068842.1, from coordinate 741,420 downwards.
GGCACATACTGATTTATTTAGCTGCCTTGTCACAGGAAAATATTCAAAATAGCTATTTGCTGTAAAAATGAATGTAATAAAGAGGGGTTGGTGGCAGTATTGGTTCCGTATAAAAGCCACGAGTTGTATAAGGAATTAGCCTGATTGCCGCAGTCAAAATCTCACATGCATGCTTTCAACAAAAATCATTACTTTGTTTTAATTTGTATCTTCAGTGTAAAATTATTCTCCTTTTTCTGCAATAGGTCATTGTCGTATGAAAATTCACCAGATAAACTGTCCAGTGAGACCTAACGTAAGCTTTGTATATGAGCGATGGCGAAAAACAGCATACAAGTGACACGTCTGAAACCGTGTTTATCTCAAAGCCAATATCTAAGAATCTATACAGCAGGCTGTTAGTGTTCTAGCCTTGCGGAATGTAAACCGTCAGAAAATCATTTGACAGTCGTATGGTATTATCACAATCTAGTAATTGAATTTACAGAATCGAGGAAAAAAATGTCATGCAGCTTCCTAGTTCAATCAATATTTCCTCTTATTCTCTGTAATGGCTCAATACATATTAGACATCAGCTTTTTCACTCAGAATCCACTAATTTGAACAAGGCTGGAAAACCATAAAAATTCGTTTATTACGCAACAGATTTGGAATTATTTTTCATGCACTAAAGGGCAAACCATTTCATTTTCGTGGGTAGGGAGTTGCAGCATTTTCTTTTTAGACCAAGTATTCTTTTCTTGGCATGTTTTTGTTTTTCTCGACAAAGATTTCCGGTTCTCGCATAGCTCGAAAAAGATAATCTTGCTAGGAGGTAGATATTTAGTAACGCCATTATTTTAAATAGCAAATCTTGCTCGGAGGTAGATATTTAGTAACTCCATTAGTTGAAAAAGATAATCTTGGTCGGAGGTAGATATACTTAGCAACACCATTAGTTGAAAAAGATAATCTTGCTCGGAGGTAAATATTTAGTAACTCCATCAGTTGAAAAAGATAATCTTGCTCGGAGGTAGATATTTATTAACTCCATTAGTTGAATAGATAATCTTGCTCGGAAGTAGATATTTAGTAACTCCATTAGTTGAAAAAGATAATCTTGCTTGGAGGTAGATATTTAGTAACTTCGATAGTTGAAAAAGATAATCTTGCTCGGAGGTAGATATTTAGTAACTACATTAGTTGAAAAAGATAAATCTTGCTCGGAGGTAGATATTTAGTAACTCCATTAGTTGAAAAAGATAAGCTTGCTCGGAGGTAGATATTTAGTAACTCCGACAGTTAAAAAGATAATCTTGCCCGGAGGTAGATATTTAGTAACTCCATTAGTTGAAAAAGATAATATTGATCGGAGGTAGATATTTAGTAACTCCGATAGTTGGAAAAGAAAATCTTGCTCGGAGATAGATATTTAGTAACTCCATTAGTTGAAAAAGAAAATCTTGCTCAGAGGTAGATATATAGTAACTCCATTAGTTGAAAAAGATAATCTTGCTCGGAGGTAGATATTTAGTAACTCCATTAGTTGAAAAAGATAAGCTTGCTCGGAGGTAGACATTTAGTAACTATATTGGTTGCAAAAGATAATCTTGCTCGAAGGTAGATATATAGTAACTCCATCAGTTGAAAAAGATAATCTTGCTCGGAGGTAGATATTTAGGAACTCCGATAGTTGAAAAAGATAATCTTGCCTGGAGGTAGATATTTATTAACTCCATTAGTTGAAAAAGAAAATCTTGCTCGGAGGTAGATATTTAGTAACTCCATCAGTTGAAAAAGATAATCTTGCTCGGAGGTAAATATTTAGTAACTCCATTAGTTGAGAAAGATAATCTTGCTCGGAGGTAGATACTTATTAACTCCATTAGTTGAAAAGATATTCTTGTTTGGAGGTAGATATTTAGTAACTCCGATAGTTGAAAAAGATAATCTTGTTCGGAGGTAGATATTTAGTAACTCCATTAGTTGAAAAAGATAATCTTGCTCGGAGGTAGATATTTTGTAACTCCATTAGTTGAAAAAGATAATCTTGCTCGGAGGTAGATATTTAGTAACTCCATTAGTTGAAAAAGATAATCTTGCTCGGAGGTAGATATTTAGTAACTCCGATAGTTGAAAAAGAAAATCTTGCTCGGAGGTAGAAATTTTGTAACTCCATTAGTTGAAAAAGATAATCTTGCTCGGAGGTAGATACTTATTAACTCCATTAGTTGAAAAGATAATCTTGCTTGGAGGTAGATATTTAGTAACTCCATCAGCTGAAAAAGATAATCTTGCTCGGAGGTAGATATTTAGTAACTCCGATAGTTGAAAAAGAAAATCTTGCTCGGAGGTAGATATTCAGTAACTCCATTAGTTGAAAGAGATAATCTTGTTCGGATATATAGGGTAGATATTTAGTAACTGCATTAGCCAGAAAAGAAAACCAGCGAACTGTCTTGATGTACAGCAAACATTATATTCCGACTCAAAAGAAAATCCATGCCCTCTGTCCACCCTTTATGAAATCATCGGTCCCCAAATCAGTAAATGGGCTAAAAGGAATTTAAAGCGTCATTGATAAAGAATATACATACACTGTTGTACACACACATGACTTATTGTTTAGCGTAAGCTGTTCATACTTTATGGCCCGTCATTTAGAAATAGTACAACTTCAGACTCAAAAGGTTGGAAAGTATATAAACATTTAAAAAAAATTAAAGCCCGATTTTTTCAGAGAAAAGATATCACAAATAAAACCTATTTTCATTTTTTTTACATGTTTCTAAGTACATCTCATGTTTCTATCGTTAAAAATTCATAGAGGACAAACACATCGTTTTTGTCGTCTGCTCATTGAGTTTTCAAGGAATGTCACAAGGATTTTGTATATAGTGCAAGTTTCGATTCTAAAAATATTACGTTTACAACTTTTTGTTAAAATAAAAAAATGAATTGAAACATTTAAACTAAGATCAGTTGATTCAGTGAGAGAGAGAGAGAGAGAGAGAGAGAGAGAGAGTAAACTTCTCGAAATGTTTGCTCTGTTCTCAGTTTTGATATTTCTAATGATAATATTATCGGTGTTATGTTGTTTGAAATAGCAAATGAAAATTCAGCTAAAGAACTGACACACTTACAAACATAACAGTAAAGGGCAGACACATGCTAATACGGGTTTATCATGCAAACACACAATTGGACTTTGACAGCTATAAATTAATAATGGAAGGAGTGGAAAAAGGGGTATTAGTTTAAAAGAAAACACGCAGTCGCGCAACGACACTTACAAACAAACCGATAAAGGAAGGACGGCAGGTAGATATATTTTGTCATAAAAACACACAATCACATAACGCTTTTTAATGACAAACATTCGTTCGCGGGATAAAAGCAAAGTAACAGTCTTTTTTTGTTGTTGAAAACACACAATTACTGACAGACCGACTCGCTCTTACCAAGATTTACATTCATTCTTATAGTATGCCACATTTCCTTGTAATTTTATAGCAAGTATCCTGAATACCGGATTAAGGCCTTCCAAAGCTCTAAGTACTGAAATTATTATGGTGCCTTCCCCACCCCCACCCCCCACCCCCAAAAAACGTGACACAAAAAAAAACAATATTAAAAGCTAAAAGGTGGGAAAATACTAGTGTTGTGATCATTCTAAATCAAATACTCGTGCATGCAGATCGAAATGGTTATATACTGGTCATATATAATTCATTTCAATTTTATCATCAACAATTAATTTGAATCATTTTTGGTGCCCCAGTTGGGCTGGTACCTTAAATACGTGCTTAACATGCTTAATGGGTAATCCTGCACTGTGTATCCTTATGCACTTTCCACATTCTCTAAGTATCGAGAGGTATTCAGCTCTTTTCTTACAACTGATGCCACTTGTGTGTCCCTTAGTACTCTCTAGACTAGACTAATGTAATTCTCTTCTGTCTGGTTCGTATGAGCTATCTTCTACAGAAACTTGAAAACTTCAAAACACACCTTATCGAATCATCCTTTGAATACCAAGAACCGAGTACTCCTCCCCTGCTACCACTGGTTTGATCGCTACAGGATCAAACACACAAACTGTTTTCTATGATACATTTCGCTGACTGCCTCCAGATCAAAATACCTATCTGACCTATCTAACCCACATGTACAGCAATGGCGTCCCAAGGATTGGTGTCACCCAGTGCGGTAACTCATGGTGTTACCCCCATGAACCTCCTTCCTACAAAAAATTAAAATTTTGTATAGACAGTCATGTGCGGTAACTAATGGTGTCAACCCCATGGAACCCCTTTCTGTACAAAAATTCAAAATTTTGTATACAGTTATTTTGGTGTCACCCCCTCTGATGGTGTCACCCGGTGCAGTCAGCACCCCCCCCAGTGACGCCAATACCCACGTGTACACCCCCCTTCCAGATACTTACCCCTCTCTTCCGATACTCGTATTCTTATTATTCCCACTGTCGAAATGAAGTCTTACGTACGACGTTTTAAATGCATACCAGAGCCCATATATCTGGCACGAATTTCCTTGTTGATCTTCGGCACAACGATAATGTTATCTCACTCACGAGTGCTCTTAAAACTCAACTATATGGACTGCAAGAACATATATAAGTAGTAAAGGGGGACGATATACGGTCTATGGGACTTTTATGTAAAAAATGGCTGTTTGTTGCCCTATAGGGTCTATGTGACAATACCAAGGGGTGTATTACTTCTTGATCATAAATTCCTGTGTTCCTATGTTCCAGCATTCGATCATTCAGTTTTGAATATATTCGCTAACTAAATTACGAATACATTATTTTCAAATCTTAAGAGTTCAAAATAGGTTGACTGGTGATATCAAAGAGAAAGTTGTTCGAGGCAGAGAAAAAACAAACGAAATCGAGGATAAAAATAAAATGTCCATGAAAATTTATATATTTATAAGATTTCACACCACTATTTGTCATAAATGTTTGTATAAATTCACCTGCATTATGTCTAAGGTTTTCAAAGCTTTACCCTCAACAAGTGAAGGACACGGTAACCCGATAATTCAGACAATAAAACGATTTTGTTCCATGACAAAATAATCGAATGATGTAACAAGGGAACACAAATATATAATCAAGAAAACAATACACATGCGAATAGACAATGAAAACAAAATTGAAAAAGGTGACCGAAAACATCTAATAGGAACTCATGCTTATACCATTCAAAATGAGGACACCCCCCTCAAAAAAAAAAATTTTTGAAACGTTTGCAACATAATATAATTATCAACATTAGAAGTATAGTAACCTGTCTTTCCTTCCCTCTCTTTTTTAAGCCATATAAGTAAATCCAGGCTTAGCTTTCTTGACATAACAGTATAAGTAGGCTTAAGTAAGATTCACTTTAGATAAACAAATGAAATTTAATTGGCACCTTTGTATTATTATGCAGATGCCACTATTAGATTTTAAGGACTATACAGCAAGTTTACATTTTTTAAAATAGATTTAATTTGTTTTTACTTTTCGAAATATGTTACAAAATCTTGTATACATAATAATGAAATTACACTGGGGGCAGACATGAAATTTTGTAGCCATACATGTGTTTGTATGTTGACCCAGTTAGGTTTTCTAGTTGCCGTAAAATAGAAGGGGTGGGGGAGAAAGAAAACAAAGACTCTTCTAGTTCCACCAGGTTTCATTAAATTCTCTATACAACTGTAGGATGAGTTATCATGATGGATGGACAGAACTATGGGTGTATGGACAGAGATGATTTCATTATTCCAACGCTTATTGTAAGCTTGTTAATAAACATACAAGGTTAATTTTGAATGTAATAAAGTAAAGTCTTGAATAATGGTGTGGTGATGATATTCATCTAAAGAACAGACATGCACCTTGATCCGGATGTTTGCAAATTTTGTATTAAAACAGCATGAATGTAACGGTATGCCCACTATGTCCCCCACCGCTTTCTTAATCCGGGCCTGCATTTCGGAAGGCTAAATCGTTAATTAATTAATTGGTTAATTGATTAGCTGCCTGCTTAATTAATTACTTAATCAATTAATTAATTAATTAATGTTTTGTTTGATCATTTTTGGAATTGGTTTGAATGGGTCTATTATTTCTTTTGTGTGATTTGGTTGATAGGTAAAGTCTTGCTGTTGGCGATGCGTGTCCCATTTCATTTTCATTTCTTGGTTGTTGTTTATTCAATGTGTGATATTTAGTTACTGCACGTTTATTTTTGACATTGATGAAGTTAATTTCCTCTGCTGATTTATTTAGTTGCTGATATCTCTTTTTGATTTCTCTCTAGTCATATTCAATGCTGACGTTTCTCGTTGTATATATATATATATATATATATATATATATATATATATATATATATATATATATATATATATATATAGATAGATAGATATATTGATTGATATATATAGATAGATACACAGACAGACAGATAGATAGATAGATAGATAGATAGATATTTGAACAATGTGATAATTAAACTCTTTGCTAAGTTTTACAAAACTTTTGGATTTTTTTGCTTCTTTCTGGTACCTTGTTTGTAACAGTTTGCCAGTTTCTAAATCAAATGCGTAGAATTAACCAGTGAGATTTATTTGCACTTTATACGTGAGAGTGTCCTCTAAAATATTCATTTTTAATTAATTAATTAATAGTGTATATTTTAGAGGACACGCACGTATAAAGTGAAAATAAATCTCACTGGTGAGCACATTCAGAACTCAAGTCATGATTCTCTGGCTCCACCGTGTGTGTGTGTGTGTGATCTGGATTTTTAATGTAGCTTTAACAATTTTTCAGTCATATCGCTACGATGTCTGCAGTGTGACAGTATATAGTGATGTCCTGCTCTGGGGCATCATGCCGCAGACATGTAGCATGATGTCCCACCAGTCACATTATCCTGACACCAGGCCAACCAGGCCTAACACTAACCTCTTAATGCTGAGCGCCAAGCGAGGTTGCTGTTGTACCATTTTTGTAAGTCTGTGGTATGACTCAGCCGGGGATCGAACTCACGACCTCCCGCATTCGAGGCGGACGCTCTAGTCACCAGGCCACCGGAGAGGTCGACTCCATCGTTGTTACTGCACTTTGACATACATATTAATGAATTTAAAACATAATTTATCCTGCAAAGAATCTCTCTCTCTCTCTCTCTCTCTCTCTTAATAAAAAAAAAATCACATGAGATATGGACGTGCAAAAACTGATAAAATCATCATCACCATCATCGCTGAGAGGTTGGTCCATGTGATCGGTAAAAATCAGTCATTGATATTTACGTATATTAAATATATTTAGGAAAGTAACTGGAACTTAAGCAACGTTTATTTCTAGAAAAGAGCAATCGCAGACTACTGAAATGCTTGGTTATCGAGAGTTGTATTTCCGAAACGCATCCTTATTAATAAATTCTTAGTTCCATTACATACAACGATCAGTGGAAAGTTACCCATGTAATGGCAGTGAACAGGAAACGAAACAGATTTTTTGGCTCAAACTAGCGATCAATCTCATCATAATGTTGTGTCTGAAAATTACAGAACGAATCGTATTCAAATATTTATACAACTTTACACACGTCAAGGATGTTATTGAATAATAATAATAATAATAATAATAATAAATAATAATAATAATAATAAGAATAATGATGTTGATGATGATGATGATGATAATAATAATAATAATAATAATAATAAGATGATGATGATGATGATGATGACTTAATAGAACGATTAATCTTTTAAAAAAATATATCCAAGCGCTTTACAATTTTAAGTTCACACATAAAGGAATAAGAACAGTATGCATACAAAAAAACATAAAACAAAAAAAGTCTAACAAACACTATAAAAACAAATGAATTATTACCAAAAATAGCAAGAAACATAAAAATGGGTTTAAATGAAATAAACTAGATATACAGAATAAGTTTACAACACAGCTTAAATCTAAAAACTATTGACAAATGGTTGAATATCAAATGTATTGCTGCTGGTGGAAAAGAAGTATTTTGATAGCATTGACGAATGGGATCATGGTCGCTTTGCGTCATTGATCAAGAAGCAGTTCATTCCAACTAGCGATAAATGATGACTGCCAGTGATGATCAAAATATGGGTAAATAGAGGACCAAAATGCTTACAGGGAAACTCACGATCCTTCCGATCTTTTCTTAAAGATGCTTGCTCTGAAGTCTGTTAGATATGACCACTCTGTGATGTTTCCACAATGCTCCCAGACAGAATGTTCATTGTATAAATTGGTGGAAAAATGTCTTGACAAAATCAAAAATCGCTTGATTTTTGCTGGAACACATTCATAAAGTTGACAAAATACACAATTTGAAGCAGTAATGGTACTAACTAAATTTGTACAAAAAGGCGCTGTTCCAAAAGTACTGTAACATTTCGCAAGTTTCTCAATGGATGTAGTAACGCTACAGATCGATCGTGTTTGCTTTAAAAAAGATGACTATACAATGCTTTCACTTCACTTGGGAAATAATTCCTAATATCTACTCAAAAGTAGCTGTGCTCTATATCTTACTTTCTGTTTGAAAATGTAGAGTGTATCTTGTCTTAAGGAAAGATTAAGTTAAATGCAAGGTCCGCTGTACTGATTGTTTTCATAATTTTAAAAGTTCAAGAGTCTTATTTGAAGCTGGTTTTTGTCTCAGTTTCACTAACTATAACGGCATTTTTAATACATTATTAGCCATATCATGCCTGTGTATAGTGCATTGAGAACAAAAACAAAAAAGAAGAGGAAAAAAAAGAAATTTTCAAAATAAATATTTGAAGAGAGTCGTGAGATTGTTTGAGATAAACAGCCACACAAAATAATTTATTTAAAAAGTAGATTTGTAAAGGCGATCATTTGATTATGGAGATAAATATAGCATTGGAAATGTTTTAATAACGAACTATTTCCAAAATACGAGAGCTTTTGTGGCGTGTGCTAAGCCTTACAAGTTACAACGTTTCAAAGGAACGGTGAAATATGACCCAGCTTTATCCTAGCGTTATCTCTACATGACGTCATATGTTAAAGCACATTGTCTTGTTTTGTGTCTCATATCTTCATTGTAATCTGCATTGTGGAATGCAGTCGGATTAAATTTGTGCTCTTCAAATTTTACTTGTTACCCAGTGCGATAATCACTCATGCCTGACACATCTATGACCCAGTGTGATAATCACTCATGCCTGACACATCTATGACCCAGTGCGATAATCACTCATGCCTGACACATCTATGACCCAGTGTGATAATCACTCATGCCTGACACATCTGTGACCCAGTGCGATAATCATTCATGCCTGACACATCTATGACCCAGTGTGATAATCACTCATGCCTGACACATGTATGACCCAGTGCGATAATCACTCATGCCTGACACATCTATGACCAAGTGCGATAATCACTCATGCCTGACACATGTATGACCGAGGTGTTGCTCCAAGGCAGATATAAGGAAATATTTTTTTGAAAATGATTAAAACTGGGCATTTGCGAAACGAGTAATATAAGCTATATAATTTATGGACATTGTCTAGGGTCATTAAAAGAAAATAAAAAGCGTCCAGCAAAGATAGACACAAATGAACTCTGACGCAAGATGAGTTAATTTTGATCAGTTTGACTACCAGATGCATCCAATACAATCTATTATTGTTCGTTGTACTCTGTTGGCAAATAAGAAAGGAAAGTTCACTAACTATATTTTATAGTATCGGACAAAGATTATATTATATTATATTATATTATATTATATTATATTATATTATATTATATTATATTATATTATATTATATTGTATTATATTATATTATATCATATTATATCATATAATATCATACCATATCATATTATATTATATTATATTATATCATATTATATTATATTATATTATATTATATTATATTGTATTATATTATAATATGTTATCACCCTACTTTGCAATACTAATGGTTTTAACTATTAACAAACCCAAAAGACAACAGCAAGAACAAATTTTTAAAGATTATGGGGATAAGGTATAATCAAACTATGACTTAATCTGTAGATTTTGCAAACAGACAAAAACAATTAAATTCTACAAGATAATTTATTTAAATCCAAACATGGATCGTACATTAACAAACTGCCCGCTAGTCTACCGTCTAGAAAAAATACACATTTGCTTTAGAAACTGACAATCTGTTACAAACAAGGTGCCAGAAAGAAGCAAAAAAGCCGAAAGTTTTGTAAAACTTAGCAAATAATTTAATTATCATAGTGGTTTATCTATCTATCTATCTATCTATCTAATCTATCTATCGGTCTGTCTGTATATATATATATATATATATATATATATATATATATATATATATATATATATATATATATATATCCGTCTGTCTGTCTTTATATCTATTTATCTATCTACAACGAAGAACATCAGTATAAAAAAAATTACTAGAGAGAAATCAAAAAAAGATAATCAACAACCAAATAAATCAGCAGAGGAAATTAACTTCATTAATGTTAATAATAAACGCACAGTAGCTAAAAATCACTCACGGAATAAACAACAACCAAGAAATGAAAATAAAATGGAACAAGAGTTGCCAAAAGCAAGAATCACCTATCAACCAAATCACACAGAAAAATATGATAGACCCATTCAAAACAATTCCAAAAATGATCAAGCAAAAAACGTAATAGTCCCAGGCACACAAAAGGCAACCTATGTAGATACAGTAATAAAACAATAGGGCAAAGAAAATTACACAGTAATCCAACATATCCGTAATAGCAACAATACAAAGACAAATGGAAACCTGCAAGGATCTGTTGCAGACAATACAAGCAGAAGAAAGAATAGGAGATTTATTAGAATACAACAGATAGAGGAAAGAAAAGAAAAGGAAAAAGGAAATCGAAAGAGGAAAAGAAAATATGTTAAACATTTCTAAGCGAATTCTAACTAATAGTGATTACATTCTTCTAGGTAAGGGGTTATCATATTGTCCGAGAACCAAGGTACGCGATAATATTAATTTAGCAGAAGCATTTTTCAAATGCACAAGATCGTTAAAATTAAAACAATTTTTCTCACAATCATGTGTATATTCACAATATGAAAGTAGTTTTCATCTACGAAAAAGCCCATTTTCAATAAAAGATAATTATCATTTACACCTTTCTAAAAGAAAACATTTTACAAACATATCTTCTTTTCATAAACACCAGGTGTTGGCCTGGAAGCTGACCTTGATTCAAAATTAGTAAACAAAGTTCTATTTTATTTTAAAATGATTGATTGTTGTCAAGATCATGAAGGGACTACGTGGGTTAAGAAGTTAGCACCTTTTTTTATTATTATGGGAATAAAATCATTGGTCTAATCAAAGCCATATTGTGTGTACATGATATAAACATGATCACGTGACCCCCCTCTGATTTCGCAACTTGGGGGAATTTTGAAAAATGCGTCTTATGATGCAATATAACATTTGTTTTAGATCTCTCTCTCTCTCTCTCTCTCTCTCTCTCTCTCTCTCTCAGTTTTTGGGCTTTTGCACGTGGTATCAAGTTGTTTTCTTTGTTGTTTCCAGATTTTGAGTTAATTATCTTCAGATCATTTGGATTTCAAAAAGATTAATTCTTTATTCTCTGGAAATATTTGAAGAGTGCTCATATAGAACTTTTGGAAAGATACTGCTTACAGATTTAATTTGGATTTCCAACACCGGTGTGCCATTATTTGTATTTCTACAAGGAACTGTAGATAAGCACATTACTGACTACAGCATACGTCATCGTCATCCATCTTGGATTTTCCATCAGGATTCCAACTTGAAATTATTAGAACATTTGTTACTATGACTTTTGCAAAATAATTCGTGGATTATTCTTAGATTAGTTTTGGATTTAATTCTTGAAACCGTAATTTCTTATTTTTTCATTTTTACAGAATTTTCACAGTGAAATAAATTATTTGTTAAATTTTAAAAAGCTTGTTGTTTTCACTCTTTCTGTGTTACTGTTTATCCGAGCCTAAACACGTAACATCAGTCGTAGGTAAATGACTGTCCAAGAGATTGTTTGTGCGACAAAGACGAATTAGACCCAATTAATTGACAGACCAAAAGATGATTATTACCACATAGACAACCATCACCCGCAGTTAAATGAATGCCCAAAGAGAAGGTTAGAACCAAAAAGACATGTTTCACCAACAGCTAAAAAAAACAAAAAAACCCAGCGAGGTGGTTAGTACGACACAGACATGAAACAGCCTAAGGTAACTGACTGACTCCAAGATAGGGTTCATTTTATATATATATATATATATATATATATATATATATATATATATATATATATATATATATATATATATATATATATATATATATGCAGTCATCACCCTCTAGTAACTAAATGAACAAAAGGGGCATTATCACTATGAAGATATTCGTATCCGTTTGGTAAATCATCGGCCCCAAGTGAAGTATCGCATATCTATTTTCACTGGCCTCAAAAGACACATCATTTCACCATATAAAAACAAAAATTCTGAAAAGCACAGATACAATCTAAAAACTCAGCATACGAAATGGAACTTTCAGCACAATCAATATTTTTCAACATGTTAAATTGAAACTCTCGACATATGACATTAAAGTTTCATCAACCGCTGTGTAATTTAGAAGATACAATTTAAAAGCTCGACATTGGATATGGAATTTTCAACCAACGCTGTGTAATTTAACAAATGAAATATAAATACTCAGCATATGAAATGGAACTTTCAACATAAACTCTTTGAATCAATACGCAAATTAGGAATTCTCGACGTATGACATTGAAATTTCAACCACCGCCGTGTATTTCAAAAGACTCAGTCTAAAACTTCGACATTGAAAATATAACTTTCAACCACTACTGTTTAATTCAATAGATACAATCTAAAATCTCGACCTAGAAAATGGAACTTTAAGGACAAGATCTTTTTTACATACAACATATGAAACTGGAATTCTGGAAATATTACATTAAAATTTCAACGGCGCCGTTCTGATTGGACCAGCATTTGTCCGCTACGGCGCCTCATACAAGAACGTACGTTGTTGATGTAGGTGTTTGGTTGCAGACTATTAACGAAATACGCGTGCTGATGTATATGTTTGCGACTCACTACATCTAGTCAAGTTATGGCACTGCTTTAATCTTGTAGCAAACATTATAGCTGCAAAAACTCAAATAAATAATGGACCATCATTTTCCCGCGATCACAGTATGTTGAGCATTTTCAGTTGTTCTGTCTGTTTTAGATGCTAGCATTTACTTTTACTAAACAAACCAGAAATTACGTCGTCATTAACTGTATACGTAAATTCTTAAGTGGAAGTGTGTGTGTGTGTGATTTGGATTTTTAACGTGGCTTTAAAAAAATTCTGTCATATCGCTACGATGTCTGCAGTGTGACAGTTTATAGTGATGTCTAGCACTGGGGCATCATGCCGCAGACATGTAACAGGATGTCCCACCCAGTCACATTATCCTGACACCAGGCCAACCAGTCCTAACACTAACCTCTTAATGCTGAGCGCCAAGCGAGGGAGCTGTTAGTACCATTTTTGTAAGTCTTTCGCATGACTCGGTCGGGGATCGAACACACGACCTCCCGCATCCGAGGCGGATGCTTTAACCACTAGCCACCGGAGCGGTCTCTTAAGTGGAAGTATATATATATATATATATATATATATATATATATATATATATATATATATATATATATATATATATATATATATATATATATATATATATAAATATAACTATGAAATATCTTTTCTATTCACAAGAAGACAAGTTTCATTCGCTGTTAAAATATTTTCTAAATGTTGTGAGAAAATATGATTTTCGTAAACTGTTTTGCATTATTTACTTGCAGGATTAGTCTTCCATGTACTTGTCGTGGGATCGTTTGTAAAGTCTAATACCATCCGGTCTAATCTGAACTCAGTCCTAATACGTTAGATGTTCTTTTCAAACACTGCTTCACATTTATTTGCATATTTGGATGTTGTTACTATGCATTGTAGCCAGGCATATGTCATCAAGCTTTGTCTTCTTGTGTACGTTTTATGGAAGCATGTTGCAGTATTTTAATACTTGAAGTATGTATGTCTTTATCCTTGGTGCTCAAGCGTTTGCGCTTCACTTTGATTCCTCATTTTGTAAAGCCTAGTCGCATCCATTTTAATGTAATCTCTGTCCAAGTGCATACTAGCACCTACCTACACATCACCCTTTGAAATTATGGTTTGGTTTATTTAGGCTTGGTTGACGACTTTTCAGCAAAAACGTGAAAACATGAATTGTTTTTTAAAAAAATCTAATTAGCGACGTTACATTTTATAGGATGTTGGCGGTAGTCGTTCTGAACCAGGTAAGCCAATAACATTTTTCTTTCAGATCAACAATAAATGAAGTTAGAATAAAAACGAAGAAAAGGGCTAAAAATGCAAGGACAGAAATTAGTTTAGAAGGGGAAAATCTTAGTTGTGGAAATGTGCAAATTAAGGGCAACGTAGTCGTGCGAGGTGAATGGGTGAGAAGATGCGATAGTGTATTTAGTTTCTTTATTTCTACCCTGGGGACAATAATGCAGGATAATTTGTAAAACGGTTACTTTGTGTTTCCTTGGTGTTTTCAATTCGGTATTCTACTTCTTTGCTTTACCCTCAGTTGAATTCATTGCAAATACTGAAACCGCCATTCTCATGTTACAATATAAAGTATTTTTCAATCACCGTATATATTCGCTTACAACTTGAGTCCAGCTGCAGACAACAAACAGACTGATGTACCGTCGCATAATGCACCGGCTGATAAGGGTCTACATTGTTTGTTCCACTGATAACTCTTTACAAACTATAAAGAAATAGATTTTTGGGCACATCATGCGATTGCTAATCTGGGTTTCTGCAGGTTTTAGTCTGACTCTAGTTACATGTATAAGTGAGCACATACGGTTATTGAACAGTTGTGCGTAGAAAACAAATTTAATTTATAATTTCCTGTAATTTTTTGTCGTTTCATGCCATTTACCCGTTTCTTAATGTATGTTACGATAATTCTAAAAGTGTCATTATTAAGACCTTAATAATAGAACATTTATGTTTTCCAAATGTAGTGATTTCTATTTCACACTCAAGATTTTTTAAAAATGCGTATAGCCACCTATGTTAAGTAAAGGACAAGACGCATCGTATGTATTTATCAGTCTAGCCCAACTGCAAACAACACAGCTCCAGATGTGCCAGTACATTTTGCGAAGGCAGATCTGGGTCTGAACTCGAGTTATAAGCAAATAATACGGTAGTATACAAAGTCGTTATAAGCGACTGTACACATAAAATGCTCTTTTAAAAACCTACCCTCTTTGTCACAACTATACTTGTGTAAAATCCTTTTCTAAAGCCTACCCACTTGGTCCCAACTATACCTGTGTAAAATGCCTTTCTAAAGCCTACCCTTTTAGCCCCAACAATACCTGTGTAAAATCCCTTTCTAAAGCCTACCCCCTTGGTCCCAACTATACCTGTGTAAAATGCCTTTCTAAAACCTACCCTTTTAGCCCCAACAATACCTGTGTAAAATGCTTTTCTAAAACCTACCCTCTTTGTCCCGACTGTACACGTGTAAAATGCCTTTCTAAAACCTACCCTTTTAGCCCCAACAATACCTGTGTAAAATGCTTTTCTAAAACCTACCCTCTTTGTCCCGACTGTACACGTGTAAAATGCCTTTCTAAAACCTACCCTTTTAGCCCCAACAATACCTTTGTAAAATGCTTTTCTAAAACATACCCTCTTTGTCCCGACTGTACACGTGTAAAATGCTTTTCTAAAGCCTATCCACATAGTCCCAACTATACCTGTATAATTATGCGATCTTAAAAAGAAATATTTTTACTATGAGTATCTGACAAAAATCTGAAGCCCCATTCACTTTTTACTGCTACGGAAGGTTGTGTGTGCGTGCTCTCTCACTCTCACAAAACCTGCAACTCATGGGTGCAGTCACTTTTATATCTAAAAGGAATAAAAAATATTGTCTTCAACGCGAATGAACACATGTGCATTTGCATCGATTATTATCAGGTTAAATTAAAATTCATGTAAATTTAGAGTGGCAAGCAATACAAATTCTTGATCTTTATTGTTACTTTTTTAAAAATTTATTCCAGATTATTGAGTAACCTTTAGAGCACCGAATAATTTGTCAAAATACAGGAACAAATTTGTTTTTAACGTTTTCTTTATTCTTTTTATATACAGTTGTTACTCATAATTTTAGAAAACATCTCGTGTATTTGTTTGAATTCTTTTTAAAATAAATCATAATGCCGCCCACGACTGATTGTATAAAGGGGTGGGTGGGTGAGGACTCATTTATCCCATACTATTAACGATTGTTTAGCGATCGAATAAATACTGTCTTTTCTAAAGGGATGCAATTTGAATCTCTGTCGGTTTATTGCAACTCAGCTTTAATTAACTTCACAAATCGATACTTTTTATGTTTTTTTTTCTTCCTGGGAAACAAATTTGCTTTTGACGTATTGAGTTGCACAAAATAAACTTTCTATATCGTAAACAAGAGATATCGAGAAATCCTGGTTTGCACTTTACTTTTTAAATATATTATACTATTTTCACATTTACTTTTTTATCGTCAATGGAAACAAGAATAAATCTTGTCTTCTATTATTTATTTTGTGACATATTTCCATGAATACCTATAATTACAGATTCTGTTCTGAAACTTGGGGTTTGCTCGACGCTGTAGAACGATACCAATCTGAATAAAATCAGATCTCAGTCCTACGTGTATATCTGACAGACAATAATAAGGGACCATGTTCTTTTGACCTTACGGTTCACCAGTCAAACGCCAACTTTCAATTTCTGAAAGCGACACGCGTCATTTGGAATATATAATTAAAATCTATAACTCTCCCTAACATGAATTTGCAATACTTTATCTGATAGGATACTAAAAAATAAGTGGACTGGAAATTCTAAACGTTACCAAAACATGAACTTTTTCAGTGTCTGTCAGATCCACGCGTAGGACTATGGAGATTCGATTTTATCCGATGGCAATGAGGTACGGTACTGAAACAAATGATTCGTGGAACGCGAAGTCTTGTTTATAAACGCCATATGCATGACGTATATTTCCGCTTCCGGCAAGACAGAAATTTATAACATATTAAGGATTAATTATACTATTATTTCTATTGGATTAAAAAACCACTTAAACGCAGCTACTAAATATTACTGATACCACCGTCACCGTTACGCCGGAAAAGTGGTTCTCTCGTAATTAACTCGTTCGACATGAAACACGTCATCGACATGTGCACGTATCCGTATTTGTGTATCTTTGCAAAAGCCTGTCCTTGTTTGGATGTGTGTTTTAGTTAGTAAGAATTTACAGGACTAGGATTATGAAATGAGTTTTGTAACAGCTAAAAAATCAGACTTAAAAAGCTAACAAGTAAAGAGATTATTTTTAAAGCCATTTATTATAGTACATCAAGTGAATACATAGGTACGAAAATACATTCTGTTTATTTATTTTGATATTCATATAAGTAGTGATTTCTTTTATTGCATATTGAAATTATCGTCAAAGGCAACAAAATATTAAAATAAAAAATATTCTTTGATCCTAGAAGGAAAAGATCCTCAATATGAAAATGAACAGTATCAATTCTAAGTAACACGTTCGTCATCTAATGAAATGTACCAATTATGTAGTGTGTGTGTGTGTGTGTGTGTGTGTGTATGTGTGATTCACTAATATTTAGAGAATTATAATTGAATCACAAGTTGTAATGAGACAAGGACTCAACAAGAGTATAGGAGCCAATGTATATTCAAAAGTAAAGAAATATTATGCTTGTTGAAATACAATTTTTTTTCTATGTACGAATGCGCTGTAGATATAATTGAAACGAGGCGCTTGTTTCATTGACTATTACCCTGTCTTTACTCCAAATGTATGTCATAATGCATATTTAAACTGGACTTGAGAGTTTTTCATCTTTTCGACATACACTGCGTCAAAGAGCTCGTTCTGTGCAACAGTAAACCAATTCTTCCAGTCCCCAACTTGACCTGACAAGAAAACACAATAGGTAAGTTCAAAATGTGAGAGAAGTCGAGTTTGATTTTGTTCCTTGTATCATTAACATATATGAATGAGTGGTCGTGGAAGAGATATACAAGGGAATACAATGCAATTACCTTATTGAATGACGTGTTAATGGTGCTAAACTGAGTCCTTGTATGGAAGTCTTGGCGAATTATAAACACTCTACCAATTCCGGACTGTTTGTCGAGTAACTCGACGTTTGAAGAGTTCATGATTGGTTGAAGTCGCTGTGTGTGCTCACAGTTATGCAAGTACTATACATGGCCATTGGACTTCCCGCCATAATTATCCAGATTGCATATTCATATGCTAGTAGAACACATAAGCATTGGACGTCCCGCCATAATTATACCGATTGCACATTCACGCTGAATTTTTGAAAGTCTGAATATCTTGAAGACTAATTTTTTAAAAGAAACTTAAATGTTTTATTTCGATCAAAAACACTCTCGTAACAAAACTCTCGATACAACAGAGTCAATTTTTTTTATTTATGTGAGGAGCACTCTAAAAGTAAGACGTTTATGTACAACAAACGTTTTGTTATATAAAGAACAACTGCATATCTTGTTGATATTATTAAAACATGCAAGCATCGATTAGATATTTTATCAGTACTTGAAATCCAAGTAACACAGAATCGCTTAAAGAAAATAAAGCACGCACATACATAAATGCGCGCGTACGCACGCACACACATTCTCATGAACGTGTTCACGCTGAATTGACTCGATGTCAGCGTTAGTAATTTGAATTACCCTTCATGATGGAGAATTTATTTCATGTAAGTGGTTGAGGGTGATGCTGCTTTTCATCTGCTTTACGCACCGAAGTATTTCAGCGATTTCATTGTTCACACTGGATGCAGACGATGTGAGACTTGAAGATGGACTGCGATCGTTACGAAACGACTTGTGGATAGTTATTTTGCTTTCATACGTTGTTGAAAAGACTGTTGGACTTTTGCTACGGTACAAATTTCGAAACTGCTCATACTTTTCAAAAAATAATACACTCGTTTCAGTTCTATAGCTATTGT
The DNA here is from genome assembly GCA_028554795.2 of Sinohyriopsis cumingii. Classification (NCBI taxonomy): domain Eukaryota; kingdom Metazoa; phylum Mollusca; class Bivalvia; order Unionida; family Unionidae; genus Sinohyriopsis; species Sinohyriopsis cumingii. The sequence continues at coordinate 722,112 of CM068842.1, read as the reverse complement.
TAACTTCTTTAGATCTTAATGAATTGGGGGTAATTTATGTGACATCTTGAAGTAGTTTCCAGTTTTCGTCGGACTGGTGACACATAAGCTGATACAAACATCTGTATCAGATTGTAAGAAAATGATTAGTTGGATATATATATATATATATATATATATATATATATATATATATATATATATATATATATATATATATATGTATATATATATATATATATATAAGACAAAGAAAACTCATTAAAAGATAATGTGTTACATTTTCTTGCATAATATGCCGGCCATGAAAGTAAAATACCACTGTAGAATAAAGCCAATTTAACTAAAGGTCACCTGCCACCTATATTGTACAAACGTGTGATATTATTATAGTTATAAACAAAACGCATTGGTTATGCATGCACACCATAAAAATGTTTAATTAGACTTAAAACTCCGCTTTATAACATGAAAAAATTATTCGGCAATCTCCGTAAACAATCGGTAGTTTCCGCGTACCAAAACCGGATATGACGTACATTTATCCCTTCTATTCAACCTAGCCATTCAAGTGCTTAATTTCCCCACGTAAATGTCTATGTGATACAGCGTACAATCGTGCTTTTGTACAGCAAATATGGTGCACTGTGTTGCATACGGATGTAACCAAAAGAGTGATGATGGGGAAAAAGCGTTCTTTCTTTTTCCGAAAAACCATGTTTACCAGAAAAAAAGTGTATTTAATCTGTGGGATTTATTAGGATAGGGATGGGAAAGTTGTATAATTTATGCCGGATTATAGTGAATTTGGCCCAAAGACAATTCGGCCCAACTTGAAATACAATTCGGCCAAACTTAACAATAGTTTGTACGTTCTTTTTCTTCAACAAAAAAGTAGACGCTATGTAAGATAGGTTTCAGGGAGAAAAAAAACTAAATTTAAACAAGCTATTTTGATATTCTTTGAAAGAAAATAATCATACTTCGTAACGTACATATTTATGAGAGAAAGCACAAACTGACATATCTTGCTTGTTCTAATTAAAATATTTATATACATTTTTTATGCAAACAAATATATGCATCTACACAACGACATTCTCAATTTAAGTCTTCCGGTCAAATTATCAATAATCATTTATAAAACAAAAATACGTAACAGATAATACTCTACATAATACGTATACATTTTGCTAAGGGTAGTGTACATGAGATATTATAACAAATATACTTAATTTTAGGCTTCACATTGTAACACAGCTGCATACAATACATACTAGATTACACATGAGAGAGAGAGAGAGAGAGAGAGAGAGAGAGAGAGAGAGAATAATGCTGAGCATTTTGTCATTATTTAGTTGCTGCAATCTGAAACTCTTACCAGTTAATTTTATTGTTTGTTTTTATTTTTTCAAGTTGTCTTAGTGTGTGCGCGCGTAAATTGAAAGCTTGTCATTACTTGTCAATATCGTCAATCATATTTGCTCCATTATTCAGTACAAATTAGGAAGGAAATATTTTGTGTTTAATTTGTGCCCCCGCCCCACCCTACACACACACTCACGGTACAAAATAAATTGATAAACATACACTTGTTTGAAAATAAAATGAAAGAAATTAACCTTGCATTGTTATCATATATTCCTTCTTTTTTCATCATGCGAAAATTATCTTTAAAAAATATATATCCACGAACTCCGTATATGTAGCGGATGCCGGCTTGCGTATGCATCCTTAGTGTAGTGTGTATCGCTTATGACAAATAACAAAATCGCAAATGAGACGAAAGTATCACCCGATTGCATGAAGGCACCTGCCATTTACGCATGATAAGTTACTTATTGCAAACTGATTGTATTGTATCCAGCTTAACTATAAGTCGGTATCTCGCAAATAAAAAAAATCATTATTTTAAAATGCATTCAATGTGAGTGCAAATGATAATCTTTTTGCTAGCATGGGTTACATAAGTATTATTAAAGCAAGTTATTATTGTGTATAATATTTGACCTGCAAACATCAGTTATGATTACATATGGCAAACAAATAGAAGCCCGGGTGATAAACACAACTGGCATGGAGCAAAAAACTAATTGTTTAAACTTACCGACAGGATATCAAATACATAGGTTATTTTATTACAATGCAAACCAACCCCGGAAAATTGACTTTGGTATCTTTTTAGTGTGCCGATGTTTTCTTCTGAAGTCGGCCAACAAAAGGAAGTCAAGTTTGGTTCCTTTGGATTCTTTAAGTGTGCCGATTTCTTTCATCTTTTTTTTAATAAAGTCTGCCGATACAGGGAAGCCAGCATTGATTCTTTTTACCTGTATTAACAGGAATTTTCAAAATAAATTGAAACAATAGAACAGTTTTGAAAGCGACACAATCTAGTAGGTCGTGCACGCATACCAATATAAGGCTGAACAGTAAATCAGTTTTCTTTAGTTTCATCTAAATATTCCCTATCCATAGTTTATAGTGTTTTATATTTCGACAACAAGAAGCATGTACTTCGTCTTGTAGGGATAAATGTACGTATACTTAATATACTTGTATTGTGTGAAGTGTCGGTTTGTCTCGCAAATAAACGGATATTACAATGGTATCTATATAAGGGAGGTAACTACTGTATGACTAGGAAGAAAACCGAAAGTTCATTTTTATGGTTCAGTAGTACTTTCAAGAGTCTTTGCTAGGCTGAACAACGAAGGACACGAAGGAACAACTTATATTAAATTCATTTTATGTGTATCCGCACCTTTTCGATACATTCCCATGTCAACAGGATCTTTCTCTTGTTTCATCCTGTCAAATTCACACGCCTCCGAGATGTTTTGTATTAACTCCTCATCCGCCTTCACATCCAAAAATCGAGCCAGACGCCGTGTCTCCTTTATTCTGTCCTACGAGACAATAATGGTCATTATGAATCAAATGTCTTATCGACCACTTTCGACCAATTACTGTTTATTGATGATACACGTGAACTGTTAACCAATCAGATTTTGAGATACATGTGATGTATTGAACTATTTTATGTTTAGTGCTTTTTTTTTTGTCATCGACAAGCACTCTTACACATACATATATTTCACAACACAAAATATATTAATACACTGGGACAAAACCTTGCCCTTTCTAAAATCCCGTATTTTCTATATTTACACTTTATAATCTAAAGTGTTCTTTGAAAGTAGACGGAAAATGCCGAACGAGAAAGTCAACAATTTACATAGGTATTCAGCCTTTTTTTTTTTTTGAAGTAAAATAAAACAAGAACAAAAACACAACAGAGCTCATCAATGTAACCATGCATCATTTTCAGAATTTTTCAACCAGCGTATAACTATCCAACATTTTTGTTGTTTGAAAAAAGAGGATCACCTGGGTTAGATAAACGTCAAGATGCATTCATTTCTTGGAAAAAGCTGGCTCAACGCCAAAACAGTATCTCAGCGCCAATTTGAAAAATGCTCGTCTACAATATCTACTTTTACAAGTTTTGAGAAAGAAAAACTGGCTTGTCACCATTTTCATAACGTATACTTACTACTTTTAACACTTTAGAAGTAATCTTATTTAAATGATATAATAAGTATTTGTTTGATGATTAAGATGAGGATAACAGTCCAGAAATAGATAAAGTATCGAAATAAACAACGCGAAAAAGTTCACAAGTTCCAACTTTGCAACCCCATGTTCTCGAACTAAAGATAAAAGCTATTAAAATGTGTTTCTAATAAAATGTTGTTGATTATGATGGTATATTTACAATCAAACATTCCTGGCAACGTTGTTGTAAATAATGAAAATATATTGATACATTTGGTAGATAAACCATCCAAGTATAAAGTATATGATGAACTGTCTATTGAATACGTACCACTGTAAAGTTTGCAATAAAATGTTTGTTTTTGTTCTTTTCTTCTTCTTTACAATTATGCTCTAACGATGCACATACGGATAAATTTCAGAGAGAATCCATTGAAATACGAAATGTGCAATAAAAGGTTAACTGATATTACCGTGTTTAAATAAACAAATAAATATGTTTAATTTAGCATTTAAAACAATTGACTGTCAAAATGTTATAATAAATCCTAATTATAGTCCGTTACAAATATTTTGTCTGTGAAACTATCAAATTATAAATATTGCTTATAGTGGGTGTACTGATATTTGTTAAAAACAGATATTCCGGAACTTGGGTTTGTGAGACGTGCAAACTTTGAATGTAGTATGTTACCAATTAAAACCGAGTTTAAAATAGGAAATTTGTTATGTCTGATTATCTATGTCTAATTATTTATTCGTGTATGATTACTTGTCGATTTTATCTAAATAAATGGCAATTGAGACACACATTATAAGTAATAATCTAATCAGGTAGCATTACATTATACTTTTACAGCTGGTACAGCTTGCATTTGAACATGAATGTAGATCCAAAATAAGACCACCATCGGACGTGAGGTTTAAAGTAGTTGGTAAGCTGATTATTCCAATTTAAATAAGTCGATTTGCTATTGATTGCTTGACTGCACAAGATATATTGACTAAAATAATGAAGTAATTGCATGAGCCTAAGTGAACCAACGCATTATGGGTTGAAAGAAAGAATAGTGAGTTAGTGAGAGAGCCAAATAATCATACAGCAGAAAATCGAAGAGAACAAGTCTGAAGTTAAGTTAGCAAATCAGTATTAAAATAGATAAAACTTACAAATTAGAGAGCAAAATAAACATCCTTAACCTTCTGAAAAAATTGAAATATTATTAAATATCATAAAAGGTAACTCAGAATTTCAAATAAGTGGTTATAATCATTGTTCCATTAATTTGTGCAATTAAGTTCTAGATAAAATACTTTTTTTATTAATCAAAAAAATATCTATCAGCAATATTTCATTTATTACAAAAACAGAACTGGAGAGAGTTCAGTTAGATTATATGCTTTTTAAAGTTAGCATGATGTACCATTAGTAAGAGAAGAACCTTTCATCAGTTCCCAAAATTCATTTTTTATGAAATAATTTTCTCGGCCTCAGAGAAAAAAAAGACAGAAAATACATAATTCTAAAGTAATACTTATACTGAAAAGGCCAAACGAGTAGTTATTAAAGTACTTATGTGTTTATACCATTCATATAACAAGGTTACCAACGAACTTCCAGAACTCGTTCTCTTTAATCACTGATTCTCTCACTAGCTTAATTCATTTTCATTAATAATTTACCTGTTCATATGAATGCCACTGAAACGATCTTTTTTTGCTGATGACTCGACCTTATCCGCCATGAGTAATATAATCCCTTTGATACTGTTATTTACTGTTATTTTGTGGCGACAACCCCATCGCAAACAAAAATGCAATTAAAAAATCTAGCTGTATGCCAAATGGACCACTGCAAAGAATATAGAAATTAGAGGATATCAATATATTTGTCCAGGGAACCAAATTAAATAATATCCATAACTTGAAATTGTAATTGTTGACAGGCATTTATCATGGGAAAATCAAAGAAAGCGCGTGCAGTTCTCAAGACCCCTTTGAATAGCTTTATTTACCATACGGTCTCGGTACTTGCCAGAATCTTTGTTATAGTGTCTTACAATGTATATATATATATATATATATATATATATATATATATATATATATATATATATATATATATATATATATATGCTTTGTTTGATTATATAGTATCATAATAAGGACTTACTACAGTACAATAGTGGTTACGTTTTAATTAATGCATATATTAGTTTGAAGCCATTTTGACATTACAGTCTTTTCATAATATATGTCTACAATATATCAACCAGCTCCTAACTCCATCTTTAAACATCCATTTACACGACCTGCGGTCTATTTCGTACTTGAATGTTCCTTTGCCCTAATTCATAAAAGACTCTCTACATAACATATTTTTGATATTCTGCAGCAAAAATTTGAGATACCTACGTTGGGTACATTCACCAGCTTCCTCTTCCAAATCTACATGTGTATCTTGCATATTTTTTTTTTTTTAAAGCTAAGAAGTATATGAATATGTATTTTATGTCATACATTTTAGTAAATTAGATTTATATTGATACAAATATGTTGCAGTTATCATTTTGATAATCTGTTATTGAGGACTAAATCGATTGATTCAGAACCAAATTTATTATTATTAATTTTAGAAAGTAAATTAATTTTATTAGGTCAATAACACAGTAACTAATCTGCTCAATTTGCTCTCTAAACTTATTCCAGGATTTTCAACCGGTGTAACGTGGTCGATTGAGCTAAAGTAGTGGTGAGCCAGCTTTCTTTGCGAAAGATGCAAAAGTATTGTTTTTTTTTTTTTTTAAATGGCGGCGAGTCAACTTCTTTTCCGAAATTTGAAAAGAGTAAGCATAGAGGAGTATTTACATGGCGGTCAGCCATCATTTAGAAAAAAGGAAATTAGAGGTTGCTGACATATTTGACTTAGGTTATCCAGCTTTTTAACAAAAGTAAAAATGGTGGATTCTCACATGAAATTTGATAAATTGTGAAAATGATCATGTCACATCGACGAGGGTATTAAAAAATAGAAATAATTTAAAAGCCGCGTTAAAGTGATTTAGTTAGGTTTCGGAGTAAGTAATAGACAGACTAGACTATATAATCTCTCTCTCTCTCGTCGGATCAGTTTGTACACAGGTGAGTCGGATAATGCAAAGGTTACTAATTTTGTCGTCCAAAAGTGGTTCAGGGGAGCGTTCGTACAAGCATGATTTAGTAAATGGGTTTTATTGGGGCCAAGTTTACAAAGTATTGTTACTTTCAGGGTTTCCGGGCTTTCCGCCCCGCCCCCCGGCTAAACAGAAAAAACTTACACAAACGTAGTCACTTGTCACTTGAAATATGACCATCGTTTGTTTTCTTCTTCTTGGACATGTTTATTGAGTATTAAGCAAACATTTTGAATAAATATGCACACAGACTTTCACTTTGGTACCCTTTCCAGGAATTTCAAGGCCGGTTTGAAATTTTGGAAACCCCGCCAACACCCAATCATTAGACATGATCCGGCCCTGTCTTGTTGTTGTTGTTGTTGAGTTTAATTATAGTGGCGTGCGCACAATTGTGCATGTGCCACTTTTTTCTGACTGTACCGCAGCCTGCTAGTTATTCCTGGGGAAGGGAATGGTGCCACCTCCCCCAGGCTTTTATGGATTCAAGGAACCCTGATAGTTTGACCTCAATCTGTGTGTCCATAAAGGTCCTTACATTTGAATGGTTGGCTGTCATTAGTGGGAAGGAGAGCTCGGGAACGGACCAGGCAAATGCAACAAGAAACCAGCGATGTAAAGCAAGTAGGACCTACTTGCTTTACATCGCTGGTTTCTTGTTGCATTTGCCTGGTGTTTTTTGAGAAGAAAAAATTTCAATTTTTTTCTTCCTTTTTTTCTTCTTCAAAATGTTCTAAAAGGAGGGGGGGAATGTTCTATGCTGTTTATAGAGGTTCTTAGTAGAAATCATGCATGACGAGAGATTTTCAAGGTTATTATGGTATTACTAGTCGAGGTGTTTAGGGTGTGTTTCATACGTTATGTTATTTATAAGTTTTTAGATATTACCCCTTTAAGTTATTCATTAATTAATGTTTTTAGAGACTGAATGTTATTCATACTTTATTTAGCAAGAGACCGGAGTCCTAGCCGATTACACGGTTCGTTAAGGACATCTAGGATCGGAATCCTAGCTGATTACTCGGTTCGTTAAGGACATCTAGGACATCCGATTTTGCGGTGTCCTTAGTTTTTTATAGGTGCTTCGTAAGTGAATTATTTATTAATACTTTTATAAAATTGAATGATATGTTATGGGTTTTTATGTGGTGGCTTTTAAATTTATTTAGCTAGTTACTGGGTCTTTTGGTTTTGTGGGGATAGTAATTACATTTTCTCCTAAGTCCTGCTGAGTCTATGAATTGATTTATATTTTTATATGCTGATGGTTTATTTTTATTAGAGTCCATAAGTAACTCTGGGTATGTGTGTGATGATCCAATCTCTTTTTGGTTTTTGATAAATATTTTCCGAGCGGGTTTATATTTTGGGCATATATTGAATACCTGGTGTAGATCTTCGGTGGTGTGGCAGTTAAAGCAGTTAATGGTTGCTGGTTTGGGTCCTATAAACCTTCCAAAACTGCTTGCTAGTTTAGTTTTTCCAGTTATTATCCTGTTTATGGTTTTCTGTTCTAAATAGGTACCCTTAGGTAGCTGTATGTTCCTATCTAAGTTTTTTTTTTTGTTTCATGGTGCTTTTTACCTTTTGTGGAGGAGTTCCAAAAATCTTGCCATGTTTGGTCTTTATATGTTTGTGCGAAGCTTATTGCTTCTGTAGAGCTATAGTTAAGCTTGATAGAGTTTTGATCTCCTAGTTTGGTTTTTGCAACTTTGTCTGCCGGATATTCCAATGTGCGACGGTATCCACATGAGCTCGACTAATTTATGTGCTGTGGTGATATCGTCGATTAATTGGCATGCTCTGTCGAGGAATTGTTCCCTAGAGTGTGTATTGCGATTTTGGATCGATTTGATAACGTGGGGAATCCCTTATAATGACTGCTTTAGGTATTTGGTTGTCTTTGATCCATTGTAGTGATTCAAGTATAGCTCAGAATTCAGTGGTGTAAATGGAGCAATAGTCAAATAATCTGGATCCCGTTTGTATATTGAATTCAGGGATGACTATTGCTGCTGCTGTTCTTGGTGGGTTGTTTGTTGTTGATCCATCGGTATATATTTTAACATAGTCCGGGTATTTTTGGTTGATTTCGTTTACCAGTACAGGTTTTAGTAAGTTTTCTTGTCCTTCTTTATTGCCTAATTTGGTAGCTTCAATGTTAATCCTTGGTGGTTTTGGTAACCATGGTGATTTGTTCTGGTCTGTATTGTTTGTTACCTGTTTTTTAGTAGAGGTATCTTTTCTCTTAGTTCAAGGATTACTTTGCCACTTGGTGTGATGGGTATGATTTTGGGTTTGAAGACAACTTTACACTTATTTATAGCTATTTTGGTGGGATGGATGTCTGGGTGGGCATCTAATCGAATGGAGTATCGGAGGAGCAGTTCTTGCCTACGTAATTGTAAGGGTAGTTCTCCTGTTAGTGTTTGTAGTTCTTCTAATGATGTTGAGGGGAGTGTTCCTGTGCATAATAGTACGGCTTTTCTCTGGATAGTGTCAAGTTTTTGTAGTACAGGTTGCTTACCGAGTTATATGCTTGGCAACCGTAATCCAGGTTTGATCTAATTAGGCTTTTATATATCGTGAGGGGGGTTTCCTGGTTGGATCCCCAGTCAGTCCCTGTGATGTTCCTGAGTAAATTGAGATCTTTGTTACAATTCTGGGTGAGTTGTTCAATATACTGTTTCCATGTGAGGTGGTTATCAAAGAACATTCCTAGGAATTTTACTACTGTTACGTATTTGATTAATTGATTTTGTATATAGAAGTTTGGATAGACTAGGTTGTTATTTCGTTTGGGGGTGAATATGATTGCCACAGTTTTTTCATGAGATATTTTGAAACCCCATATGTCCGCCCATCTCCCTTTGTTGTCTAGGCTCTGCTGGATTTCTTTAAATACTGTGTTATTGGCAGGATTTCCATTCCTCAATATGCCACTATCATCTGCAAATTGTGACAAGTTTATTTTTGCGGAGGCTGCAATGAGGTCAAGGTCGTTTACCATTAGATTAAATAGTAAGGGACTTATTACACTGCCTTGCGGTGTTCCATTTCAAGTGAAAATTCTTCCGAATGGGTGTTGCCTATTCTTGTGGTAATTTTCCGGCCTGTGAGGAAATCGCCAATCCAGTTGAACAAGCGTCCAGTTATTCCAAATTGGTTTAATTTGGCCATTAGTCCATTGGTCCATACTATGTTGAACGCTTTTTCTAGGTCTAAAAAAACCGCTATGAGGTTGCGATCGGTTTTCCTATGTGCGTTAAAAGCGAGTTTGATGTCTGTTTCCAATCTGAGAAGTTGGTCAGTGGTGGACCGTTTGTTCCGAAAGCCACATTGATTTATGGAGAGTAGGTTATTGGTTTCTAGGTGGTGTTTTAACCTATTTGCGATTATTGTCTCCATTATTTTGCAAATATTGTTTGTAAGGGAGATGGGTCGGTACGAATTTATGCTGTTGGGATCTTTACCTAGCTTGGGGATTGGTATTACTATGGCCTGTTTCCATTTGGTGGGTAGTTGGCCTTTATCCCATATCCTATTAAAGAGTTTGATTATGGCTATTGTTATATTAATAGGTAGTTTTTTTTGTAGATAATGTAACCTAACTGATCCTTACCAGGGGATGTTTCGTTTTTGGATCGTAGGGCTATCCTCCATTCATGTACTGTGATGTCGCTATTTAGGTGAGATTCTTTTGTTCCTTGGTCTTGAAACATTTGAGGTTGGGTTACCTCCATTAGTTTTTTGTGTTCTTGAAAGCTTCTGGTGTGATTATTGTTGCTACTCATGTTCGAAAAATGCTTCGCTAGGAGGTCTGCCTTATCTTTATTTGTTATGGCATTTTTAATTTTTGGGGCGGAGGTAGTTGCTTTCCCTTTTATGGTTTTTATCTTGTCCCATATTTGTTTCGAGTTTGATTTTAGACTCAGTTTAGAGCAAAAGGTTTGCCATAGATTAATTTTAGCAGTTTTTATAGTTTTGTATGTGCTTTTTCTTTATCTTTATATTGCTGGAAGTAGATAGAATTTTTGGTGCGTTTATATTTATTTAAGGCCATTTTTTTGTCTTTATGTGCTATAGTGCACTGTTTAGTCCACCATGGTACAGGGTTTTATTTTGGATATTAGTTGTCTTTGGGATGCATCGGTTAGCTGCTTCTATAACTGTATCTGTTATGTTATCATAATACATGTCAATACTTGGGCTTTCTAAGTTATCTGGATTTACTCTAGCTAGTAATAATTGGAATTGGTCCCAGTCTGCCTGTTGGTACCTCCATTTAGGTGGGGTTTCGTTTGGAATGTGTTGAGTTTTTGTTTGAATATTGATTGTGATGGGAAAATGGTCACTTCCTAACGTATCTTCCTGATCTATCCACCAATTTGTGATTTGAGCCAATTTTGGGGTAGTGATGGTTAGGTCTATGGCTGAGAGAGTGCCATCCTCAGGGTTTAATCTAGTTTTCGACCCGTCATTTAAGATGACCAGATTGTTCTCAGTTATCCATTTTTCAACCATTTTCCCTCTTTGATCTTTCTCTTTACCTCCCTATAATTCACTGTGTGCGTTGAAGTCGCCACAGATCATTAGATTGTTGTTGTTATTAGTGATTGCCTTTAGTGAGATTAGGTTGGTAGGGCATTTTTTATTTGAATGTTTGTGGTTCCTATATTTATCATTACTGACATTATTTCGATGCTGTTATTGATGTTTAGGTTAGATGGTACTTCTATTATTTCATAGTAGATTAGTGTATCTATTAAAAAAATTGCTAGTCCACCCCCTTTCTGCCCCATGGGTCTGTTTTTAAAGATTCCCTGGGTATAGCCTTGTAGTTTGGGCAGGCGTTTGTGTTCTTGTGTTATGAGGGTTTCCTGTAGGCAGATTACGTCTAGTTTTACGGCTGTGTTATTCAGTTTGTTCTGCAGTTCAGATGTCCTGTCTGTATTATGCCAACAGTCATTAGTTTGGTTGTTAGAAACTGTATGTATCGTTCTAACAAACTCGTTCGTTTCATGATAAATGTTATTACAAGTTGAAGAGATGTTTTCTTTAGTATGTAAGTTATATCATCCTGCAGCCTTTAACAATAGCAAGTATACGCTCTATATGATGATGATGATGATGATGATGATGATGATAATGATGATGATGATGATTCTTGTTGTTGTTGCTTTTTGTTTATCTGGTTATACCTTTTTCATGTCCTCGTATCTTACGACGTGTATTGGATACCCTGGATGGTCTCGGATCACTTTTTCCCAGTCCAAGGTATAATCAAACCAAGAACCATAGTCCACTGAAAGAATATTTCAAATACTTTGTCAGAGATATGTTATGTCACGCTTTAAGGCGAAATGATACAATCTTGGAACAGTCATAAATATTAATAATTTTTATATTGATTGAAACTATACAGGACGTTGATAATTAATTCATCTATGTTGAATGTCAAGATAAGAGTCACATTTTACCATATATATGTACACACACACACACACACACACACACACACACACACACATATATATATCACAGCGTTTCCATGTTTCATTGGTTAAGCGTGTTCGACAGCCACTCAAGCCAGCTGGGGTCAGCTGACTTTGGATGTCCTTGCGAAAAACGACACTTAGTTTCCATTTGTTCGGCAGGATATAGCCAATACTCTAACCAACAAAAACAAAACGCCTTCCCAACCCTCATTCCTCAAACAAACCCTGAATGAAATATATACATAAAACACCCCTTAAACACAATATATTCTTAACGAAGCTTTTCACGTTCATAGATATGAAAATTGTATTTCGATTGGTGAACGAAAGCAAAAAGCAAACACAGAAACTAAATTTTGTTTAGGATATGATACAAATGCACAAGTAAATCTCTAACACCTCTTTTCAATGATACTGCATCCAGACGAATAACGAATACCTTGTCCGTCGATAAAGCGATGGATATAATTCTCCCATTTTCCGTTGTACTCATATTCCAGAAGTTTAAAATGGTGGTTGTAAAACGATACTGCAACGTCCTTCGGGTTTCTCAGACAGTGTACAATTTTACATCTTTGTCTCACGAAGTCCTCTGGAAGCATGCGGAAATAAACATGACTGTTAAGAACTCTCGGTGATTTGATGTTGTCATATGTTTCCTGAGTCACGATTTCCAACATGGCCGTGTCTTTGCTCACAGGTATTCGCTCGGCTGACCCATTCAGCAACATTGACGTCACTTCCCATAACCAATGGGTGCCTGCAGGAGATTTCGATGGGAAATGGCGTCAAGAAGAATGAATGACTGAGGAGGCAACCATTTTACTGAACGAAAAGAGGAACCATTATGACCTAATCTGACACCTGTTCCATGTTATGCAAGATTTGACTTTCAGTCACAAAATCATCCAAAATGTGGGAAGAAAATATTGACCATAAATGCACTTATATATATATATATAAAACGTTGCGTTAACTTCATTCAAATCCATAATTATAATTGCACATATATTGTTGAATTAATTATTGGTATGCAAATTTAATTTTCATTCTTTACTAGTTTTTTAAATGTATTATCTGCTATGGGCTATGAAAAATTATATCTTGTAGCTGATCTTGTTCGAAATCAAGTTCATTGGCTACCTGACGAAAATCTTTACTTTTTCTCTCTAATAGTTTCTATATGAATGTGGGTTTAATATTTAAGATAATTATCAATAGAATTAAGCATATTTGTTTTGGTTTGAGTCAAGGACGTTTGTGTTTACCATTTTGTTTATTATAATTTTAGTAGCAGACTCTTCTAGAACTGATGATTCCATTAAGTAATATTTTATATATATAGAAAATGCTAATTGTGACCTAATTCAAATATAGGGCTATACGATATTGTTTACTGGGAACATTATTTATTCTTGTTATAAGATCTTCAGACAGAATCGTTTGTTGTGTTCAGTGTTTGATTTGGGCTGAAATTATTTAAATCAAAGTAGTCTTCTCTAGAAATACAAAGTGCTCATCTAAAATGTTCTTGGAAAGAGACATTAAATGGGAATTATAGTTAATTCAATCAAGGAAACCTTGGATTATATTACTGTGATTCAACAAAAAGTGCTGGCACACCAATGCAATTCAGGTCGTTGGTACATTAGTACATTTGAAACTAATGGCCGCCACAGGCAAATCAACATCTTCTATTGATGGAAATTATTTGTAATATCACTAAATTTTATAACATTATTCATTAGGACTTGCATGAGCCATTCTATGTTTATTTGGGATTTAATTTGCAATGCCGTAATTGTTTTTATATTTTCACTTTGTATTCTAGGTAAAATTAATTATTTGTTGAATTTTACAAAACTTGTTGGCTTTCGCTCTTAGGTAATGCTTATTTTAAGACCATAGAGTCATACTATTATGAACATCGTTTTCCTTCATTTTCCGCATATAACATATTAATAGTATTTTCTGATGGTCATATTGTGCTTGATATTGTATAAATAAAGCTTTTTCTTTCGCTAGTTTTAAAATATGATTAAAAAAGTAAATTTTGCAGTTGAATATAAACAGTCTTCTACTAAGAATTGAACTGCAATGCACATACCTGCTTTGGGATACGCACATATCATGACGTCGTCATTTCTAGCTTTCCATGTATTTATGGACTGGACCACTTCTTCATGGTTCGGAATGGTTTTATCAACTGAGGGAAAGTAGTAACCGTCTATTTCAAGCACACGTATAACGTCTCCTGCACCGTCCTTGAGATACTTGATCGGCATAATTAAAGGTCGGCTTCAAAAAGACAATTAAATACACATGTATAGTAGTGTGAATTTTAAATTCTAAAAACACCTCACTACCCTCGTTAGAAAATATTTTCAAAATCTCCAGTTGAAGTCTTAGTTAGTTAATCCTGTTCGTTACATTTAAGACATAATGCTGCAGGTATCATAGTTAAACTCTTGGTCAGTCTCAAAGGCTTATATAAGTATTAACTTTAAACTTGACCCGTGCCTCTTAATTGGTATAAAAATGCACGTGTTGCCAGGTTCAGATGTCTTCATTATCTATGACTGTCCTCGGACCAGTTGTAAACCTCAGTAGTTATTTCATAAAGCGTGCTAGGCGCTACCAGGCGCTTAATGTTGTATGGTAAATCGTGTTTTGTTTAAGTTTACACTGAGCTGGAGGCAAATGTCATGCTAGGTATCTAACGATAAAAGCTGTGCAAGCATACGCCATTTTAAACCCATAGAGACAAAGCCTTAAGTCTTAAGAGATGAAATTTTGCTGTAAAGTTTTGTCTGTGTGTGTGAGGTTGTGTGATTTGGATTTTTAACGTAGCCTTAACAATTTTCCAGTCATATCGGTACGATGTCTGCAGTGTGGCAGTTTATAGTGTTGTCCAGTACTGGGGACATGTAGCATTATGTCTCGTCCAGTCGTATCACGCCGCAGACATGTAGCATCGTGTCTCAGCCATCATGTCCTAATACTAACCTGTTAATGCTGAGCCCATTTTTATAAGTCTTTGGTTTGACTTGGCTGGGGTTCGAACCCGCGACTTTCCGTAACCGATTCGGATGCTCTAACCACTTAGGCAACCGGAGCTGTAATGTTTGTCGGGTAAAAACCCGTGTCATATCAGGTAGTTGTTGTTGTTGTTGTTGTTCTAGGGTTTGACGCCATTTTTTAGCACAGGATAGGCTATACATGGCGGCCAGTATAACTGGTGAAGGAAGAACCCTGGAAAACCCAGGGAAGAACCATCGACCCACGAGAAGCTACGGCAGGCTTTCCCACGTACCCACGTACCCACGCTAACCGAGCCTTGGACTCGAACACACGCAGACAGAGGTGAGATGGCAGTGATCCGGAACGGCGAGCGCTTTAGACCACTCGGCCACTCGGGGCCCCATATATCAGGTGGTCATATGGATTAATTGGTTTTATAGCAACCTTGATATTCATGTTGGATGGTGGCCCTATTAACTTCTTAAGCAGGTTTTTCAAAAACATAAATTATACAACTTGGAGTGGATATTAATATGCTGCATAGAAAACATAGTTAATTAATGTTTTGTGTTTAACGCGACATTTGTCTTTAGGCAAATACTATTCTGTTTATTACCTGTCATTTATAACATTGATAATTAAATTATTTGTTTTGTTTTACAAAACTTGTTGGTTTTGATTCTCTCTGTTACTTAGTAGTAGTGAAGGGGGGCACCCTACGGACAATGGGAATTAGCATTACAGGGACCCCTGGGTCACTCTACGGACAAGGGAAATTTAACATGGAGAAAAATCGTGGGTCACTCTACGGACAAGGGGAATTAACATGGAGAAAATCGTGGGTCACTCTACGGACAAGGGGAATTTAACATGGGAATAAATCGTGGGTCACTCTACGGACAAGGGGAATTTAACATGGGATTTTTTTTTTAAAAATTTTTTTAAAAAAGGGGTAGGCAATTCAAAAGACTATCTCTTTTCGAGAAATATGGCTGGCCCTGAAAAGGGCCTTTGGGTTTTATGTTAATGTATTCATTAACATAAATGGCACCGCATTGGTCTTCTTCTTGTTCTTAGGCTACGTCTCACTGTTGGTCCGTACATCAGCACTCTTTTTAGGCATCCTTGTCTTTCAACGTAGATCCTACGTATCCACAGGCTGGTGTTGGTCCTGTGGACAACGGTCCACTTCGATCGGACATACATGAGCAAGTCTGTCCGAAACATCATGGAAGACACAAGGGTGGATGACTCAACTGTAGTCCACATCTTGAAGCGACGAGAACAGGTGAATCAATGCAGTCAACGGCGCTTATTTATAGGCGGAGGAAGGATTGAAACGGATTGAGTTCATTTACCAATCCGAACACGCGTTACAAAATTCAGCCAGCCGCATCCAATCCGAAGAGAGCAGTCTGTGACGTCACTTAGTCAATATAGATTCGCTAGCGCTTGTGTGCAGTCAATCTATGCGACAGTGATTCAACATGACGGAAACTCAGAAAACGATCCAGTGGGGTGCACCAGCAGGGGAGACTGCCCAAGGGAACCCGGACTTACTTTCAGAAGAGGTGAATTGGGATTTTGTGGATTTTCTCTCCTCGCAAGAATTTGTTCCGGAACCTTCGTTACTTTCTTCATTACCGCAAGTGGAGAATTTTAGACAGAGACAGAAAGAAGAATTGGAGAAATTTATACAACGACAAAAGGAAGCGGAACAGACTTTTCTCCTACAGCAACAGCAACAAGAAGAAGAGGTAAGAAAAAAACAACAGCAACAACAGCAAGAAGAAGTAGCAGCAAAGAAACAAGAGGGTGAAAATCAAACGGTCACGGTACTGTTGGACATTTTAGCGGAGTTAAGAAGTCTGAAACAAATGTATCAGACTTCTTTATCACGACCGAAGAGAATACGACCTTCCCGAGCTAAACACGTCAACCCTGTGACTAAGCCTACCGTACCACCCTTAGTGATTTCAACCCAATCATTATCATCATCATCAACATTACGCAGTCCAGAAGTAGGCCTTGGCCGTGGCAAAGGCTTAAGGCAGTTAAAATTGATTGCTTAAACTCACCCCTACACCATGAAGAAAAAAGGCCCTTTTCAGGGCCACCCACATTTCTCGAAAAGAAATACAATTTCAATTTGCCAATAACTCAAAAAAACTCACCCATGTTACCCTTTTAGTACGTGTCTGTGTATGAGTGCGTGAGTGTAGCTTCTTATTTTAAAATCACAACTCAAAGACACTTACCTTATATCATTCATTTATTCTTTTCTCCATTTTTTACAATCCAATTCACAATTTATAACACAACACTTTAATGAAAAGTTCATTAATTTCTTCTTTTCTCCTTGTTTAGTCTCTCTGTTTTTTGAATTTCTTCACCGTTACACTCTTTTCCTCTTCTTCTTCTTCCTCCTCGCTTTCTTCCCTTCTTCTTTTTTTCTCCTGTTTCTTCACCTGTCTTCTTTCTTCCTCAGAAGAATCCCTCTCTTCCTCTGAAGAATTCCTCTTTTCTTCTGACTCCTCTTGTTTCTTTTTTGGGCAATCTGGAGACCAATGTCCTTTTTCTTTACAATAATAACAGGTATCTTGACTTTTGTCTTTTTTATCCCCTGTTTTTTTTCTTTTTTGACGGTCTGGACACTCTGAAGACCAATGCCCTTTCTTCTGACAGATATAGCAAGTATCTTGACTTTTATCTCTAAAGGAAGGAGAGTAGTCCGTAGGCTGGTCTGAAGAGAATTTTCTAATGACCCCTCGCAAAGCTCTGACGAAACGTTCCATCTGGTCAGTCTCTTCCATCGTTGTGCTTGGTTTGAGAGTGAAATGAATAGTGAAAGGACAAGACACACACCCTTTTATATACGCTGGTTTGCTATGACTATAAAGTAGTTTATGGTGTTTGAACTTGAGTCATTTGACTTTTTGCTTTCAAGATGAAACGATCCCATTCATTCGAGAAGAAAGAAGAAGAAGAAAGTAAGAGGCAGAAACGTGATCTATCGCCTCGTACCAGGGCTGAAATCTTGGCACAAATTCATGCCAGTGATTTTGAAGAGGACATGAGTGAACCAGAATCAGAACCCTCTAAACCAAGTTCACCACCCTTAGTCAACCCTGAAAAGTACTATTCCATTCGAGAGACGGAAAAGCGCTCCTCTAGAAAATTTAGAACCACGGCTTACAAATACACGGTGAAGTTTAAAGATTTCAAGGCTGAAGTGCCGTTAGAGAAAGCAGAAGGGTTCATCACCGAGGTGTGGGATTCTTTGCTCACTTCACTCAAGCAGCAATGTCAACCCAAAGAAGACGATCGCTTGAGACTTTCCATACAACACGACGGTTTGAAATCCCCTGTTTGGATCGAGTTTAGCACCCCTGCAGAATTGACTGCTTCCAAAGTCATGGACAAGATTCAACACGTACAACAATCTAACGATCAGTTTGACATCACCGATGGTAAAGCCACACTGGACATGACCCACGTCTCTCCTCCTCAAGGGACAGGACGCAAAAAGATGTTATTGGTGGACGACCTTCGCAACACCAAAACGAGTCTCGTCCGAATTAACAACCCTCATGACCAGATGTGTTTAGCCCGTGCCATCGTGGTGGGACGAACCTATGCCAACAAGAACGACACGGTAGAATGGAAAAGAACCTGGGACACTATTCAACGTTCCGACCGAGCCAAACAACGAAACGAAGCAGAACTCCTGTTACAACAAGCCGGACTGCCCAAAGACACACCCTGTGGCATTCCTGAGATGCAAAAATTGCAAGATGCCCTAGCTCCACGCTACACCTTGAAAGTGCACCCTCAAGAAGTGCGCGGACCTCTGTTGTTTCGAGGCCAAGACTTTAAGGACGGAAAATACATTCACCTTTATCATCACGATGACCATTTCGATACCATTACCAGTATCACTGGATTCCTGAGATATGTTTATTATTGTGAGAAATGTGACCATGGTTATAATAATCGAGAGCAACACAAACATTGTGGATGGAAATGCTCAGGATGTTTGGCCTCTCCACCCTGTCTGAGCGAAGAACCAGTGCCTTGTTCCACTTGTCTGCGCACGTTTGTCAGCCCTAAATGTTACCAACAACATTTGAAGACGCAAGGTTCACAGCAGAAATGTGCTTGTCAACTGCTGAGATTGTGCTCTACGTGTGAACAAGTCATACGTACCAATAATACCAAGGCACACGTATGTTCAGGAAAGAAAAAATGTCACATTTGTCACCACATCGTGGACTTGGAACACCAATGTTACGTGCAAAAATACCAACCCCCACCAGAGAAAGAGGACGGTCACAAGAAGAAAGGCAATTTCATCTTTTTCGATTTCGAATGCATGCAAGAGACTGGCATTCACATTCCTAATTTCTGCGTGTCTCATCGAGCGTGCGAGAAGTGCATTCAAGAACCTATCTTCAGTCATTGCCCTCACTGCAGCAAGATTCCTGGAGGGCGTGAAAAAATCTTTCGGGGACCAAACACGTTAGCCGATTTTGCCCAATGGGTCTTAGACCCCGTCGACAAGACGTGGAGCCAAGAGGACATCGAACGTTACGGAGATTGTCATCGTCATGCCACGGTGATGGCTCACAATTTCTCCGGATACGATGGACAGTTTCTTTTGAGGTACTATACGGAACAAGGCACCGAACGTCCTAAAGTGACTTTGAACGGGGCCAAAATCATTTTCATGCAAGTGGGACAAGTACAGTTTAAAGATTCGATGAGCTATTTGGCCATGCCTTTGAGTCGAATGCCTAAAACGTTTGGAATGACAGAAATGGCTAAAGGGTACTTTCCACACTTTTTCAATACGGAAGCCAATCAACATGCCGTTCTACCCCATTTACCTGAGGCTCACTATTACGACCCCGACAACATGCGTACCGAACAACGAGAAGCTTTCTACGCTTGGTACCAGGCTCACGCCTCGGACCCTTTCGACTTTCAGGAAGAAATGCTGAAGTATTGTCGTTCCGACGTGGACATTTTACGGCGTTGCTGTGGAAAATTTCGAGAACTGTTCATGGAACACGGAGGGGTCGATCCTTTGAAAGAAGCTTGCACCATTGCCAAAGCGTGTTCCTTAGTGTATCGACAACGATTCATGCCTGAAAAGACCGTGGCTGTCATCAGTCCTCAAACGACCCACTTTGTCAAACGTCAATACTCGGTCAAAGCCCTACGTTGGTTACATTACTTGTGCGACAAGGAAGACAAGTGGATTCAGCATGCCCGCAACGGAGGGGGTGAAAAGACCATCGGAACGTATTCGGTCGATGGCTGGGACTTAGAAAACCCCAAGATCGTGTACGAGTTTAACGGTTGCTTATTTCACGGATGTCCCGTCTGTTACCCTGACCGTGGCACTAAAAATCAGTTTTTGCAACGAACCATGGAAGACTTGTACCAGGACACTTGTCAGCGACGCCTAAAGTTAGAACAGCAAGGATACCAAGTGGTGGAAATGTGGGAACACGAGTACGATCACCGTATGAAAACCGATCCCGAGTTTAAACGTGCCGTGGAAAGTTACCAGTTCGTGGACCCGCTGAATCCGAGGGATAGTTTGTACGGAGGAAGGACCAATGCCACCTGTTTGCTGTACCAAGCCGACGAAGAGAAAGGAGAAGAAATCAAATACTTGGACGTGTGTTCGCTGTATCCCTACGTGTGCAAATATTGTCGCTTTCCCGTAGGGCACCCGCAATTGCTGACGGAACACATCGACCTGAAAAACATTCGACAATACGAAGGCTTGATCAAGTGCAAAGTTTTGCCTCCCACGAACCTATACCATCCCGTCTTACCTCACCATTGTCAAGGCAAACTGATGTTTCCCTTGTGCCGTACTTGTGCCGAAACGTGCAACCAAGACCAGCCTTGTCAGCACAGCCAGGAAGAACGGGCCTTGACGGGAACCTGGGTCAGCGTGGAATTGTTCAAAGCTCTGGACATGGGATACCAACTGTTAGAAGTGTACGAAATTTGCCACTTTCCCAAGACACAACAGTATCGCAAGGGTGACCCTACTCAGAAAGGCATTTTCGCCGACTACGTGGATGCCTTTTTGAAACTGAAGCAAGAAGCTAGCGGCTATCCTTCCTGGTGTCACACTCCCGAAGACCAAATAAAATTCAAAGAGAAATATTACGAACAAGAAGGCATCACTTTAGACCACATCGAGAAAAACGAAGGCAGGCGATCGTTTGCCAAAGTGATGTTAAATTGCTTGTGGGGTAAAATGGCACAACGGCCGTGTTTACCCAAGACGGAATATTTGACAGAACCTTCCCGCTACTTCCAGATGATTCACGACAAAACCAAATACATGAAACACGTGGACGTCGTTCGAGAGAATTTGATCTTGGTCAATTACGAAGAAGATCTGGACTTTGTACAAGACGACCCTTTTGGAAATGTCATCATTGCGGCTTACGTGACAGCCCATGCTCGCTTAAAATTGTACGAAGCTTTAGAACTGTTAGAAGAACGCGTCCTGTACTTTGACACGGACAGTTGCATCTACATCCATCACCCGATTCAACATCACCCTAGCATCGAAGGAGACCGTTTAGGAGCCTGGACAGACGAGCATCCCGACGACAAGATTCTAAGTTTTGTCAGTGGCGGTCCCAAAAATTACGGCTACGAATACCGTGACAAACAAGGAGAAGTGCACACGACGTGCAAAGTGAAAGGACTGACTCTGAATTATCGTACCAGTCGAGTGGTCAACTTTGGGGTAATGAAAGAAGCCTTGCAATCGGGAGAGGATGGAAACTTTAAAGTGACCACCTATCAACCTAACAAGATTGTACGTTTACCCACTCACCACATCGTCAGTCGACCCTTGGAAAAAGTCTATCAAATTGTATACCAGAAGCGAGTTCGACTTCCCAATCATTTCACCTTACCGTATGGACACGTTGGTATAAAACATTGGTTGTAAGAGGATAGCCACCCACCAGAAAGATGACTTCGCCACAGCAAGAATCGAGTGAGAAACCCGATGAGAACTCCAAGTTCAAACCCTACCATTTTCCAGTCTTCTTACCTGACTATTGTGATTGTGCCCGTCGATTGGACACGTTTCAGAAATGGCCTACGGATAGGGAAGGATTACCTTCTTCGCATGTTTTAGCTAGAACAGGATTTGTCTACTTGGGACCTGAGTCAGGATTGGGATACGAGGTACAGTGTTTCGCTTGCGGACTGAAGTTACGAATGGATCTATGTATCTATAAAGATTCAGCTATTCTGGAGCATACTCGATGGTCTCCGAATTGCCCTTACCTTTCTATGGCCTTTCCATCCATCACATTACGGTACAATGTTGACGGTACCTTAGAGACGGTACCTTCCAGAACAGGACATAAAAAACGTAAAAAAGGAAAGATGTACAAGTTGGAGACTGCATTGAGACTAGTATAAAAAAGGGCTATGGTCAAGATCGATAGTTCATTGTGACTACCAAGACCGAGCGAACAAGATGAATACTTTGAAAAAGACATCGTTCCAGTTTGGGGATTGTAAAAAAGTTGTATCTTCCTCTAGTGTGACTAATACTGGATGGATAAGACCCATGCATTGCGACGGAAAATGTCCGGAAGGAAACTGCGATTGTCCATGTGGTTACCATTGTAATTGCGTAACGGAGTTTGCAGACGAGTGCGATTGTGAGCCTTGCGATGGGACCGATGCTGCACGTTGTGACCTGAGTGATGCCGTAAAGCATCATGGGAACTTTGTTTTCACTGCCCCTGTCATGGAAAGTGATGCTGTGCGTGTCAAACCTGAGGGATGCGAAAGCGATGCCGCTCGTCCTCTTAGACATTTTACCGGGTTTAAAGGGGAATGTTCACCTTCACGTCTACCCCCCTACGGATGTCATCCAGCCCTGAGCAAACTCCTGTTCATGTCACCCAACCCTTATCGAAACGAACCTGTGAAAGACGAATATTCGTTTCCTGTGCGTTTGTCGGAATACTGCGACTTTGAAAATCGTCTTCAATCGTTCAAAGGAAAATGGCCAAAGTATCTGGGAGGACCGACCCCCGAAGAATTAGCCAGAGCCGGATTTTTCTACTTGGGCGAAGGAGATAAAGTCAAGTGCTTCAGTTGCGGTGTGTCACTTCACCACTGGGAACCGCAAGATTCGGCCTACGTTGAACATGCTCGATGGTCACCGAATTGTCATTACTTACCCTTAGTGGGACCGAGACATTGAAGAAACTTTTTACCATAATCATCTGTTCATGGATACTTTACAAGAGAACATTCGTGCTTTGCCTGTGGAGTTGAGAGAACGCATTTATCGAGAACTGGTCAAAATACAAGTGAAACGTAAAGAACAATTGCATCCGATACGTCACCGGTGTTTGAACCACTGGTACCTTCAGGCTATACAAGGACTGATTCAATTGAAAGTGTTCCATTGGACAGACATTGATCAACGACCTCCTGGTTATAAAAAGGAATGGTTTGGTATTGACGATTCTATCTACTACATTGTAAACGTACTGCATCGAATTCCAGAGGAAGAGTTAACGAATTACCAACATCTTTCACGCAATGTCAACTTGGTGAAAGAGGAAACTTCTGAACGAATTGTAATGTGTAGATTAGTGACTCAACGATTTAAATTCGACACTGAAGTGAAACCATGTTTGTGCAAAGAGTACATTTCTTGTGTCAGACCAAAGAGGATTTAGTATGACCTATTCATGGATACTTTACAAGAGAACATTCGTGCTTTGCCTGTGGAGTTGAGAGAAAGGATTTACCGAGAGCTGGTCAAAATACAAGTGAAACGTAAAGAACAATTGCATCCGATACGTCACCAGATCTTTAACCACTGGTACTTGAATGGTATAAAAGAACTGATTCGTCAGAAATTCTTTCAATGGTCAGACATTGTTCAAAACTTTGAGGTCGCTAATGATCGACATGTTCATGATTATGGTTACTTCGAGATTCACCTAGTGCAATGCATTGAGGAAGACAAGTTAAAGGATTACCAACATATTTTACGTGGAATCTACTTAGAGGAAGAGGAAACACCTAAACGAACTCTGACGTTTCGGTTACAGTATGCAAGATTTAGATTCCCTACTGGAGAACGAAGATCTCTGGCTAGAAAGTACGTCTATTGCATCCGAAAAAAAGAGAATATAAAAAGAGGCTGCCATGCCACGGTTTATGTCACATGTCATCCAACAGATTCCGTGGAAGGAACTCAATGACCATATTCAAACCGTGGATCATTACCATCAATTATTACAAGAACTTTATCCATTCAATTTTGGACGACAAGTGGTGTGTGTCTTAGTGACTTGTTTTCTGGGATTTCGTTTACCAGCCGATTCTTTGTGGACTCTTTACGATCATTACTTACCACCTCCATGGCCTTAAATGGTCACGAAAAACTCCTTTTGTTCAAAGCCTTGCGTTTTCATCTGGATACTTCTCGACCTCAACAGGAAAAAAAGATTCGTCAACTTTTAGCGACCCAAGACGTGTATGACGATGTGTGTGTAGCTTGTGACTTACACCCTCATTGGACAGATGTTCGTGATTGGAAAAAGGGGGGTTTTGAGGCTTGGACCCAAGAAGTGGCCCAGTATGCACAAGAGTTGTTCAAGGAAAAAAGTTACTTTTCAACCCGTGTTAGTGACGGTGCCAGAAGAACCCGTCACCGAGAACAACCACTCGCTTCAGGACAGGACTGTCATGGACATGCCTGAAAGGTCATTCCGGGAGGACACTTGTGTGACAATACCTCATGTAGAGACTGTAAGAACATTACACACTGTCCCTAGGACATCTTGGTTACCCAAAACATGTTGTACAGACACTTGTTTATATTTCACTTTGATCGCTTTGCTGTGTTTTATATTCCTGTACATCACTATTTGGGTTGTATGTATTTTTGTCTTTCGTGTTCATATTTGAAACATTCAATAAACGTGTTCTGAAAAAGTATATAAACTCTTGTCTTGTTTGTTTTTCGTGTCACAAGTGACATTTCTCACACCATGGCTACCTCTGCTGTCTCTGCTCCCTCTTCCTCTACTGTCAAAGTCATCGACGAACACTTAGATCGTGCCAGTTGGGAGGCTTTGTATCTTCGCCATCCCTTTAACATGCTCATTGCTGGACCTAGTGGTTCTGGCAAAACCGAATTCGTCAAACGTTTGATCGAACATAAACATCATTTGATCGATCGGCCCCCTCAACGGATCGTGTGGTGTTACAAAGAGTGGCAATCGGCGTACAACCTCTTGCGAGAAAGTCAAGGCGATTCCATCGTGTTTGTGGAAGGCATTCCTAAAGAAGACGATGGCATCGTCTCTGACTCCCGTCTAACCCATTTGGTCATTTTCGACGACATGTTAGGAGAAGACGAAGAAGAAATTAAATTGTGGTTCACGCGCAAAGGGCATCACCGTAATGCCAGTGTCGTTTACATCACCCAAAATTTGTTTCAACAAAGTAAAGCCCATCGCACCATCAGTCTCAATGCGCATTACGTGGTCTTGTTTAAAAGTCCTCGAGATAAATCGCAAGTGCAAGTCTTAGCCAAACAGTTAGGAACGCCTTGGCTGACTCAGGCGTACGACGATGCCACTCAAACGCCACACGCCTATTTACTCGTCGATTTGAAACCTACGACCCCCGAGGATTTGCGATTTCGTACCCACTTGTTTCACCACTGGTGCCAAGACGGAGGGCCTGTCCTGTACACGTCTCCGTCCTCGACTTCATTTCACTCCTCCCATGAAAAAAATCTATAAAAACCTCAGACCCTTTTTCGTCTGTCTCACACAGTGTGAACATGACGTCCCTTCAGTCGCATCTTCCCGTCAAATTGATTCGTGCCTTGTATGGCATCAGCCGAGAAAAAGATCCACAAACACGAGCTCGTGTCTTAGAAGCTAGTCTCAAAGAAGTCTTACGATGGTTCACGGTGACGGCACGTCAATTACTCCAAGGAATCATTCAGATTCCTCATCAAACCCAACGCTTTTTCGATAGAAACAAAGTCGCTTTGGTCCAACTGGCCGATCCCCGCATCGACACTCAAACCAAAAAACAAATCATTTTGAAACCTGGAGGGAGCGGTACTCTAGGAGGGGTCATCATTCGCTCACTCTTAAGATGGGATCCTAATGCCCCCAAAGTTATCCCTAAGACAAAAGTTCAACGAAGCCCCAAGAAGAAAAAGAAAAAGACCAAGTCCCCAAGAAGAACTTCTCCAGTGGCAGGACCCTCCTCTTACCAGACACCACCCCGAAAAAAGAAAAGAAGCCCCCAGAAAAAGAAACAGAGAAAAAGTCCCCAGAAAAAGAAAAGTCCACAGAAGAAGAAGAAAACTAGTCGCAAGAGAGGCACTTCGGCCAGGACGCAACCTTACACTCGCAAGCCACGACCTGCCACAGCGTCTCCGGCAGCCTCACGTTTGTCCACTTCTCCGTTGATGTCACCAGGAACTGAAGAGTACTTGGAGACGTTGATTACACCAAGAACTTCTCCGTTGATGACCCCCAAAAGAACTTCCCCAGTGGCAGGACCTTCCAATTTAGCGGCAGTGGCTGCTGCTCACAAAGTACCTTCTCCCAAAATCAAAGTCCAAGAAAGATCGGGCATGTTACAAAGTTTACTGGATTTGTCCAAACAAGAACTGGCTCGATTTAGTCCGTTACGTACCCCTGCACGACGTGTCATGCCTGTCCTCAAACTGATAAAACGTAAAGACAATCAGTGGCGACGCGTTCCAGTATAAAAAGACCTGTGACCAAGTCGGGGGTATCAGTGAACTTGTAAAAGATGTCACCTCCAAAAAGCCACAAAAGAAAGAGACAAAGGCAGACGCGTCATCCGACAAAGCGCTTAGCCAAGCATCGACGTTACCCTAAAAAAAGACACAGTCGTTCCAAGAAAAAGAGGCGCCAACAAAGGGGAGGATTCCTTGGCGATTTTCGGAAAAACATTGTTACCTTTATGACAAAGCGATAGTCCCAAAAAAAGATAAAAGGGTGTGCGTTAAGTCATCGACGTTAGTGTCTGTTCGGTGAATGTCCCGGAACCCACAAGCAAAAAAAATGTCACCCTCCAGAAAACCCCAAGGAAAGAAAAGGAAAGGACTGCCACCACGTTTAGCCAAACATGGGGACATGTTATCTGTCCTGTCCAAAGCTTCTCCACCCCTACGAAAAAAACTCATTCAAACGGCCTCCAAAGAGGTCATCGATACCGTGTGCGAATGTTGTTTGAACGTTTTGAAAGGCACGATCCCTTTGTCCAAACACCAGAAACAATGCTTAGGCAAACATCGTCACGTTCTTCGGAAAATGGTTCAAAAGAAAATTCCCATTCGTCAAAAAAAGAAGATGTTGGTCCAACGTGGAGGCATTTTACCTCTCTTGTTAGGCCCCATACTAAAAGGAGTCTTGGGAACCATGTTGGGAGGACTGATGGGAGCAAGATAAAAAGGCCTTCGGAAGTCCCAAGATCTCAGAATCGACCCCTGACAACCCCATGGAAGGACGAAAACTAGCTTTAGTGCCTTACAAACGATGGATGGAATACCATCGGTGGCAAGAACAACGCACCCCGCATTTACCTCCCAATCCCAATTTGAGCGAGATGTCCCAGTTACAACACGAATTGCAGTCCTTGATGGATCGTCAAGATTTGTCCGAAACAGAAAAATCGCAAAAGTATGGTCAACTCTTGCAAAGACTGCAACTCTTTCACCAGAAAGCTTTAGACGAAACAGCTTTACCCACTCTAAAAGATTTTAAGACCTTGATGAAAAGTCCAGCACCATCATTACCACCACCACCACTACTGTCATCCCCAACCGTCACCAGAGATGCTACCCCACAAAGACCTGAGGAAGAAGAGACGCGCGAAGTGTTTCAAACACCGTCAGCAGCTCCCATTTCGAGTAAGATTGCAGGATCCTTGTTGACCCCGTCCCCCACACCCCAACGAGAAGAAATGAAAGCTTGGGTTAAAAAGATGATGTCCACGCCTTCTTCGACAGAAGTGAAAAAGAAAGAAGGGAAACCAGAAGTGAAAAAAGAAAAGAAAACCAAAGCCATTCCATTGCCACCTCCACCACTACCTTTGACTTCTACTCCCGTAGCCCATCGGACACGTAAATCCGTTTCCAAACCACCCTTTCGACCCACCCAAAGTAGCATCACCGAAGAGTGGGTGACTTATTAACACACCAACACAAAATAAAAAAATGGAAAAAGTCTTAGCCAGCATTTACTACGATCCCTCGCATCCTGCAGGTTACGCAGGAGTTCAAAAATTGTATCGTGCTGCCAAAACGCGACTGAAAAGTCTCCGTTTACCTCAAGTGCAACGATGGTTACAAGAACAAGCTACCTACACTTTACACAAACCCATTCGACGCAAGTTTGCCAGAAGTCGCACCCGAGTGGAAGGCATCGATCATCAATGGCAAGCCGATTTAGCCGATGTCTCTCATTTGGCCAGCTACAATCGTGGTTACAAATATTTGTTTTGTGTCATCGACGTCTTTTCCAAATTTGCCTGGGTCGTGCCCTTGACTTCCAAATCCAGCAGCGAGTTAGTGCGAGCCCTGCAACGAGTGTTGAAACAAAGCGGTCGTCGCCCTCTTCGATGGCAAACGGACAAAGGCACCGAATTTCTGAACCAAGCTTTCCAAAAAGAATTAAAGAAACGTGACATTCATTTTTTTACCACCGAGAATCCCGAAACCAAAGCCAGCATCGTGGAACGTTTTCAACGCACTTTGAAAGAACGCATGTGGAAATATTTTACGCATCACCACACTCTGAAGTACATCGACATCTTACCGCACCTGGTGCAAGCGTACAACCAATCTTACCATCGAAGCATCGGACGTGCCCCGCAAGACGTGACTCCCGACAACGAAGTGCTGGTGTTCGAGCGCCTGTTCGGTACGTCCCCGACGAGGGCTGTCCCCAAGAAAAGTGGAGAGTTGACCGTAGGAGATTGGGTGCGCATTGGCAAAACCAAACGCACTTTCGACAAAGGTTACTTACCTAACTGGACGACCGAACTGTTTCGCGTCACTGGACGAGTGCATGGCCGTCATCCTGCCGTCTATAAATTGGAAGACATGAACGGAGAAGTACTCAAAGGAACGTTTTATTTGCCCGAGTTACAACGTGTCACCAAAAAAGAAGACGACGTGTACGACATCGAAAGCATTCTCGAACGCAGAACCCGTAAAGTGGGCAAACGACGTGTCAAAGAAGTCAAAGTACGTTGGAAAGGATATCCACCCAGTTTCGATTCTTGGATCGACGCTTCGCAAGTCATCGACTATAAAAAGAAGAAGTGACCATCATGCCCTTTCACACAGCAACAGACGCAGCTACGTCGACCAGTCCTTCTTCCCCTAGTTCTTCTGTGCAAGATTTACAAAAACAACCCTTGTGGGTGTGGTGTGGAGAACGTGTGCCTAAAACGCAAATCGTCTTTTTCTGCCAAATCTTCGTGGTGTATTGTGTCATCGGGGCAGCCATCGCCAATTTGAGTTTGCAACAAGGAGACAAACAATTGTGGACCATTTTATTGAGCAGTTGCATCGGTTACCTGCTTCCCAATCCCTCCCTGAAATTCTCCTCGAACGGGAACGTTGTGTCCAGTGCCAGTGCCAGTCACCACTCCAACAACCACAACCAGAACCCCATTTTGGGCGGAGACACGCCTCTGACATCCACTAACCCCTCGGACAGCCACAGAACTCTGGAATTATGAGTCACGAAAACCAATTTTACTTAACCTTACCCAGTGACAGTTCCATGGAGGTGTTTCCCAACAACACGTTGTGCTGTTACACGGCCAAATTACCTCAAGCCATCCCCTTAGATCACGAAGCCCATTGGGAAGTGGCTTTAGTAGAAATGATTCACCCGACCCAAGTCCTCAATGTCGTTGCCAATCAAAATAAATTTGATGTGGAAGTTTATGACGAACAACTGCAAAAGTGGATGGATGACAATATCAAATATAAGCATAAAACCCCTAGCACAAAAAAACAACATTACACCATCTATCACTTGTTCGTTCCCCCAGGTTATTATTTTAGTGGTCAACATTTGGTCAACACCATAACCAACAGGTTTAATGGCGTGTTTGGGGAAGCTTTTAAGAATGTCAAGAACAAAACTGTCACCCTGGAATACCACAAAACAGCTCGTCGCTTCCTGATAAAATTTCCTGAGGATAAAATCATGGGTTTCTATTTTTGTGATGAATTGTTCGACATGTTGGGTGGTGACATGGAGATGAGGAAGAGAGTAGAACAACAAAAAAAACCCCCCGAATTATCCATCATTTACGACAACGAGACTTTTGGCCAGTATTTTCGTACCCCGGTAGAACTGAACCAAGGACAGAATTTGATGTTCGTGTATTCCGATGTGGTGGAATACAACGTGGTGGGACACACCTCCGTGCCGTTACTACGTGTCATTCCTTTCAAAGTGGATTCTGCCACAAACGCTGACGAGGAAGGTGGAAACACTTACCACGTCCACCGCGAATTTGTCCATCCTCACTATTTGCCGGTCAGCAAGTCGTATTTGGACACGGTCAACATTACTATAAAAGGAGATTTGGGACAAGATATTCCATTCACCAAAGGAAAAGTCACGGTGAAACTCCATTTTCGAAAACGGTTCTCTCACGACTCGTAAGTCATGTATCCAGTGTACCGAGGGGTGGCTCGACAGCGAGGACACGGTTTAGGAGACATGTTAAAATCGGCCTTTCGTTCGGTGGCCCCGGTGTTGAAACCGATGGTGACACGAGGATTGCACGCCTTGAAAGATGCGGCACTGACACAAGGCAAAGAATTTCTCCAAAATGTCATCATCGACAAACAAAACCCTAAAGAAGCCTTCATGAGGGCAGGCAAAAATGTCTTGCTGCAAACAGGCAAAGACATTTTAGGCCGACGAGACACACCTATAAATGCCCTGCAGGCTACCGAATCAGGCATTCAGCAAGGACAAGGCAGAAAGAGACGACGACAAAGAAAACACCCTTTCACCAGACTTCAAGCGAGAAAGGCCAAGAAAAGAAGAACCGTTCGAGACTTAGACGTTTTCGATTATTGAGACACAGCAACAACAAAAAAATGATGCACCGAGAGTCTTGCGCCTGTTCCAAGACGGAACTGGATCTGTTTGCCATGCCCCCCACCATGATGACGATGCAAGAATCCCAATGGGTGGAATTTCACCCCGTCTCCTCATTGACAGCCTCAGCTCCCATCGAGTTTGAAATCAAAGGACAGCCCGAAGATTACATCGATCTGAATAGCAGTTACTTGTACCTGAAAGTCAAAGTTATAGATAAGAATGGTGATGGAGTTGAAAGCACTGAGAATATAGCTCCCGTCAACAATTTCATGCATTCCTTGTTCAGCTCAGTGGACTTGTACTTGAACAACAAACTGGTCAGCAGCAGCATGGATACTTACCCTTACCGTGCCTACCTGGAAAATCTCTTGACGTACGGAATAGATGCCAAGAATACTCATCTCAATGCTTGTGTGGTATGGGAACCTGACGAAGCGAACAAGTTTGACATAATACAAAAAGACAATGACGGCTTTGAGGAAAGACGAAGCAAAATCTTAAATAAGAAGAGTTTAGAACTGATGGATCGTTTGCATTTGGACATGTGGTTGCAAGAGAAATATTTGCTGAACGGTGTCAATGTTCGCCTGAGACTGAATCGGAGCAGTGCCGCTTTCCATTTGTTGGCTGATAGTGATGCTACTACTGGTGGCAATCCTAAAAGCCAAATCGAGGAGGCCAAACTCTACGTACGACGCGTGGAAGTGTTACCTAAAGTGGGAAATGACATCAGTCAAACGTTGAGCAGAACGACTGCCAAGTATCCCATACGACGTGTGGAAGTGAAAACGTTCACCATTCCCCGTAACCATCAATCCATAATCGAAGATCATCTGTTCCAAGGACAGTTACCCAAGCGTTTAATCCTTGGTATGGTCCTGAATTCAGCCTTCAATGGAGACTTCGATCAAAATCCTTTCAACTTTCAACACTTCAACGTGAAGAAAATCGAAGTCAGTCGCGATGGCAAGACCTTGTGTACCCGGCCCTTTGAGCCTAAATTTGATCCCGAGAAGAATTACTTGAGATCGTACTTGTCCCTGTACGAAGCCACTGGTCAGTTAGGAACCAACACCAGTCACGGTATTACGTACGAAGATTATGCAGGAGGCTACGCTTTGTGGGCTTTCGATTTCACTCCAGACCAAGGCAGCGACGAGGGACATTTCCACCCTATAAAATCAGGCCAGATTCGTGTGGAACTTCAGTTTGCAGACCCAGCCCCTGATGTAACGGTGAACGTCATCCTGTATGCAGAATTCGATAATACCATAGAAATCAACAGTTTGAGAGAAGTCATTCTAGATTATTAGAAAGCCATGGAAGACTGTTATCCCTCTTTACCTAGTGGAGAAACTTTGGAGATGGAATGTAAGGAGACCGTGGAAGGAGAAGAATCTCAAGACAAAGACGAAGAAGTTCTGATGAAGTCGAGATGGCCAGAACAAGAAGCCCATTTAGTCTCCTGTTTTGCCAAACACTTGGTCGACAAAATGACGGAATTGATCAAAAAAAATTGTTATGGATGTCAAAACGATCATCCCAGTCAAATTCAACACGATAAATGCCTGATGTTAAGTCAAGAAGAAAAATTGGACGAGTATCTGGACGAAGCTTGGAGTCTCATCTCGAACAAAGACGTGTTGCACCAGTGGTATAAAGACTTGCGTGAACATTCTTGTCCACCATTAACCACTCAAGAGATCCATCGTATCGAAGCTCTCCTGAATCAGAGTGAGGAAACAGAACGAATAACCGTTTATTCCTCAGACATTTTCAAGCAAAAAGTCAGGATCGAATTGACGACTTATTATTACCTGTGAAGAAGAAAAAAGCACACATAAAACATGGATACCTGGGAACTTTATTACCTTTTGAACCACAGTTCGTATACGTCTTCTTGGAATCCCGTCGTCTGTGCTAAAGATGAACTCCCTCATCGCAAACCTAAAGACCATCAAGCTTACGTGATCAACACGGACGATAGTCATCTCCCAGGAACCCACTGGGTAGCCGTTTACTTTCCTCAAGAAGGATGTGTGGAATATTTCGATTCGTACGGATTGCCCCCTTTGGAAGACGATATCATTGACTTTATGAGAAGAAATGCTCAAACCACCCGATTCAATAACGTGAAATTACAAGGCACAGATTCCTTGGTGTGTGGACAATATTGTGTGTATTTTCTGCATCATCGCAGCCTGGGCTATTCCTTAGAACATTTAGTGACTCATTTCGATCCTCGTTCTTCTGCTAGAAACGATGTGAAAGTAGATCGATGGTTTTGTGACCATTATGCTTATCTTTTGTCTCAAGCTAGGAAACGTAGTGTCCATCAATGGCCTAATGATTTCCAACAGTGGAAATCACAATTTCATTCACAACGTTGTCAGCCTTGTTTGAAGTAGATTGTAATTGAAGAAAAAAATGTTTGTGATTTGAAAAAAATTGTTTGATGTTATAGTGATGGATTATTGTTAAAAATGTTGCTGTTTAGTGTTAAGTGATTTTTTGAATAAAAAATGTTGTGTTTTGAAAAAAATGCCTTTGTGGTTTGTTTAGCTAGAAGAATGTTGGATTGATGCTCTTTCATTTCTTACTATCCCTCTCATGAACATTGCGGCTCGAAAACCGTGTGGGGGATGTTTTCCTTCACGTCCGCGCTTTCACTTTAAGAACCGGGTTGTTCCCAGTCTAGCCATCCATTGTCGACTCATCCTCCTAAGAAGATGTGCTCCAAACTAGCTAAGCTCAACGAAGCCTACGTGAATTTGCATAGGGTCAGACACAGTCTGATACCGAAGCCAGAAGAAATAGAGAATGTGAGAATGTTAAAAATCACTGAAGACCTGATAGAAGAGCTCTTCAGAGAAGAAATGAACAGGGAGAAAGAAGAATGGACAGAGAAGTACAGACTTCAGAGACAGCAGCAACAGCAGCAACAGCAGCAGCAGCAACAACAGCAACAGCAGCAGCAACCTGAAGCTGACAGAGGCTTTGTGGATTGTCGTATCGACACCAAAGAATTCTTCTTCTCTTTCCGAAGAAGCAGACCAATCGCCAGAAAGTCTATCCTCAGAGGACATCGCATTCTTAGAAACTGAAAAAAGAATGCCATAGCAAAAAAAAAACAAAAAACAGCCCTTTTCAGGGCTACCCAATACTCTAGAAAAGAAATAACGATCCATTTGCCAATGTGTATAGGTAGAGTAGTGTGAAAATAAACACTAACTCTAGCTTTTAAAAATGTAAGCGTATGAGTTAGTGTGATTGTGTTTGTAAGTGATAAAGTAGGTTGGTGTGGATAGTAGATTAAAATGATGTTTGTTTTTGGGGTTGTTTGAGGTGTATATTAGGGGTTAGATTGGATTGCTTTGCGTATGTGGATAGTCTATTGAAGTGATGGGTAGCATAAAAAAGTGAGCGAGTGTTTCTTTTAGGTCAGCGCGTTGTTGTTTTTGGTCATGATCTAGGTAAGATGAATTTTATGATTTTAGGGGGATGTTTTCCATCACGTCCGCGCTTTCAGTATAAATTGAAACTCGTTGGGCAGTCCAGCTACCCTTGTTGATTGATCAACACAGCCAGAAGAATGACTAGCAGAATAGTGAAACTGTTAGAACTCCAGATGCACCTGGAATATGCCAGGCGGATAGTAAACGAACTATCAGCGGAGGCTATAGTAGAAGAAGCAAGAATAAAGAAGGAAGAAGAGGAGAGAAGACAGAGGGAAGAAGAGGAAAAGAAAAGAGAAGAGAGGATGTCATTTAATATTCCTGAAACAGAGGATTGGGGTGCTGAAGCGAACCATCCTCCCTCTGCGCTCCCCAGAAGAAAGGTGAAAGAAGACTGGGGAAGAAGATGCGTGTGCGGCGCAAGGCCAGGAAGGTGCAACCATTAGATAGGTGCATCTGGAGTTTAAAAAAACAGCCCTTTTCAGGGCTACCCAATACTCTAGAAAAGAAATAACTATTAATTTGCCAATGTGCGTAGGTAGAGTAGTGTGAAAATAAACACTAACTCTTTATTAATAGTATAAGTGTATGTGTTTGTGTGTTAGTAAGAGCTCAGGTAAGTTTGTGTGAATAGTAGATTATGGGTTTCTTAGCAAATGTGGAGAGTATAGTTAGGGTTATATTATATGAAATGAGAAAGTAGGGGGATGTTTTCCTTCACGTCCGCGCGTTGTTGGGTCATGATCTAGGTAAGATCCATTTTATGTTTTTAGGGGATGTTTTCCTTCACGTTCGCGCTTTTCGTATAAGAACCCACAGTATTAGTTGTTCAAACCATTCTGCAAAGAATAAAAAGAAGATGGCATCAAACCACCTTAACAAAATGGAAAAATTGCAAAACGTGATGGACAATTTAGGAATGTTTGAGCAAATGTTGGTTAACCTAAACGAGGATCACTACTCATATAGTCCCCATAGAGTGAAGATGGAGATAAACAATTTACGAAAAATGAAGGTAATCATTAGTGATCTGTTGAAAGAAATAAAGGAGGAAAAGGAGGATGAAGAGGAAAGGATAAGGATGAGAGAATGGAATGAAAAAATTGAAAAAGAAGAGGAAAATGAGAAGAGGAAGAAAGAAGAGGAGGAAGAGAAGAAAGAAGAGAAGGAGAAAAAAAAGAAGAGAAAGAGTGTTGGAGATAAAATAAGAAGTTGGTGGAGGAAAAGAAGAAATTAGAAGAAGAAAAACCAAAGGCCCTTTTCAGGGCCAGCCATATTTCTCGAAAAGAGATAGTCTTTTGAATTGCCTACCCCTTTTTTAAAAAAATTTTTAAAAAAAAAATCCCATGTTAAATTCCCCTTGTCCGTAGAGTGACCCACGATTTATTCCCATGTTAAATTCCCCTTGTCCGTAGAGTGACCCACGATTTTCTCCATGTTAATTCCCCTTGTCCGTAGAGTGACCCACGATTTTTCTCCATGTTAAATTTCCCTTGTCCGTAGAGTGACCCAGGGGTCCCTGTAATGCTAATTCCCATTGTCCGTAGGGTGCCCCCCTTCACTACTCTTAGTTTGTAACCATATACTCGTTTACTAAGAATGCAACGACATATTTATAAAAATTACATTCACCCAGAGAGTCAGTACCTTTTTCCCGAGTAGCCCATGAGCAATAAGCTGAAAGGTATAAAGATCCCCACTGAAAGCAAACTGTAAACCTGGTTTTTATTTAAAACTTTGGTTAGTATCGGATATTTGAAATTTAAAAAATGAACACTTTAAATCATCTGGGTGCTATATTTCAACACTTTACCATCCAAAGTTGTAAACAAAAACGTATTTTCTCTAAATCTTTCTATCACCGTCCTCTAAAAACACAGTACGATGTAGCTTTCTTGCATTATAACAATGTGTACAAACTCTTAAACTATTGTTTGCACAGCGGTTAGTGTGCATCGAATGTGCACTACTTGACTTAGGATGCCGCTGTTTCGCTGCATTGTGCGCAGAAAGTGTTTTATTATTTTATTTTAGTGTTGTAATATTGCCAAACAAATGAGTTGCTGTGTTTTCTCTTGTAATTCTTTTTTTCTTCAAACTAGTAGTTTTATATATAACATACTGCGCTAGGAATTTTTTTATATAGTTTTTAGTGCTGTCGGACGAGAATGGGTTAGTGCCAAACCTGACTCTGCAATTATACTCGCAAACCGTTATTACTGGAGCTGATTAAATATCGATATCACCAATATAGGGAAGTCGGTTCTGACCTATTTTTATCCATCACTTAGATACACGTATGCTTCATTATTAAACAATCTGATCCACGAAAGGTGAACAAATACATTGACAGGAAAATTGACTTATAATTTCCGATAGAAATGTTCATCTCCCATTTAGTACAATGTTTTAAAACATAAAATATTACCTTTCTTACTTGTATTGATTCTTAATCACTGGCACCTGCGTAGGTACGAATCTTTATATGGCATTAAGTATTTTTTGAACAACCATATATCCGATTCCGATAGGCAACATCGGAGACAAGAGACAGGGCAATCAAAATAACGGTGACGTTGCGCATACAGGTGTGAACATTTTACTTATGTAATTGTCTGTCACTCACAGAGAAATAAAAGACTACCAGTCCAATATGGAAGGTCATAGGTATTTAATATATTTCTCATTGGTGTTGAGTATCAAAATCTAACAGAAGGAAATTAACTTAATATGTACATTACCTTCAAAATTTAAACAATGGAACAGTTTTGAAAGTGACACAATCTAGTGAGTCGTGCACGCACATCGATATAAGAATGAACATTAAATTCGTGTCCAATAGTTTAATCTAAATGTTTCCTTTCCATAGTTTATAGTGTTTTATTTTTTAACAAGAAGAAGCATGTACATCGTCTTGTGGGGATAAATGCATGTCATTTCCGGTTAGCGTACTCTGTAAGTGGAAAATCGTAGATAAGTTTGAATAATCAAAATATTATTTCTTCTTTACACTTTATAATTTTTAAAAATTCTTTTTGTGCGAGCATAACTACTTTTATTCATGTAATGCAAATCTGATGTAAACAGAAAAATGTTGCAGTATGGCCGGTGATTTTTAAACAAATAATAAAGCACTGGATAGAAGATGTAAACAAAGAACTCACTTTCTTCTGTACACTTGTGCCTATTGGCCTCTGACATGTATATATTGATAGTAAAATAACAATCGCTTTCTAGTTGGGCGCACGAATGGACAGACAGACAGACAGACAAATAGATAACTATATAGATAGACATATAGATATTATTCTGTATGTGTTTCATTAAATAGCTTTAAATAGAAATTGCTTTACACAAACATCCACTGAATACCTGCTCTATTTCTATTTTCCATCTCCAAGATAAGGTCTCACTAGATAGTTTTGTATTTTGATACCTCCATATTTTTTTACGTACAAGGCATGAACATAATTATCATAAGCCTAGCATTTATAAATTCGCACATAAGCTAATTCTGTAATGTGGTTTAGATTTGCTTTGAGTTAGGCTTGAAAATGGGTTGGCTTGTTTGGTGATTGCCTGTCACAGTTAGACTAGCACTGGGGGGCCCCAAGTGGTCGAGTGGTCTAAAGCGCTCTCCGTTACGGATCACTGCCATCTCACCTCTGTCTGCGTGTGTTCGAGTCTCGGATTCGGCCAGTGTGGGTATGTGAGAAAGCTTGCCAGTTGCTTCTCGAGGGTCGGTGGTTCTTTCCGGGGATTTCCCGGATTCTTACTCCACCATTAATACTGGCCGCCATGTATATCCTATCGTGTGCTGGAAAATGGCGTTAAACCCTACAACAACAATAAAAAAATAGACTAGCATTGGAGATCAAATGCGTAACTTGGGCTGCAAACGAACTGCCGACTTGGCTTACGTATTTGCGTATGTGTGCTACAGAGGTAAATATCTAAAAATCAAGATGGTCGAGGGATAGTGAAAAGTATGCTAATTTGTTATAGTACTAGTGAATTTCATTCATGCATAAGGCACATACTGATTTATTTAGCTGCCTTGTCACAGGAAAACATTCAAAATAGCTATTTGCTGTAAAAATGAATGTAATAAAGAGGGGTTGGTGGCAGTATTGGTTCAGTATAAAAGCCACGAGTTGTATAAGGAATTAGCCTGATTGCCGCAGTCAAAATCTCACATGCATACTTTCAACAAAAATCATTACTTTGTTTTAATTTGTATCTTCAGTGTAAAATTATTCTCCTTTTTCTGCAATAGGTCATTGTCGTATGAAAATTCACCAGATAAACTATCCAGTGAGACCTAACGTAAGCTTTGTATATGAGCGATGGCGAAACACAGCATACAAGTGACACGTCTGAAACCGTGTTTATCTCAAAGCCAATATCTAAGAATCTATACAGCAGGCTGTTAGTGTTCTAGCCTTGCGGAATGTAAACCGTCAGATAATCATTTGACAGTCGTATGGTATTATCACAATCTAGTAATTGAATTTACATTATCGAGGAAAAAAGTGTCATGCAGCTTCCTAGTTCAATCAATATTTCCTCTTATTCTCTGTAATGGCTCAATTCATATTAGACATCAGCTTTTTCACTCAGAATCCACTAATTTGAACAAGGCTGGAAAACCATAAAAATTCGTTTATTACGCAACAGATTTGGAATTATTTTTCATGCACTAAAGGGCAAACCACTTCATTTTCCTGGGTAGGGAGTTGCAGCATTTTCTTTTTAGACCAAGTATTCTTTTCTTGGCATGTTTTTGTTTCTCTCGACAAAGATTTCCGGCTCTCGCATAGCTCGAAAAAGATAATCTTGCTAGGAGGTAGATATTTAGTAACGCCATTATTTTAAATAGCAAATCTTGCTCGGAGGTAGATATTTAGTAACTCCATTAGTTGAAAAAGATAATCTTGGTCGGAGGTAGATATATTTAGCAACACCATTAGTTGAAAAAGATAATCTTGCTCGGAGGTAAATATTTAGTAACTCCATCAGTTGAAAAAGATAATCTTGCTCGGAGGTAGATATTTAGTAACTCCATTAGTTGAAAAAGATAATCTTGGTCGGAGGTAGATATATTTAGCAACACCATTAGTTGAAAAAGATAATCTTGCTCGGAGGTAAATATTTAGTAACTCCATCAGTTGAAAAAGATAAGCTTGCTCGAAGGTAGATATTTAGTAACTCCGATAGTTAAAAAGATAATCTTGCCCGGAGGTAGATATTTAGTAACTCTATTAGTTGAAAAAGATAATATTGATCGGAGGTGGATATTTAGTAACTCCATTAGTTGAAAAAGAAAATCTTGCTCAGAGGTAGATATATAGTAACTCCATTAGTTGAAAAAGATAATCTTGCTCGGAGGTAGATATTTAGTAACTCCATTAGTTGATAAAGATAATCTTGGTCGGAGGTAGATACTTATTAACTCCGATAGTTGAAAAAGATAATCTTGCTCGGAGGTAGGTATTTAGTAACTCCATTAGTTGAAAAAGATAATCTTGCTCGGAGGTAGGTATTTTGTAACTCCATTAGTTGAAAAAGATAATCTTGCTCGGTGGTAGATATTTATAACTCCGATAGTTGAAAAAGAAAATCTTGCTCGGAGGTAGATATTCAGTAACTCCATTAGCTGAAAGAGATAATCTTGTTCGGATATATAGGGTAGATATTTAGTAACTGCATTAGCCAGAAAAGAAAACCAGCGAACTGTATTGATGTACAGCAAACATTATATTCCGACTCAAAAGAAAATCCATGCCCTCTGTCCACCCTTTATGAAATCATCGGTACCCAAGTCAGTAAATGGGCTAAAAGGAATTTAAAGCGTCATTGATAAAGAATATACATACACTGTTGTACACACACATGACTTATTGTTTAGGGTAAGCTGTTCATACTTTATGGCCCGTCATTTAGAAATAGTACAACTTCAGACTCAAAAGGTTGGAAAGTATATAAACATTTAAAAAAAATTAAAGCCCGATTTTTTCAGAGAAAAGATATCACAAATAAAACCTATTTTCATTTTTTTACATGTTTCTAAGTACATCTCATGTTTCTATCGTTAAAAATTCATAGAGGACAAACACATCGTTTTTGTCGTCTGCTCATTGAGTTTTCAAGGAATGTCACAAGGATTTTGTATATAGTGCAAGTTTCGATTCTAAAAATATTACGTTTACAACTTTTTGTTAAAATAAAAAAAATGAATTGAAACATTTAAACTAAGATCAGTTGGTTCAGTGAGAGAGAGAGAGAGAGTAAACTTCTCGAAATGTTTGCTCCGTTCTCAGTTTTGATATTTCTAATGATAATAATATCGGTGTTATGTTGTTTGAAATAGCAAATGAAAATTCAGCTAAAGAACTGACACACTTACAAACATAACAGTAAAGGGCAGACACATGCTAATACGGGTTTATCATGCAAACACACAATTGGACTTTGACAGCTATAAATTAATAATGGAAAGAGTGGAAAAAGGGGTATTAGTTTAAAAGAAAACACGCAGTCGCGCAACGACACTTACAAACAAACCGATAAAGGAAGGACGGCAGGTAGATATATTTTGTCATAAAAACACACAATCACATAACGCTTTTTAATGACAAACATTCGTTCGCGGGATAAAAGCAAAGTAACAGTCTTTTTTTTGTTGTTGAAAACACGCAATTACTAACAGACCGACTCGCTCTTACCAAGATTTACATTCATTCTTATAGTATGCCACATTTCCTTGTAATTTTATAGCAAGTATCCTGAATACCGGATTAAGGCCTTCCAAAGCTCTAAGTACTGAAATTATTATGGTGACCTCCCCACCCCCACCCGCACCCCCCCACTCACAAAAAACGTGACACAAAAAAAAACAATATTAAAAGCTAAAAGGTGGGAAAATACTAGTGTTGTGATCATTCTAAATCAAATACACGTGCATGCAGATCGAAATGGTTATATACTGGTCATATATAATTCATTTCAATTTTATCATCAGCAATTAATTTGAATCATTTTTGGTGCCCCAGTTGGGCTGGTACCTTAAATACGTGCTTAACATGCTTAATGGGTAATCCTGCACTGTGTATCCTTATGCACTTTCCACATTCTCTAAGTATCGAGAGGTATTCAGCTCTTTTCTTACAACTGATACCACTTGTGTGTCCCTTAGTACTCTCTAGACTAGACTAATGTAATTCTCTTCTGTCTGGTTCGTATGAGCTATCTTCTACAGAAACTTGAAAACTTCAAAACACACCTTATCGAATCATCCTTTGAATACCAAGAA
Source organism: Sinohyriopsis cumingii (assembly GCA_028554795.2). Lineage (NCBI taxonomy): Eukaryota > Metazoa > Mollusca > Bivalvia > Unionida > Unionidae > Sinohyriopsis > Sinohyriopsis cumingii. The sequence goes on along the minus strand of CM068842.1, from coordinate 679,905 downwards.
CCGAGTACTCCTCCCCTGCTACCACTGGTTTGATCGCTACAGGATCAAATACACAAACTGTTTTCTATGATACATTTCGCTGACTGCCTCCAGACCAAAATACCTATCTGACCTATCTAACCCACATGTACAGCAATGGCGTCCCTAGGATTGGTGTCACCCAGTGCGGTAACTCATGGTGTTACCCCCATGAAACTCCTTCCTACAAAAAATTAAAATTTTGTATAGACAGTCATGTGCGGTAACTTATGGTGTCAACCCCATGGAACCCCTTTCTGTACAAAAATTCAAAATTTTATATACAGTTATTTTGGTGTCACCCCCATGACGCCAATACCCACGTGTACACCCCCCTTCCAGATACTTACCCCTCTCTACCGATACTCGTATTCTTATTATTCCCACTATCGAAACGAAGTCTTACGTACAACGTTTTAAATGCATACCAGAGCCCATATATCTGGCACGAATTTCCTTGTTGATCTTCGGCACAACGACAATGTTATCTCACGCACCAGTGCTCTTAAAACTCAACTATATCGACTGCAAGAACATATATAAGTAGTAAAGGGGGACAATATACGGTCTATGGGACTTTTATGTAAAAAATGGCTGTTTGTTGGCCTATAGGGTCTATGTGACAATACCAAGGGGAGATTTAACATGGGTGGGACTATAGCGGATCAATGGAAAGTTGAACATAGGTTGGGACTGTATAGGGTCAATGGGAATTTAACCTATGGAATGTAGAGCGACAATGCATTGGGACTGTCTAGGGTTTATAGCAGTTGAAGAGGGGTGACGTCACGGTACTGGACACTGGTAATAATGTTGCAAGTGGCTGACCTCACTCGGGTGGAACAATGTGGCAAGGGGCTGATCTGAATACGTGTTACCCTAGGAACAAGTAGATATAGACATAGAAACGTGGCTGGAGACAGGGTTAGAGACATAGACATATAAAAACAAACACACACATACAAACGTAAGCGTGCACACACACACACACACACGAGCGAATACAAACACACACACAACACACATACATACAAACGTACGTACGCACACATACCCCCCCCACTTTTAGGCAAGATAATTTTTTTTCTTCGAGGAAATTGTATGACCCTGAATTGGGCTTTTGGGTAACTTCTTTTTGTCGTCTAACTTCTGTCTTCTCGTCTTCTCCTCCAACAACATCTTAATTTCTCCACTACTTTCTTTTTTTCTTCTTCTCCTGTTTCTTCGTCCCTGTCTTCTTCTCTTCTCATTCTCTTCTTTTTCAATTTTTTCGTTCCATCTTTTCATTTGTTCTTTTATCATCCTCATCCTCGTTTTCTTCGTTTTCTTTGATTATTTTATTTAATATTTCTTTCCCTTTCCTCAAAATAGTAACCTCCATGCTGAGTCTTTACGAGCTATAAGCCCCATCCTGCATCCTCACTAACATTTCATATATCTTCTATGATATCCACTACTTCCTGCACTTTAATCGTTTTGTCTAGGTGATTGCTGATCATTTTTTTTTTATTCAATGTTGAATGGCGCGAATGACGAATGCTTCACTTTATATTTTTCAAGCACGGACCTGAAGGAAAACATCCCGTCTCATCAGCTAGCCGTACCACCTACCCAACAATACACAATGATGAGATTGGTAACTTAAAAAATTTTTTTACAAGCCAAGACATTAATATCAAACTTTTTGAGTGTAGGAACATATTTTTTTTAAGATATAAAACAAACACATACACAAGCGTACATGCACACACAAATACACATACACACACAAACGTACGGGTGCACACATCCATGCAAACACACATACAAACGTACGCACACACACAAATACACATACACAAATGCACACAAGCGTACGCGCTCCAAGCACACACATATCAGTAAAGGAGTTAGTGTTTATAGTCACACTGTTTCACATTCACACAAATTCGCAACTTGATCAGTCTCTCTTTACTAGAGATCTGGTTAGCCATAAGAAGAGATTTTTTTTCCAACTCCAAAATACACCTGGTTAATGCTGACATCTCCCAAGCCGGGCACCATAGACACATCTCCTACTCGAGTCATTGTCCCAATTCACAGTTTTGGTTTGGAGCGCAGAGGCAGTTTGATTGGCTTCATTACCATAATCTTCAGTTTCTCGGATTCTGAAGACACTGTTTGGGGGACAACAGCTCTTGGTACTTGTGGTAGTGGTTGTGGATCTGGCTGTGATTGACGTGGTGGCTTCCCCACCCCAGGCTTTACCTCACACAGAGACCTAATCATCAGGTGTGGAAGGACTGTACTCTTCTCTTCTTTCTTATTTTTCCTCTCCTGCTTCTCTTCTTCAATCCTGACAGTTTTCTAGATCGCATCCATGGCCAGCTCGTCCAGGAGGCGCCTGGCATACTCCAGTTGCATTTGGAGTTCAAGAAGTTTACTGATTCTGTTAATTATTTATGAAGTTGACGAATCAACAATGGGTAGCAGCCTAACGAACGCTCTGCTTTATACGTCTAAAGCGCGGACATGAAGGAAAACAGCCTTTTACACAAAAACTCACAATGACTGACTAACTGACTATTTGTAATTGAGACGCTTTTGCCTCATCTCCCAGGCATTGCTGTACTCTTTGAGCACTATTTAATTAAACCATCAGGTAGTTGGACTAACACCTAAAGGTTAATGTCCCTAACGACCCGAATGTAAGGCTTGCATGAGTGGGAATGAACCCAACACGCACTCATGTTCAATAATAATTCATCAGTGTGTTCTACTGAGCCAGGTGTCTACCAAAGCAGTATGTGACGCCCGTTGCGATTGGTCGCTACTATGACGTCGCATCGGGCCACCTGTGTTTTGACGGGTGGAAGTTTGTCCACATCTTCGTCATGTTACTGATGTCTGGGATAGGCAAGGGAGGAAATTGACCCAGCAGAATGTGCAAACACACATAGCCCTGAAACGCCAGTCCGTACTCAATCATATCCAGTCCAGGTATTTTAATGGACAATACAATATAATAATAATATGTAAGCCACCTGTGCAATATGTCAAATCAATAAAAGTTAAAAAAATTCCTAAATCATTCTATTTAGAGTTGGAATTTTAGTATACAAGGTGTACACACACACACACACACACACACACACACACACACACACACACACACATATATATATATATATATATATATATATATATATATATATATATATATATATATATACACACACACAACAGTACCAATCATCTAAGTCAAAAAGACTCATATTATTGATGTAATTCGGCAGCAATCTTCGCTGTCCACGACTATATCATAGTCCTTGTAGGACTGGTGGCTAATTTTTCTCCATTCTAAACGGCAACCTGAATGATGATAAAAAGATGAAAAACTCAACAGTACCCACTTCACTGTCCATAACATGGTGCACGCTGGCCTATAAGAAACACTCACGTACACGTTTTTCTTCCAAACACATACACACTCTCTTACAAAATCAGAGAAGCTAAGTGTTTATAGACACGTCTATTTTTAACCTTCAGACAAACAACAAGACAGACAAATATTTTGTGAATTTGATTACTATCTCTTTTGCAGATTGTTGCGGGTAAGCCCGAAAAGGGCTGTTTTGTTGGAGAGTTGTGGCAATCTCTTATCGTTTAAGATTGCGTCCCGCCTGGCTGCAGGCTTTCCCACAGGATAAGGTCTGCTTCTGCGGAAGGAGAAGGAGAACTCTTTCGTGTCCACTCGACAGTCTACATTGACGTACACTTCGTTTCCTAGCTAAAGACAAGAGATATCCGCAATGGTCACAAAACCATATATCTACTTTTCCAACGTTTCTAGAAGAGTTACGATCACAATAAGTCAATAAATGGTTTAAGGCATATCCAAGACTGCGTTGATGAATAAAAGACACACAATATTGTCCACACACCATGGAATCTGTGCCTTGTAATTTCACATTTTCTAATGGTGTCGTCTGGGCAATTCGTTTCAAAATTCAATGATGTCGCCTTCCAAAGGCCGCAATCCGTACGAATCAAAATGCTCCACGGCAGTTATCGTGGGGAAAGTAGACGACTAGTCAGTGGGTTCCTGGGAGACAACTTTCGTCCTTGTTGATGACATAAGCTTCATGGTTTTTAGGTTTGCGATGAGGAAGTTCACAGGATAATAGAAGCGGTGTAAAAAACTGTTTTTCAAAAGGCAATAAAGTTCTCAGGTACCCATTTTTTGTTCTTTCACAGGTAATGATAAGTCCTTAATTCAATCCTGACTTGTTGCTTGAAAATCTCTGTCAAGTAATCGTCTCTTCTCTTCGTCTCCGTACTCTGGGCCAAGAGAGATTCGATGCGATTGGATCTCTAGAGCAATCAGTGGAGGAAAGGAATGATCACGCAAGTCTTTATACCACTGATGCAAGACTGCATCGTCCGAGATTAGATCACAAACGTCCTCCAGATAATCGATTAATTTTTCTTCTTGACTCAGCATCAGACAGTTATCGTGTTGAATTTGACTGGGATGATCGTTTTGACATCCATAGCAATCTTTCTTGACCAGACCTGTAATGGTTTCTGACATGTGTTTGGCAAAACAGGAGACTAATTGTTGTTCTTGTTCTGGCCATCTGGACATGACCATCATCACTGCTTCGTCTTTGGTTTGTTTTTTGGGTGGGTGGTTCTGCTTCCACGATATCCTTCCATTCGACTTCTGAACATTCTCCACCATTTAAAGAGGGATAAGAGTCTTCTATAGCTTCTAATAGTCAAAAATGACTTCTCATAATGTTGATTTATATCGTATTGTCGGATTCAGCATACAAGATGACGTTCACTGTGTTAGGTAGACCTTCTGCAAACTGAAATTCCATACGAGTCTGACCGGATCTTATAGGGTGGAAATGTTCCTCGTCGCTGCCTTGGTCTGGAGTGAAATCAAAGGCCCACAAAGTGTAGCTTCCTGCATAATCGTCGAACGAAATGCTGTGTGGTGTTCATCTCTAATTGTCCGGCAGCTTCGTACAGGGACAAGTATGACCTCAAGCAATTCTTCTTTTCGATGTCAGGTTTGAGCGGAATGATACACAAGGTCTTGCGATCGCGACTAACTTTAGTAGTGCTGAAACTCGAAAGGATTTTGATCATGGTCTCCGTTGAAGGTTGCATTGCTAACGATGCAGTGATTAAACGCTTGGGTTCTTGGATAAGATGGTCTTCGATCTTGGATCGGAGTCCAGTGGCAATGATGAAGGTTTTCACTTCCAGGCGTCGTATCGGATACTTGCCAGTCGTTCTGCTCAAAGTGTGACATATGTCGTTTTCCACTTTAGGTAACACTACCACGCGTTGCACGTAAAGTCAGGCTTCTTGGATGATGGTTTTGTAATCAGCATCATCAGCCATCAAATGGAAAGCGATACTGCTTCAATTCAGTCTTAGGAGTACATCCACAACGTTCAGCAAATACGTCTCTTGTAACCACATGTCCAAAAGCAAACGATCCAACAGTTCTAAACTACGGCTTAGTTTGAATTTCTTTTGACGTTCGTCGAATCTCTTATTGGTGGAAACTTTACCCGCCACCTTATTGAATTCGCCAACTGTGTCCATAACACGCAGGCATCCAGATGGGTGGCTTTGGCTTCTTTTCCGTACGTCAAGTGATTTTTGAGGTACGGTCGATAAGGGTAAGTATCCATGCTAATGCTGACCAGTTTGTTATTCAAGTACAAATCCACTTCGCTAAACAACGAATGCATGAAACTGTTGACGGGAGCTACTGCCTCTTCGGTGTCTAGTTCGGTACCGACCTGGCTCTTACACTTTGAATTTCAAACACAAATAACTGTTACACAGATCGATGTAATTTTCAGGATGTCTTTTGATTTCAAATTCGATGCGGGACGAGGTTGTCAAAGAGGAGATGGGATGAAATTATACCCATTGGGATTCTTACATCGTCATAATAGTGGTTGGCATTGCAAACAGATCCAGTTCCGACTTGGAACATGCGTAAGACTCTCGGCGCATCTTTTTTCTATCTAATTTAATAATCAAAAAAGTATAATTCTCGGACCGATCATCTTTTCTTGGTTTGTCTAGCTCTGTGGATGTGAAGTCCTCTGGAGGGGTGTCTTGGTCGTCTCTTTCTACCTTGTCCTTACTGTGGTGTCAGGGAAGCAGGAATACCTGGCTCAGCAGCGTCCAGGGCATTTATAGGAGTTTCTCGTTGGTCCAAAATATCTTTGCCAGTTTGAAGCAAGGCATTTTTGCCTGCTCTCAAGAAAGCTTCTTTAGGGTTTTGTTTGTTGATGATGACATTTTGGAGAAATTCTTTGACGTGCATCAAAAGCGACACCTTTCAAATCGTGCAATCCTCGTGTCAACGTCAGTTTCAAAACGGGGGCCACCGAACGAGACGCCGATTTCAGCGTATCTCCTAAACCATGTCCTCGCGGTTGAGTGACTCCTCGGTACACATGATACATGATTTAAGAGTCGTTAGAGAATCGTTTTCGAAAATGCAGTTTCACTGTAACTTTCGCTTTGGAGAATGGAATATTTTGTCCCAGATCTCATTTCATACTAATGTTTACACTGTCGAAATACGACTTACTAACGGGTAAATAGTGAGGGTGTACAAATTCGCGGTGAACATGATAGGTGCTTCAACCTTCCTCGTCATTGGTTGTGGCAGAATCCACTTTGAAAGGAATGACTCTCAGTAACGGTGCGGATTTGTGTCTTACCACGTTGTACTCCACCACATCAGGGTACACAAAGATCAAATTTAATCCTTGGCTCAGTTCTACAGGGTAACGGAAAATACGAAACATCCAAGTTGATGGTGATGGATATCATGAATAGACGATGAATGGTCTCCTCCCAAAATGTAAAACAATTCAGGATAACATTTAATGGACAACGTTTGGATTCAGAAAATGTCATAAGTAGGCGACTAGCCACTTTATGGCACTCGAGGTGACACTTCGTTTGGTTTTGTCCAAGGCTTTGCCAAACAGAGCATTGAATTTGGAAGCAATCGTATCCACCAAATGTTGGCCACTAAAATAAAAGCCTGCAGTAATTTTCAACATATAGATGTACCGATGAGTATTGGGGAACACTGGTCGTTTCATAGAGGCATCTACAGTTTAGTTTTCAGTCAAGTATTTTTGCACTTGGTCGTTCAGAATTTCGACCTCAAAAGTTTTTATTTATTTTGAGCGATGTTTTTGATTTGTTTAGGGCGAATTATGTCGACCACAGCCACTTCCCAATGGGCTTCGTGATCCAACTGGGTGACACGAGGTAATATTGCAGTGAAATATAGTGTATTGTGGAGAAACACATCAAATGAACTGTCACTGGGTAATGTTAAGTAAAACACAGTGAGTATTGAGACTGATGGCGCGATAGGCTTTAGTTTGTTTAAAAAAAACTTTAGGTGATGTAAATCACACTGGCATTACAGTAGTAATGTGGGGGAGCCTAGCCTCAATGGGAGCTTAACGTTAAAATAGTGTCCCGGCACTCTAGCCTCAATGGAAATTTAACATGAGGAAAACAAGCCCGGCACTCTAGCCTCAAGGGGAATTTAACATGGGAAAAAGTCTTGGGCAACTCTAGCCTCAAGGGGAATTTAACATGGTGGGACTGTCTAGGGACAATGGGGAAATTGTATAGGGCCTGTCTAGGGACAATGATGGTAGAGGGCCAACACAACAGAGACAGAGACAGACATACACTAGTACAAGCCTGAGATTTATATATAGAGCATTACCAAGACCTGAAATTTTGTTGGGGTGTTACAAAATTTGCATAATTGTAATGATGCTATAAATAGCTATAATCACGGAAAAGCTCAAAGTAACGCATAAATGATGAAATTGTCCCAGAATTTAAAGGAGAATAAACATATCCCCGAAAATTAAGTTACAATGGTTTAGACTAAAATGGATAAACCTAGTAACTACTTACAATATCAACTTGTGTGACGATCGTGGATAAACACTCATGTATCTATTTATAGCTATGATCAGCTGAAATTCCTATGAAATCTCACTATTTATAGCTACAACTTGTAGGTTATTCCTTTGGAAAAACCCACTAACATATTATAGCCTCAGCTTGAGTGATGTTCCTGTTTATGAACTCTAGTACATATGTATAGCTACAACCTGTGGAAAACCCCCAAGTCCATATTTATAGTCTCAAAATTTCCAGCGTCAGTGACGTCACTGTACTGGACACTAGGGGATAAATGGCAAGAGTGTTGCAAGTGGCTGACCTGAATACGCGCTACTTAGGTAGGTAGGTAGGTAGAATGTATTTGATAGGGATAAAGGGAGTTTTATAAGGACAAACATAGACCAATACACACACACACACACACACGAGAGCGCGCGCGCACACACACACTACAGAGGGAAGAAGAAAAAACAAACCCAAAATATACTATTCACACAGGGAACAGGAAAAACCAACAAATATACTAACCACACACGGGGAAAACAAAATACTATCCACACGATCTTACACTAACACACACACACACACACACAGACACACACACACACACACACACCCTTAGATTTGTGAAAACTCTTCAACATTGTTAGTCGCGTGTGCTACGAAACACATGACATCTCTTAAATTTGAGATATACAGCAAAATGTTAAGCAGTCAGTTGACAATAAATATCACAATACCTTTTTATAAAATTGATGAATGAATGAAAACAATGAACATTTCTCACATAGAATGTGAGGTTGTCTTAGTTATCTTTGTCCAATAATACCACAAAAAAAATAACAAAGCAAAAATGGTGTCCTACATTTTTTCTTTACCATTCTTTCTTTCTCTCTCTAATGAAGTGTTAAGTCTGCCCATTTCTCAAAACACTCCAGACTAAAGTACTGTCCGTTCTATTGTCACCCAATGCAGTAACACGTGTGTGTGTGTGTGTGTGTGTGTGTGTGTGTGTGTGTTAGCTTTCGCTTACATACATATCGTTTGTACAAAAATTTAATTACAAATAGAAACCATTGACGTAACCTCTAATAATACATTTTGAAAAGTGTTGTGTGACACGGATCGCCATTGCTGTTTGGTGTCTGCTTTCTTCTTCGAAAATAGATCGTTTCGTCTTGACTATAAAAATTTAATTTGACTAAGTTTTACGCACTACTTGAACTCATACATTTCACGTTGTAGGTGTAAGCCGTCGTTCTCAGTTTTCTGGAAGTTCGTTTTTGCGTTTCTCAAATGTGATACTATTTTTTATGGACCAAACGAAATTTCTTTTGGCGTGAATCAGGACTCGTGGTTTTGTGGTATAAATGGAGAGCATTGATGAAAGCTCAGTTATGTCGTCTTCGAAATCGCTGACACGGATCTGAGCTAACACTTCAGGTTTTGTGCGAGGCGATACGGTACATCATTGCCTTTTACTTCCTCAATGAAATCGTTTCATCTTGTTGCAAAATTACATTTGACTAGGTTTCATACGCAGCAGGTCCCTGTATATAGGGAGAGTGTCTTAGAGTCAGAGTATTCATTCCACTCTCAAACGATCAAGAAGATGGAAGAGTCAGCACAGATCGACCTGCTGGTCAAATATTTGCTAAAAGTCATACGAAAGCATAATTCACAGGCGAAAGTGGCAACAAAACTTACTCTTTTGGTCGTTGATTTGATGAGAGCCATACGAAAGTGTAGAAGTGCTGATGAAGTTTACTGTATCTGCAAAGGTAAATGGGTATTTGTCTCCAGAATACCTGCTTCGTCTAAGAAAGAGAGACAAAAGTCAAGATACCTATTATCGTTGTCGGGAGAAAGGACACTGGGATTCAGAGTGACCTAAGAGAAAAGAGAAAAAACAGAAACAAGACGAAACAGAGGAGAGGGATTCAGAAGAAGAAGAAATTGAAGATGAGGAAGAACTTGTGCCAGTGAAGACATGAAATGGAAAAATTGACAATGTGAGGCGATGCGTTGGCCTGATATGAAATTTCATACTACCTTCTAAAAGAGAATAGACCAGAAAGAAAATGTAAGTGTCTCTTGGTCTTGGCATTCTATAATAAGGATGGCGTGTTTTGTTTTTACTCACACTTCATGAAATTGTGCTCTTTCACTTCTCTCTATCCCTCTGGATCATGTTTTAGTTAGAATTGAAATGGAAGGATGTTTTCCTTCACGCACGCTCTTTAGGCATGCAAGTCGGTAAACAATAGTCAGTCTATTCATCCATCATTTTGTGTCTTGATGTTTCCTAAAATCACACACTGATGCCATAAAATAACGGGTTAAATGGGTTTTGTAGGGGTGGGGGTGGGGTGTAGGTGTTTGGCAGAGTTGGTCATTGCAGGTGAGGGCTTAGGTGCTTTCAAAAAAACATTTTCTTCTTCACTCTGTGTTGATGGAATATAATGGGTTATTGTCTTCACTCCGTGTGGATAGTGCATAATGGTTTTCTTCTTCCCTCTGTGTGGTTAGTATATTATTGCTTTTTCCTCTTTCCACTTTGAGGATAGTGTATATTAGGTTGTTTGTTTCTACTTCCCTCTGCGTGGATTGTAGATATGGGGTTTATTTTTTACATCTCACCTCTGTGTGGATAGTAGGTATGGGGTTTGTATTCTTCCTCTTCAATGTGTAGACAGTATATTAGGGGTTTGTATTATCTCCCTTCTGTGTTGATAGTATATTTGGTTGTTTTTCTCTTCCCTCTCTCTGTGTGTGTGTGTTCGCGTACGTTGTGTGGACAGTATATTTGGTTGTGTTTTTTATCTTCTTCCTCCCGTGTGTGATAGTATATTTGTGGTTTGTACGCATTAGCGACGTTGTGTGGATAGCATATTTGGGGTTTTAATGCGTTCGCGTACGTTTGTATGGATAGTATATTTGGGTTTGTTTTCCATCCCTTTATGGATAGTATATTTTGGTTTTTTTTCTGCTTCCCTCTGTGTTGGTGGTATGTTTGGTTTTTTTTCTCTTCCCTTTCTCTCTCTCTCTGTGTGTGTGTGTGTGTGTGTGTGTGTGTGTGTGTGTTCGCGTACGTTGTGTGGGTAGTATATTTGTTTTTTTTTTTGTCTTCTTCCTCCCGTGTGTGGATAGTATATTTGGGGTTTGTACGCGTTAGCGACGTTGTGTGGATAGTATATTTGGGGTTTGTATGCGTTCGCGTACGTTTGTATGGATAGTATATTTGGGTTTGTTTTCCGTCCCTTCCGTGTGGATAGTATATTTTGGGTTTGTACGCCTTATCGACGTTGTGTGGATAGTATATTTGGGGTTTGTATGCGTTCGCGTACGTTTGTATGGATAGTATATTTGGGTATGTTTTCCCTCCCTTCCGTGTGGATAGCATATTTTGGGTTTTTTTTCTTCCGCTTCCCTCTGTGTGAATAGTATATTTTAATTTTGGTTTTATTCTTCCCTGTGTGTGTGTGTGTGTGTGTGTCTGAGTGTAAGATCGTGTGGATAGTATATTTTTTTTTCTTCCCGTGTGTGGATAGTATATTTATTGGTTTTTTTCCTCTTCCCTGTGTGAATAGTATATTTTGGGTTTGTTTTTTGTTCTTCCCTCTGTGGTGTGTGTGCGCGTGTGTGTGTGTGTGTGTGTGTGGGGTATGTATTGGTCTCTATTTGTCCTTATAAAACTCGCTTTATCCCTATCAAATACATTCTACCTACCTACCTACAGTAGCGCGTATTCCGGTCAGCCACTTGCAACACTTGCCATTTATCCCCTAGTGTCCAGTACAGTGACGTCACTGACGCTGGAAATTTTGAGACTATAAATATGGACTTGGGGGTTTTCCACAGGTTGTAGCTATGCATATATACTAGAGTTCATAAACAGGAACGTCACTCAAGCTGAGGCTATAAAAAGATAGTGGGGTTTTCCAAAGGAATAACCCACAAGTTGTAGCTATAAATAGATAGTGAGATTTCGTTGGAATTTCAGCTGATCATAGCTATAAATAGATACATGGGTGTTTATCCACGATCGTCACACAAGTTGATATTGTAAGTAGTTACTAGGTTTATCCATTTTAGTCTAAATCATTGTAACTTAATTTTCGGGGATATGTTTATTCTCCTTTAAATGCTGGGACAATTTCGTCATTTTAGCGTTGCTTTTAGTCACACCCATTTTGGCGTTGAGCTTTTCCGTGATTATAGCTATTTATAGCATCATTACAATTATGCAAATTTTTGAACACCCCAACAAAATTTCAGGTCTTGGTAATGCTTTATATATAAATCTCAGGCTTGTACTAGTGTATGTCTGTCTCTGTCTCTGTTGTGTTTGGCCCTCTACCATCATTATCCCTAGACAGGCCTATACAATTTCCCCATTGTCCCTAGACAGTCCCACCATGT